>BSBK01004796.1:632500-909673 GCA_027943335.1 Chamaecyparis obtusa | reverse complement strand
ATATTATATACATTATATAATATATGTATATAACATATATATTTTGTGTGTTTATAATATATATATATATTGTATATATATATATTTTAATATATGCTAGTGTATATATATTATATTATGTATGTTGTATATATATTTATATATAATATATATTTTATATATATATAGGTATACTATATCTATATATATGTATATATTACTGTATATATCTGATATATTATGATATATATCTATATGAGTGCTGTGTGAGTGAGTGATGTATATATATTTATATATATATATCGATATATATGTATATAATCTAGTATATATGTAACTATTTCTATATATCTATATCATATGTATATATCTATATAGTATATATATATATATATATCTGTAATATAATGTATAGTAGTATAGTATATATATATATATTATAGTATATATTATATATATATATATTATAATATGTATGTATGTATGTATGTATGTATGTATGTATATGTGTGTGTGTAGTCTAGGTTGTCACCTTTTCACTCCCCACCCTCTTCCTCTCTTAAGGTTTCTCCCTCCCTTCCTCTCCACGTCATCTACCTATACATACATCTCTCATTACCCATCTTTGTGTATTCATCTCTATCTATATCACCCCTCTCTCTCTCCCATAGAGGTATAAGATATAGGATTTAGGGTATAGGGTTGAGGCTATAGGGTTTAGGGTATTGGTATAGGACTATAAAAATGCACTAATATTATGTTAGAATGAAATAATGATAGTTTTTATTGTCTTCATTGGATCAATTTTTATTCTCTTTATCTCTCTCTCTCCACTTTGATTAAGACTTGGAGTTTGATAGATGATGGATAGTTGAGCTTTTACCTTTCACTCTCTCAATGTATCCGTTCATCTCTATTGATATTTCTCTTTCTCTATCCCTCTATTTTTTTTATCCCACCTCTCTCTTTCTCTATCTCACAATTCCTCCTTACCCCATCTCTATCCCTCCATCCATCCGTATCTCTTGTTCTCTCTCTCTCTCTCTCTCTCTCTCTCTCTCTCTCTCTCTCTCTCTCTCTCTCTCTCTCTCTCTCTCTCTCTCTCTCTCAAAATAAAAATAAAAATAAAATATGCCCTAAATCATATAAGATATTATGTGGAGGGTGGTAATAACCTAGAGAGAAAGAGAGAGGTGAGGAACCTAGACATCGATAGATAAGGGTGAAATAGATATATTTTAATAGGTATTAAAAGTGGGTAATGACAAATGGATGGGGAGGTGTGTGTGTATGTATGTGTGTGTGTGTGTGTGTGTGTGTTTGTGTGTGTGTGTGTGTGTGTGTGTGTGTGTGTAGAGAGAGAGAGAGGGGTGACAACCTAGACAATGGAGAAATAATAAGAGAGGGAGATATAACAATATATGGTAGGGGAGGTAGATAGAGAGTGAGATAGAAGTAAATGGAGGGAGAGACTTAGATATGGGAGAGAGAGATGAGAGAGAAGAGAGGGGGGGATATTGAGGTAAAGAGGGAAATATCAATATGAGAATTACACTACACCCTATATACCATAAACCCTCTACCATGAATCTTGTACCCTAAATCCTATACCCTATTACCTAAACTTTATACAAATGAGGGAGAGGTGATGACCTAGAGAGAGATTGGGGAGGTATAGAGGTGAGGGATACAGAGGAAAATGAGAGATGAATTCACAAAGAGAGGGGTATAGAGGATGGGAAAGAATCAGAGAGGAGAGATATATGTAGAGGTAAGATACTTGGAGCCTAGAAAGAGAGGGATGAGATACATAAGGGAGAAATAAATGGGGATAAAAATGTGGGTAATGAGATAGGGAGGGAGAGCTAAATGGATAAATATGAAAGGAGGGAGAGACCTAGGAATGATGAAAGAGAGGGTGGGAGGGAGAGGTAGTGATTAATAAAATGGATAGATAATGGAGAGAAACACTTAGATAGGTATATAGAAGAAGAATGGGGTAAGAAATGATAAATATGAGGGGTGAGAAGTGAGGACGAGATAGAAAGGGAGAGCCTGAGAGAGGCCTAGAGAAGGAGGAGAGAGGTGATTTAGTGAAATGCCTCACCAAGGACACCTTGAGGATAAAAGATAAACAAACATAAAATAGTGTGAAATGGTTTCTTTTTGAGAGGTTAAAGTTATTCACATGTAACTTGCACAGTCCTAAAATTCAAACCTCAAGACTAGGTCAAATTGTCATTGAGAAACATTGTACAAGTGGACGACTAAAACCAAAAAATATAACAAATAAAATGGAAATGTATTTTAACACCTTAGGAGAGATAAATGGGGTACTTTGAGTTAGCTGAGACCCTCCTTGAATTTTTATAAGTTAACTCAAAAAACTAGACCTTCTCCTATGTCCTAGGAGTCATAAATGAGCTCTGTCAAGAATTGACTTCCACTCCAATACCAAAAGGATAATCTAGATTGACTCCAAACCTTCTTAAATATCCTCCATGGTTTCTATGATAGTTTTATCTTTGTAATAAAACTGGAATGGATTCAAATAGATGTTCCAAGCTCTCAAAATCCTCTCTAAACAAAACTATAATTTTTAGGGTTAGAAAGGTACATTTGTAGAGGATAGGTATACTTTTTTCTAGAAGGGCATTTTCTTGCACCATAGGCTTGATTTTTCACTAGAAGGGAACTTTTGTTCATTAGAAGGGAACTTTTGTTCAACAAAAGGTTACTTATGTTTACTAGAAGGGTGATTTTGTTTAGGGTCTATTGAAAGGTCTTATTGTAAGAACAATGAAAATCCTCTAAACTACCTAAAATCAATCCTAATACATGAAACTATATCCAAATTTCTAGAAACATATTAGAATACTTGCAAAACTTCTTGGATGATCCCAAACATACTAGAAATGAGCTAAACACTCTTGGATCCTATCTTGATTCACTTTAATTATATTGAATCCACATGAAAACGCTCAAAGGGGAATGAAACACCCTCAAGAAACCACAAGACAACAAATGTGTTCATTTTAATCACCAAAATGAGTTTTCTTATGAAATAAAACATGATACAACATAAGACTCAAGGAATAGATAAAAACATGGGTTGGCATGGTACAAACACTAGCACACAAAAACCAATAAAAATACATATCAATAACATCTAAATACATCAACCTCCTCATGGAATGTTCAATTATAGAAATAAAAATATACAAAGCTTGAATATATTACTTTTCTTACATCATAACATGAAATGAAGGGCACAAAGTACAAGGAAGAATAAGCTGAGAGATGTACTCCTAAAAATGATCCATCAATCCAAGTCCATTAGTCTCCAATGGTGGTTTGTAACACCACCCAACAATGTGGAATCCATAGGTCCACCCCACAGTGTTCATGGAGATAATCACACATCCCCAAAAGTTAGTCAAGCACACAAGGCTAAATTATTACATGCACATTGAACAGAAAGTATACACATCTTCCAAGATCATACTTTGACACATACTAGGGATATAAAAATTCATAATCTCAAACACAATCCAAGTCATATAAGGAGTATAATAAGCACTCAACATAAATGAACAACATCATGCCATCAAGTACAAACCAATTGATCATCCAAGGCATCAAGAAAATAAGTTTCTCTTAACACCATGGACCCATATACAAGACCACCATGTATGAATCCAAAATGAAACATTACCCACATGAAATCCATGCCATCTTTTGTGTGCTACTCATATCTATAGGATTAGGAACATAGAGAAGAAGAGTGGAGAGTGTCACTCTATAGTTTCAAGGGATGGATAATGCACACTCAAGTAGTCCTCTAATATAGACGAGGAGTCCTAATCATGCTAGATAGATGCTCCATATGTGGTAAATCCTTCCCAACTCATCCTTGTTTTATACAAGTACTCAAGGCCATGAGAGGGACATTCACTTTATCTTGGCTCATTTTATTAATGTGTCTTTAGTTTTAACTTAATTACTAAAATGCCCAATGAGTTATCTTAGAGGCCCCTTTGTGATCCAATCCAAATTGGATGCCACTCCCATCATTGAACCTATTACCTACCTTGGGTTGAATTAATTTCAAAACATGAAACCCATGACAAAGATATCAACCTTCAACATCAAGTTCATTCATCAATTGAGCCCATAAATATCGAATATACTCACTTTCCTAGATGGCCAAAATGCCATAAAATGGATCTAATATGATCCCAATTTGAAAATCTCATATATACCATATCATTCCAAATTATAATATCAATTTATAATAAACAAAATTTACTTTTATTCAAATACCAAATTGGACCAAAAACTAGTCCAAGAGGCCATTGACCATTGATGGACCTCCAAAAAAAAACATAAAATTCATAGAACCCAGAATAAAAGTAGAAAGAGATCCCTTTGGGGAAATATGCACAACAACATGATTCCAAGATAAAATTTACCAAACTTTCATTTTACACAAATTTGGGTATATTTTTATTTCATAAAACTATGTATTTAAATCCAAAATTGAGATATTTTAATTTAAACAATAAAAAAATTTGATTCCAATAAAAAATATGTTCTATTCAATTAAAAAAATAATTTGTAACCATTTTCAAACAATGAGGTGGAGGAATGAAGGATAAATAAATCTCCTACCCCTCAAGTTACTAAAACTTGAGATGGACTCCAAATTCCACATATCATAAAATGATGGCACAAAAATAGAGTAGCGAGAAGCATTCTCCATGACAATTCCAATGAACCATTACACATAAAATTCCACCAAATAAATTTTTCAAAGTGATCAGTCCATAATCAATTTATATGATTTTAAAGAGAAAAATGAAGAAATAGAATAAGTGTTCTAAAATTGAGCTTCATTTTAAAATATAACTCACTTTTTGAATGACAAATAAAATATTATTAAAATCCAAATATCCTTTGAACCCAAAAATAAACCCCAAGCCAAATTCATGTTATTCCCTTTTAATCAAATACAAACAAGTAAAAGTATTATACTACTTCAATAATATTAAAACATAATTAATCTAAGCATTAAAATGACCCCTTTGGGGAAATATGCACAACAACACGATTCCAAGATAAAATTCACCAAACGTTCATTTTTCACAAGTTTGGGTATATTTTTATTTCATAAAACTAGGTATTTAAATCTAAAATTGAGATATTTTAATTTAAATGATAAAAAAAATTGATTCCAATAAAAGTATGTTCTATTCAACTAAACAAATAATTTGTAACCATTTTCAAACAATGAGGTGGAGGAATGAAGGATAAATAAATCTCCTACCCCTGAAGTTACTAAAACTTGAGATGGAGTCCAAATTCCACATATCATAAAATGAGGGCACAAAAACAGAGTAGCAAGAATCATTCTCCATGACAATTCCAATGAACCATTACACATAAAATTCTACCAAATAAGTTTCCCAAAGTGATCAATCCATAATCACTTTATTATATGATTTTAAAGAGGAAAATGCAGAAATAGAATAAGTGTTATAAAATTGAACTTCGTTTTAAAATATAACTCACTTTTTTAGTGACAAATAAAATATTATTAAAATTCATTTAAAATCCAAATATCCTTTGAACCCAAAAATAACCCCCAAGCCAAAATCATGTGATTTCCTTTTAATCATATACAAACAAGGTATTTTTATATTCAAGTATTATACTACTTCAATTGTAGACACTCAAAAATGGGCAAGTGCTTTAAAATCAATAAAAATGATCAAATCAATTTAAATGGACATTTATTAAATCAAATTTGACAAAATCAATTAAATCAAAAGAAAAATCAAATAATGACATTAAATAATTAAATCAAAGCTTAAAGGGGTGAAAAACACTATATAATTGATTTTAATCAATTAATTGTATAGTTGTTTAAATCAAAAATCAAAATGAACCTATTCCCTTACATGGCTAGCTTTAATTAAATAATTGAATTTAATTAATCATAATATCTTTCAACAAAGTTGAGCAACCAATGGAAATTGAGGACAAAAAGACACAAATCACTCAAAAAGAATGAATCTCAATCACTCATTCCAATCTTTCAATCTCAACCACTCAATTTTGTCATTTTGTCCAAAGTTTTGAGACAAACATTTAAATTGTCCCCCCATTTATGAACATTGCAAAGTTTTTGACTCAACCAAAGGTAAATTAGGGTTAATTCACTCTACCCCCTACCCTTGGGAATTTACTATAAGTATGAGGCATTTTGAGAGCAATAATCATCTTAGAAATTCATCTGCAAAGCATCCTTATTATAGACAATTTCATAGCAATCAAGAGCATTTGAGAGCATTTGCATTATCTTTGTATCAATTTGAGAGTTAGTGAGCTAGAATAAGCACTTGTAGCATCATATTTTCTCATTTTAGAAGTGTCACTAGTGGAGATTGAGCTGAGAGCTTCACTTACCACATCTGATTAGAGAACCATGAGATGTCATGGATTTTAGTTTCATTTCTTAGTTAAATTTGTATTGCATTTACTTTGATTTGATAGTTACATATCCTAATTTTATGAAGGTGTTTAGCATACACACACAAATGGCGCCCACCGTGGGGCTCTAAGCCTCATTTCTAACATTTCTATCATTTTTTTGTGTGTTGTATCTTCACTTTTACGTGAAATTTTTATAGAAAATAGGTAAAATGATGCGTACAAAGCATTAAATGATGCATGTGCCTACTTTTCTACCACTTCATAATAGTTATCTGATGCCTGCTAGATAAATTGTTGCGCCTGAGAGATAAATTGTCATGCTCGGGATTGCAAAGAAATGCCTGCGACTAGAGAAGTGTCGCGTGTTAGCTAAATTCTACTGCCTATCATAGCATTTATGATGCAATTTACATAGACAGTCACGCCTAGCACAGAAAGGTTCAAAATCCAGAGAGCAGGTTCAACCAAGAAAACAAGGCTTTGGCTAGGAAGATCAAGAAGGAAAATGTTGAGCACATCAAATCAGTCCTTTAGGAGTCACAAGAAGAAGAAAAAAAAGTATATCAGAACTATCTCAGAATTGTAGAAGCTTACAAAAATAAATTTGTATCTCTCAATTGGATTTTCTCTCCTTAGTTCAAGTTTTCATCAAAATTTGCAAATAAGGTTTTAAGATTCAACATAAAAGTTTGATTCTTCAAATTTGATTTCATTTCCCTCATTGTGATTGTTTGTGTTGACTAACTTGCTGGTGGATAAGCACATTTGGAAAGGAAAGCTATTGCCAAGGTAAGGTGAAAAATGATAAAAATCACTCAAAAATGCCCCTAGCTTATGCTAGCTACAAGGAGAGGTAAGCCTTAAAACTAGTCAATATTTCCCCTTAGATTGTGGCATTGAAGCATTTCCAAAATCTAGTAATTACAAACAGCCTCTCTTTGTTTGGAAAGTTTAGCATTTAGGCCTATGCTCTTCACTTCTTCTAGTGAATCAAAATGCTAAAGGTGTTGAAATTTTTTATTAATAAGAAAGGTTGAGGAATCAAACACATAAAAATCAAATCCCCTTTGTTTGTGGAAGGGAGTAGAAATACTCAAATCCCTATAGTTAGTGGGTGAAAGAAATTGAACATTGCTAATTGTGTTTGGGAAATTAAGGAAAAGTTAGGGATATGATTTTCACCTTTTGGTGAACCAAATTCCCAAAAACTTGTTCTTAACTCCATTTCCTTGTTTTAAACATGAACATGCTAGAACACTAGAGGGCCTACCTCCCGAGAAATTGCCTTAACAAGGCCGGTGAGAGGGAACGACCCAACTGGGAGACAACCGCCTTTGCCGCAGTAATATCCAACCCACTATAATAAAAATACACTTCTCCATAAAAGAAAAGTCGCTAGATTGTGTCCAAGTTGCTTCACTTCCTCTAGTAGTCCTTTCGGGGATTGTGCCAAATCGTGCTTTTGTGCGTGTGGGAAGCCCACAAGTGGGTATAAGAATTTGGCATAGTTTGGAACAAAATTATTCAGTAAAAACCTAATAAATAGCAACCTACCTCATAGAGCCAAAATGTTAAAAGCCAAATTTGACTATAGGTAGACTGCTTGGAATTCTTTCTTGTGCAATACTTGTGGAAAACGATCGAGAATATACACTTTAGTGTGTTTTAGGGACATGATTAAAAATTGATGTGTGTTGCGATTGTCTTCCATTTTCAAACAAGAAAATTCCATAGACCTAATCTTACAACGTTTAAAAAAATTCAAAATTTACAACCTAGTCTGCAAAGTGCCACCTGTGCACAGAGAAATACTGCTTGTCAGCAAAAAAGTCACACCTGTGACTATTTAGAAAATGCGTATTAATTGTGAAGTCACGCCTGAGACATATTAAGTGACGCCTGTAAAAATGGGAAAAATGCCTATCAATGGTAAAGTGTCGCCTGCACACTTGTAGTGTGCTGCCTAACTCAATTCTAGTCAATGCGTACCATATTTTAAGTCACACCTACACTCAGGAAAGTGATGCCTAGAAACACAAAAGGGAAAACAGTGAGTATTTCTGAGGGGTTCAAAAAAATTTGATCACATATTCAGATACCCTTTTTCATGTTCTTACTATTCCAACATTCAGCCTAGTTGTAAATCTTGGTTCTACACCATTTTTGAAAATTTCACAAGGATTTGACCATGGGCCCGATCGAATCTTATTTTCCTAGTGGTTTGTTCATGCCTGCTTTTACTAGATCCTACTACATCAAGAAAACTTTACAAGCAGACGGGACTTACCTAAGAGAAGAGCTTCCTTTCCCGGAAGATACTTTTACCACTCCAAGAGTACCCAAAAAGCTCGTTCAAAAAAAAGAAACCAACATGATTTATTCCAGTGGCTTGGGTAATAATAACAATGGAGGTATTGACCCAAATAATCAGAGTAATACCAATAGTGGAGGGATGAATCAAAACACTCAAGGGATTGATACCACTAACCATAGAGCTAATGTCGAACCAACTACCGATGATGCAACCCATGACAAGGTTGATGAATCCATTCAGAGCCCATATTTTATAAAACTCATGGAAAAAGCAATGGCAAGAGATAAAGAAAAATACTTTCTAGATCTAGCCCGGATAGGTCTTAAGCTTCCCCGTGACTATGACGTTAATCAACTTAGACCACCAGAAGTTGAAGAGAGTCCCATTGACATCATGAACAAGCAGTTTAAGATATTTCAAATGCAACTGGATACAATCAAGCAAAGCAGGGCTCCTAAACCTTTTTCTATAGAAGCATTGTGTCCATTCCCATTTGATAAAAGTCTAGTCATGGTACCATTCACGATCAATGTAGTGTTTCCCAAGTATGATAAATACGAAGGAACGTCAGATCCACAAGATCACCTATGGGAATTTTGTGCATTGAGCTTGGAGTTCATGCACGATACCACCTATTTAATGAGACTATTCCCAAGAAGCTTAGGAGGTATGGCCATGGAGTGGTTTTCTAAACTACCTTCCGGCATTAAAACCTTTGAAGAACTAGCTTCAAAATTTGTGGTGCATTACTCATACAACATCAAGCATGAGGTCACAATGGTAACGTTATGTAATACCAAACAAAAGGATGGAGAAGCATTCCTCATCTTCCTACAAAGATGGAGGACGGTATTTTCTAGGTATCCTAGGAGTGTGCTCGAAAAGGAGAAGATGGAAATATTCATCAATAGCTTGAGCAACGAGATGAACTACCAATTGAGAATGCAATGTCCCAAGACCTTCCAAGATCTTATCGAAAATATAGTGACAACGAAAGAAGTGTTGGTTAAAAGTGGAGAGGTAAAATTGTATAAAGATAACAAGAATAACTCTGACAACAATAACTCCAATAATAACAACAATCAGAATAAGAATTGGTCCAATAGCTATAATCGGTTTGGATTGAAGAACAACAATAAGGGAGTAGACAATGATGGGGTTGTTGATTCTAGTCATTTGAAGGTGACTCCATTTTCTCTCACAAGAAAACCTAATCAGGTGAACAATGCAAATTAGTCCTCTAATGCACCTTTCAACAACAATACTAATGGTGGCAATCAAGGAAAAAATCAAAGGAGTAACAAATCTGATAAATTCTTGACACCAACTCCTAAGAGGAACTTCACACCTTTGGGTGAACCTCTCGAAAAAGTATTTAAGACCCTCATGGCTAACAACATCATTACTTTACCTAGCATTCAACCTTATGAGCCACAACACAAGCCTAGCTGGTGGAGTGAAAATAGCCATTGTGAATACCATAGAATTCAAGGGCACACGACAAATGATTGCTTGTAGCTGAAAAATGTGGTGCAAGACTTGATTGATAGTGGTATGATCACCATTGAAGGACCTCAAAGTAGTGAAGACCACACGGCTTTCAAACAACCCTTCTATAAACATGAGAAAGGTGAATCATCCAATGGAAAGAAACAAAGCAGCAACAACATCAATTTTGCGCCACCCTATGATAATGTTGTGAATGCTATAGTGATCAAAGAACAGCCCCAAAAAGAGACATCTAATGTTATCACTAGGGAGAAAACTTCAAGGATTACCCTACAAGGTATTGATCCTAAACCCATTGGTCCTCCGCAATCCAACATTGTGATCAAGCAATCTTCTACAACAGTAAAACCGTATAGTTTGGTAGATCGGCTATAAAAGACTCCAGCACAAATCTCTATCTTGGACTTATTGAAACTCTCTCCAAACCACAAGGAAATTTTAGAGAAAGCTCTAGTAGAGACTAATGTTCCTACTAACTTAGAAGAGGAGAAGTTTCAAAACATGGTAGGGCACCTCATTGCACCTCATTGCCTCTCATTTTCAGACCATGATGACATGTCTATTACCCATCCCCAAAATCTACAATTGCATATAGAGGCCTTGATTGAAAGACATAGAGTCAAAAGAGCTCTCATAGATGGGGGAGCTAGCCTTAACATCTGCACATTGAGTCTTGTCAAATCCCTAGGATTATCCAAGTCATGCATTGATCCTACAAAAAGAATCACCATAAAGGCCTATGATGAAGCTAAAAGAGCCTCCAAAGGAATGATTGTATTGCCCATTCAAGTGGGACCTATCAAAAAGGACACAAATTGTCAAGTATTGGATATGAAACTAACTTATAATATCTTATTGGGGAGACCATGGATCCATGAGATGCAAGCGGTTCCATCCACGTATCATCAATGCATAAAATTTTTGTACATGGGTGAGGAAATGATGATTGGAGGGGACTCAAATCCATTCCAATATTGCAATGCACTTAAACCCCTTCATGAGTTATTTATTCCCCATAACCGAGAAGGAATTATCCAAAGAGCTACCATTGAAGATGTCAAAATGGATGATCCTATGTTAACGTTAAGTGCTACTTCAAACCCTCCTCAAGCTAGCTCAATGACATCAACTAAAGGAAAGGAGAAAGTGAGTTACGAGGGTCCAACTCCAAATGAAGATTCAGATCAAGCACTTAAATCAGAGATAGTACTTTTCAAACCCACCAAAGAAGAGAAAGACAGAGTTAAAGAAGATCATTACAAGAAAATGAGTGAGATGATGCATACATTTGAAAAACAATGTAAAATCAGTTCCAAAGGAGTAGGGGAATAATCTGTTTCCCTATTTGACTTACCCACATCTCCAAGAATGCATGGGAAACCACCAAAAGAACATCTCCCTCATAAGTATAATTCTTACTTCATGAGAGAAAGTGACAAAGCAGCATTTGACAAAGAAGAAGATGAAGTCCTTCAATGGCTTTATCATGATGAAGATGATACCTCAAGTACTCCCATAGAAAGAATCTAGCACATTAACATTCAAACTGATCAATATGGGAAAGGATTTGAGATAATGCAAAAAATGGGGTACAAGGGAAGAGGACCCTTAGGCCGAAGAAATAGAGGTTTACTAGAGCCCATTGAACCTTCTTGGAGGGAAAAAGAAGAAAGATCAGGGGTAGGCTACCAATACAAAGGAGAAAGCTCCAACGCAATGCATGATTCATATCCTCAAGTGAACACATTGGAATCCAATGTTGATAGTGATGACTCCCAAGACTATGAGTGGGACACTCTATCTGAAGAATCATGTCATGATAAAGAGGTAGTCACCATACATACTTATGCTAAGGTTCCAAAGCAACAAACTCAAGCTAATGAAGAGCCTAATATAAGAGAACTCAACATAGGACAAGAACCTACTAGTCAGCCATGGATAGGTGAACCTTGGGTACCTTCATGGGGGGGTGATTCGAACATTAATTTTACTCCGCCTATTGCATTTTTAATGCTATTTCCCGTAGAGGTCTTAGAGTACTCAAGTGAAGGGGACTTTGATCCTTCTTCCATGGACCATCTCGAGGAAGCTCATGTTATAGATCTAAATGATACAATGTACGAACCCTCCAATGAAGTCATGTCCATAAACCCAATTGATGATACTTTGCTAAATGAAACCTTATCCTTGATAAACCCTAAACTTATCGATTGGGACCTAACCGAGCCAAGTGACTTACTCTATTTCCCAAATGACCAAGCAATGGCCCAATACTTGAATGCGGTTGAGCCCTCTTTCACCAATGAATTTGATCTAAACATGATGGAAGTAGTGGGGGTCCAATCTATTAATCCAAAGAAAAAAATGAAAAATAAAATAAAATGAAAAGTTCTAGTGATGAAAACCACTATGTGGCAGCACTAGAACCAAAAAAAGTAAAGATAAAGGATGTTTCCTATGGTGAAAACCCAATTGTGGCACCAAAGGAAGAGAGATTGGATACCCTACCCAAACATGAGGAAGAAAGGTCACCTATTCTCATAGAGCCGACAGAAAAGGTCAACATTGGGATAGAATTAGATCCAAAATTTATACACTTGGCAGTGTCACTTACACCTTTAGAAAGAAAGGATTTTATCAAGTTCTTCCAAGAACAACAAGTGAACTTTGCATGGTCCTATGCCGACATGCCCAGGTTGGATCCCGACTTCATTATGCATCGTTTCAATGTTAAACCAGGGGTTAAGCCCGTCAAGCAAAAGTTGAGGAAGATGCACTCACATGTAGCTCTCCTAGTCAAGGTAGAATTGGAGAAATTGTTGAAGGTGGGATTTATAAGAGCAATAGCATATGCTGAATGGATATCTAATATTGTACCAGTCACCAAGCATGACAAATCCATTCGTGTATGCACGGATTTTCAAGACTTGAATCTTTCATGTCCTAAGGATGACTTCCCACTTCTGAGCATTGATGCAATAGTCGACTTGACAACAGGTCACTCAATGTACTCATTAATGGATGGTTTTAGCAGCTACAATCAGATAAAAATTGCACCTGAAGACCAAGAAAAGATAGCCTTTACATGCCCTTGGGGTACCTTTTGTTGGAACGTCATGCCCTTCGGCCTTAAAAATGTCGAAGCCACATACCAAAGGGCAATGACAACTATTTTTCATGACATGATGCACACCTTTCTAGAAGATTACGTAGATGACATATTGGAAAAGTCATGCAAAAGAGAAGATCACCTACAAATTCTGGAAAAGATATTCACAAGATTGGAACAATTTAAAGTGAGGCTTAATCCGAAAAAATGTTCCTTTGGGGTCCAATCCGAAAAGTTATTAGGCTACATAGTTTCAGCAAAAGGGATTGAAGTGGATCCAGAAAAGGTCCAAGCAATAATGGATATGGAAATCCCAAAGAACATAAGCCAAATGAGGTCTTTACAAGGCAAAATACAATCCATAAGAAGGTTCATTTCTCAATTGGCCGAAAAATGTCATTCATTCACAAGGTTACTACACAAAGATACTATTTTCATGTGGGATGAAGAATGTGATCAAGTCTTCACTTTATTGAAGACTTATCTAATAAATCCACCTATCTAATAAACCATTGCTGTTGTACATATCCGCTACCAAAAGGTCTCTAGGAGTTCTTTTGGTGCAAGAAGATGAGCAAGGAAAAGAAAGAGCAATCTACTATTTGAGTAAAACATTGATCAAATATGGACTTAACTATACATTCATGGAAAGGGCATGTCTAGCAGTTGTCTTTGCATCCCAAAAATTGAGACATTATATGTTGATGCACAAGGTGAAACTAATTGCAAAAATTGATCCTCTAAAGTATTTGCTAAGCAAAACTGCCTTAACGGGTAGGATAGCAAAATGGGTCATGATATTAAGTGAGTTTGACATTGAGTATGTGGATAGGAAGGAAATAAAAGGACAAGTGATAGCAGATCACTTAGCTGAAAATCCATTGACTTCTACACAAACCATTCAAGTGGAATTTCTGGATTCCACAATTGTAAACATAGAAGCAAAGACATGGAAGTTGTACTTTGACAACTCATATACACAAGGAGGTTCCAAGGCCGGCATATTATTGATTACCCCTCAAGGGTACACTATTCCCAAGTCCTACAAGCTTTTGTTCCCATGCACAAACAATATAGCAGAATACGAGGCTCTAGTCATTGGCATCAAGATGGCTTTAGAATGGAACATCACCGAGCTACAAGTATATGGAGATTCTCAACTAATAATCAATCAAGTCAATGATGAATACAATACCAAAGATGAAAAAATAATGCCATATAAGACTATGATTGATGCTTGGAAAGAGTACTTTGCTTTGATAACCTTTGAGAAAATTCCAAGAGAGAAGAACAGAGCAGCTGATGCAATGGCAACCTTGGCTTCCTTACTTCAAAAACCAGATCAGAATGAGAAGTATGAGTTCTTGGTGGAAGAGTTAGCACAACTGACATTTGACCTTCCCGAGACCCAAATTGTTTCCCTACTTCATGGACATGACTCACCTTGGTACGACCCTATATATACCTATCTCAAAGACCAAGTGTTACCTTTAGACCAATCACGAGCTCAAAAATGAAATTTCATATGCCAATCAGCCCGTTACATAATCCTTTCTGAAACATTGTATCGCAAGGGTCTTGATGGGACATTACTTAGATGTCTAGAGGAAGAGGAGTCTAAGTTAGCTTTACATGAGGTTCACGAGGGCATTTGCAGATTGCACTCAAGTGGTTTAAACCTAGCCAAGAAAATCCTTCGCTTAGGGTACTTTTAGAAAACCTTAGAGAAAGATGCTTGTCAATTTGTCAAAATATGCAACAAATGTCAATACCATGGCGACATGATACATGCACTGACACAAGAGTTACATCCCTTTGTTACACCATGGCCATTCTACCAATGGGGATTTGACTTGATCGGCATCATCTATCCACCTTCTTCCAATGGGCACAAGTACATCATCACTGCAACAGAGTATTTCACTAAGTGGGTAGAAGCGGTTCCTTTTATCACGGCCATGGGTAAACAAATTTCCATGTTCATCTTGAATCACATCATTTGCCGATACGGTATCCCTCATGCCATAATCATAGACAATGGAAAGCAATTCAAAAACAAAGATGTGGATGAACTTTGTGCCACATTCCATATCACACATCACTCTTCATCCATTTATTATCCTCAAGGAAATGGACAAGAAGAAGCTACAAATAAAAACATCCTCAAAATCTTGAAGCGATCGGTGAGTAAATCAGGTAATCCGGCATTATGGGCCTATAGAACTAGCATTCGGACACCTATAGGAGCTACACCATTTTCATTAGTCTATGGAGTTGAAGTTGTTCTACCTTTAGAGGTTGAAATCTCATCTTTACGAGTATCATTGCAAGGCCTAATAATAGATGAGGATTACCGAGTTGCCCGAATTCAACAATTAAAATTGTTAGAAGAACACCAAACACAAGCCTATGAACACTTGAAAGTATATCAAAACAGAATCTCAAGGAACTGCAACAAGCATATCAAACCAAGAACCTTTCAAGTAGGAGACATAGTGTTAAGAGAAAACCCAAAGAATCAAGCTAAAAGAGAAAAGAAGGGTAAATGAGAGGCTAATTGGCTTGGTTCGTTCATCATTGTTTCTTCATTTGGAATGGGAACTTATAAGTTAGTAGATTGTGAAGGAGAAGAGCTACAAGAACCTATCAATAGAATCCATCTAAAGAGGTTCTATACATGAGGTAGATGAAAGAATATAAAGAGTATCAGATGAGGAGCATCATATTTATTGTACATAGTGAAAGAGATCTTGAAAATACCAAAAATATTTTTATTTTTTAAAAAATTGAAAAAAAAAAAAAAAAAAGTGCCTTGGTGAAAACTTAGCAATAGACACCTTGGTAGAAAAAAAATTGAAAAATTGAAAAAAAGAAAAAATCAATAAACCTAAAAGGTGAAAATTGGCAATCAAGCACTTTTTGTTCCCTTAAGTCTTTCCTTTCAAGTCGCATGTGTACATATTGCATGTCCATCATCTCACTTGTAAACCTTCATTGCATCTGTCATTTGTACATAGTCATAATAAAGTCGTTCAGTTGCATCATTGCATTTTCTATGGCCCTAAGTTTGTCACACGATCACATTTATCACTTGGGGGCAGAAGAGGATTGGAAATTTGGTACCAAACATATTCAATAGTGTTACCTTCGGTCATATCAAAGAGAGACTTATCAGAGCTTCAGAGAGAGATTTTCTTGAACTTTTGATGGATATCATTGTTCACACCTAAGTATTTGATCCTCCAACTTGATCCTTGAGCCTTCATTGACTTTATTATTCGGGATTAAAATTTGACAAACACTTTAAAGATCAGAATACTTGGAAATTCTTTTTGAAAATCATGATACATTGCAAAACACTTGAAGCTTTCTTTTGATAATCTTTATGGAATTGACTTTTATCACATCTTTTTAGTTGATCGATGATGTTTTGACTAGATTGGCGATGATAGAGACATGATATTTTCTTGCCTTTAAGTGACTGTTTTCAAAAAAATTTATCAACTTATGAGAATTCGTCTAACGACATGGTCATCAAAGAACCATCGAGGACTATCACATAAGATGAAGGATTGACCTTTGTTTGTTTACGCAAATGGATACCTTGGCTATTTAGATCTTCTATATCTTAATACCAAAATCCACTTGCAACATTAAATCCGTTCGCTAGTACAAAAATAGCAATATATGAGCAAATAAACTACCAAAAATTGTAGATAAATGACCAAATTTGGTCACGTGACCAGTGGTAGTTTATTGCCGGTCATTTATCTCATGACCAAATTTATGACTAAACTATTTTAGTCATTTATTTGGTCATTGATTTGGTCATATATTTAGTCATTTATTTGGTCATTTGGTAGTTTATTTGGTCATTTATTTAGTCATTTAGTAGTTTATTTGGTCATATATTTAGTCATTAATTTAGTCATATATTTAGTCATTAATTTAGTCATATTAGGGCATGATGGAATCGAACCATCATCCTCCTACTTGTAAAGTAGGTGCTCTTCCATTGAGCTAGTACCCTTTAAAGAATAATCATACCATGTATACTAGTACTTTCCACTAAACATGATTTCAAGTTTTTCCATCTATAGTTCAAGGGTAGCAAAGCTTAAGGGGAGGATGACTAGTGATACTTTAAACTCAATGGTGAAGTTATTCAATGTGCAATATAAGAATGAAGTGAACGATGTCATTGGAAAATACATTACGTGTGGCTTGTTCCCCTTATTATAATGACAAGCATATATCTTTAGGGGAAACCAGCCACATTAAATAGAGATAAAGTATGTACCAATGATCATACCTTCTACATTTTAACCCCTAATTAACCCATCAAAAACTTTACTGCTTTAGAAGTCCACACTCCTGATAACCTACCAATCTATTGCACTTCTATCCAATACATCAATCATAAAATTAATATTATTAAAGAAATTTGATACACACTAAATTCAACTTATAAAAATTGATAGCCATTTTCCAAGATCTCCTATTTGTGGTATATACTAATCCTTAAGATACATTAATAACTAATAATGTAGCATCTTTCTTATCATAGTTGGAAAACACAAAATATTAAACATTGACCTTAAAACTACTTAAGGATGCCACAAGTTAGTAATGCATTGGAATCACTAATCATTGTTTGAACACTTTAGTTTGCCAATTATGACCAAATACCTAGGTCACAAAACAACAATAAAAGTAACTAAATCGACTAGTTCAATGTTACTTTTTTAAAATACAATGTTAACTGGTTTCTTTGAAAATCAAACAAATTTATAAAAAATATTTTAAAAAATTCTAACAAAGACAAATTTTTAAAATTCTAACAAAGAAAGTATGTTTTAAAAAATTCTAACAAAGACACAAATTACTCCTGTTATATACAATCTTTGATAGATTACTTGATACTGTTATGCAGACCAGAAAAATCACCAATTAAAGGTTTCAAGGCTTCCTGTACATTCATATCATGCTTAGTAACATCTTGCTCATACTGCTTCATGTACATTCATATCATGCTTAGTAACATCTTGCTCATACTGCTCCACATAAAGTCTAATTGTAGCACCAGCTGAACCTGTGCCCTACAGATTAGATCCCTCATTGTTAATCACCAAATATTTTACTAGTAAAGAAATGTCAGACCTAAAGTACAAATAGTACAGTGATTCAACTTAAATAATTTGACAATCCTTATTATTAAGAATAGAAAATCCTTGGTCAATATTACGATATTGCCTTTTCTTCTACAATAATAGAGAAGAAGTTTTTATGTTGCTCGAATAAAGTGTAAAAGTGTATGCTACTAACTTTCCTTTCCAGACAAGACATGATTGTTTTGACATCACTCGACAGTGAAAAAGGTCTTTTAAAGGCCTATCATAACAGCAGAGGGGGAAATGGGCAAATGCTCTGGGCATAAGCACCAAGATGAATGGATTTTAAGGATTTTTTTCAAAATTTCAGAGCTTTTGTCCAGAGAGTTATTAACAGTAACAACAAATCCTACTATTCATAGGATAGGCTTCTATCTAAAGAAAGAAAATGAGATGCCAAACAAAGGTGATAAAGAAAAAACACTAACTGATAGATGAAATATAATTCTAGAACCATCCGTGAAAATAAAACAAATTCCTTGTTTCAATGCAATACTACCATCAACCTAAAATATTTGAGACAAAAGTACTGTATTATTGCAGAACTTTCTTTAAAAAAAGGCACTAGGCCAAACAATTAATATTTGAGAATCATATGCACGCTAAAAATGAGAAGTATGTTGCCTTTCAAACTTACTGGATCTGTGTAAGAAAAATCATCTGTGAACTTGATTTCATAGCTCCCTATATAGATGGAATCAACTGATTTCAGAAATAGTAAGCTCAAACTCTAAATTTAAGT
Source organism: Chamaecyparis obtusa (assembly GCA_027943335.1). Taxonomy (NCBI): domain Eukaryota; kingdom Viridiplantae; phylum Streptophyta; class Pinopsida; order Cupressales; family Cupressaceae; genus Chamaecyparis; species Chamaecyparis obtusa. Next base: position 890,354 of record BSBK01004796.1, on the reverse strand, counting down.
ATTGAAACAATATATGTAGTTAACTTACCATACTTTTCTCCTGATTTGGTTTTGGAAAGAAAATCTCGTGGATGCTCAACCATTTTGTTGGCTCCATCTGATTCACATTCCTAGACAACACAAAAATATTGAATTATTTTTTATACTCTGATACTGTAAAAGCAATCAGATGCTCTCCTGTCTATGATGTCAATAAAAATCAAATTCTATAATTTGAATGCAAAACATTTCTTTTAGTATGGTAAGACATTATCTTTTGTACATTAATTTTAAATACTACTTACCTCATAATCATATCAAGCAAAGAAGTTTCGCCCATATGTTGCCCAATGCTCCTTTGCAACATCTTCAACAGACACTAGCCTCTCACCAGGCTTTTTATCTTTGTTCCTATGAGCAATGATTGAAAGCCACGCTAAGACAACCCTGTGCATCACAACAAGAAACCAAGTACACCAAAAAAATTCAAATTCATTATATTTGAACAGTGATGTTTTGAGACTGTCTTGTGTTAACAAACATTTAAAGTCTCATAATGTTTTTCCATTTTATCATCATATCATAAGGGCTTTCAGTATCTCCACCATTTAGGATTACATTAAAAATTTTACCGTCAATTGCATTTTCTAAAGCTTTTCTGGTTGCCTCTTTAGAAACTATTCTGACAAGTTTCTGCTTGAGCGTATCTTCATTAAGCAGCTTCTGCCTATTTCATCAAAAATTTTACACCTATGCAGCATCCACTTAACAAAATCCAAGTTAGCTTGCTATTCAATCTTCTTCTGTTTACTCCTACGAAAGCCTCTGCCTCTTGGTCCCTAAAGTACAAAACAAATCCTCTCAGATGATGCCCTTAAAATATGAGGTGTTTATCCACCATGCTCCCATCACCAAGTTTTTCAAAATTCATTAAAAAATGTTGTTAGTGCATATCAAACAAGGACATCAAATTATACAATAGTACTACACTCAATTTACATAATGTAAAAGAAGATTGAGGTTTCTTTGTCTATAATGTCATATCAAGGTACAGTTCCAAAATATGGAAAGAAGTGAGAGGAAATCTAACAAAATATTATATGACAGGAATATTGCATACACAGAGCTACTTTTAGATCTCACCTTAGCATGAGTTTAGAGGAACCCTTGCACAAAAAAGAAAACAAGCATTACAATGAAAAATTGAATAAATTTAACAAATAAATCTAATAAAAATTCAATACAAGTTACAACCAATAATGATTGGCAAAAAATGAAGCATCAACCACTATCAAACATACTCGAGAAAGAAAACAAATATTCTTAGAAAAAGCCAAATTAGTTCTTTGAAAACATAAACATGAGATGTTTGTCCAAATAAATAACAAAAAGGAAACAATAAATCACATTAGCGTAGATATATGACTAAGAATGGGAATTGAGCAAGGTTGCATGAAGATAGGGGTACTTTGGTACTTTGGAGACAGGTACAGGTATGGGTATGGCTATTTTTTCAAAATAGGAGATGGAGGTACTTTGGGTATGTCAAATTTTTTTAATATATAATTTAATATTTTATAAAAATCTAAAAACATAATGACATTGAGTTTTCAAAACAAGAACAAAGATAAAGTTTACCGTCAAAATTAACTTTGAAATTTAAGTACACAAATTGAAATGTCATACAATCATTGTATAAAAGTGTCAAACTGATTAGTGATTACATATTGAAATAAGCTTGATAAACAACAAGCTAATATGCAAACAGAAAACTGACACAAATCATAAATCTTAATCAAGGTCCTTAGCTATGATGCTCTACACTGGGTACCTCATTGAGTACATGGTACTTGGGTATGCATCCCAGGGGTATGGGTACGTCGTACGAGTACCCATGCAACTATGGAATTGAGAGTAGAATGTGAATAACATGGGACACATGAATTGAGAGCATACAATCTCAATGAAGACATGGACAAGGCTTTAATGTAACATAGAAGAGACCTCAAATTCATTAGTAAAGAACAGTAATGAATTCAAATTGGTATAAGGCTAAGGAATATATCCTCACTAGATATTGTTCAGATGCTCTAAGTACAAGCTTGTTCATAGCAATGCGTTCACGTTCCCTGAAAATCCTCAACAAAATTGGCATTTGGTTAGAATAAAATAATAAACGACCGAACACAATGCATTTATGACTTTATAGTTTATTTAGTAATAAAGCAATAAAAGGTAAGATAGTCTTTCAAATTTTCTATTTAGAAACACATATAAATGAAGCTACATCTATAAAACAATACAATTGCAAATAACTAGAAACAAATCAGAAACTTGGCCAACAATGCAAAACAACATTTGTATAGCTAGTTGAAACTCAATGGTCCAACGAATCAAGCATTTCACAGCTTCCTTTACCAGATGTAATTACCTTTCTTCCAACTTCCAACTCTCAGAAATAGCCTGTTCTAGATGAATTATTTGAGCTTCTATTTTGTAAACCTAAGGAATGGAACAGTTCATGATTAGTCTACTTAAACTTGAACAATTTCCATAAGAAAACTACAATAAAAAAATGAATGTTCTCATAATGATAAGTGCTCAACAAAATAGCTGATGGATAAATAAACTAGTTTGATCAACTGTCAATAATAACTTGTAGTAATTATATTTTACAAATCTGAGAGTTCCATCAAATATTTACCTTTGCTCTCTTAGTTGCAGGTAAGATAGCATAGGGCATCTAACTACAAAGAGAAGAGGGAAGAGAATGACAATTGCCTATTGACAGAGGACTGAAAGAAAAGCACCTGTTCTTGAAGTTCTTTTTCAAGTTTATCCAGTTCCTTTTCTAAATCGTCGTCATCTTCAGATTCTAGGTCAGGCTACAGTGAAAAACAAGCAACAAAAAAATTCAAGGCAAATACTTGTATTTTACTAGATAAATTGAAAAGCTCATAACTTACTATGCTTCTGTGCATTACAAGAATAGGCACTTTTACTGAAGTTTGTGCTTGTTATAAGCATTGAAGAAGATCAAAAATAAAACAAAGGACTGGCAGGTATGAGTATCGCAGATTCTGGAAACAGTCCAATGCTGTTAAGTTCGAGAAGAATCTTATCATCCAGAGACATTTCCTGATACTTAATCTCATGAATACCAATTTTAGAGGGCACAAAATTAGCTTGATGACCAAATTGCAATCCAAATTTATTTCTCTTCCATCCTGCTATGTGCCTCTCCTTCAAATTTACTAAGTCTACTTTGAAAATGTCAATGTCTGAGCCTTCTAAAACATCACATTCTACTCTACTTTTAGCACTGGATATAAACTTCGGATGAATAATTTATATATCCATTTAAAGAATTGGAATCAATGGAACTATTTAGCCTATCACTATTATCTATTTGTAGTTGTCCTGCCATCTTTGGTTCCACCTTATTGAAATTCTTATCCACACTGTAATTCTCACAACGATTTTTATGGGTTGACACTTCACTTAAGTAATCAAAATTCTTGAGCCCATTGTCATTGCCTATCCCTGTTCCTTGCTCATTTTCATCAACAACTATTAGAGCAGAAAGAAGCCTTTCTGATAATGGCATCATCTTCTCAAGCCACATGCCTTCGATTCTAGGTGATAATCTTGAAGCCTGTATATCCCCTTGACTATTGAAAGAACTTAAATCATTATCTCCAACATTCGCAATTGATAATGACTTCCAGTGGCCTGAATTTTTTTGACTTGGGGGTCCTTGTGCTTCATCACAAGCAAATTTAACCTATCGTTAAAGGAAAATAAACTACATAATGCTGCCATTATAAAAGGAACTTCAAAAAAAAAAATAGAATGCAGCCTTTATGGAAGCCTTCCAAAAGAGTCAATACACTATCTCTAATTCAAGAACAAACTCCGCAAATAATTAGGACTAAAGGTCATGTCTTAAAGAAAGTCAATTACACACAAATAAAAATTCAAATAAAGTCAACACTTTTGTAGGTCTGAGATGTTGCCTTCAGTACTCTTTGAAATCAGAAATACAATCATTTAAGCAACTTCAAATTGATATTGAGTTGAAGTTGCCTGGGCATCGCAAAATAGAGTTACATGTTATATTGATTTAACTAGAAAATTGTTAACATATTATATATCTTAATGTGAGCAACAAATACATATTGATCTAGTCAATATAATAACTAGAGAAACCAATTCACTGGATATCACAAGGTCTCATAATTGAAGTACATGCATATGATTATAGCTATTGAATAACATTACATTTTTCCTTAATCTAAAACTTGCAGACAGATAAGTGACATGCAAATCAGTAGTATGTTAATAAATCTAAACCAAATTGCACTGTACTACCTCATAAAATCTGTCAAAGCTAGCTCAATGGCTAAAGCGGCAAAACATTCTACAACAAATAAATATGATTGATTCAATTTGTTAGTGGAGATTATTTTCCATTTATATATCTTTTAATTCAGTAAGTTTTTGGATGATTTAGCTGCTAGACTTGAAAGACTCCTATTTTTTTTAAGCAATAAAATGGCTGATTTTATACCAAACAATTTTCTTTAGTCAAGTGAAGTTTTATATAAAGTTGAATGCACAATTCAGAGTAAAAAAGTTAATCAGACATCAATACTAGTGAAGAGCTGAGACTAATGAAACAACAATTTAATAAATCACACAATTTAAACACCTTCCAATGAAAATCACAAAGCCCCTAATATTGATCACTATCAGAGTCGTGTACAAATGAATATGTAACTGTAAATTAAAATAAATACCAGGTTGCATGTGATTGAGCTGTTCATTTTAATTGCCCATTGTGTTAATCTACTTGCCAATCTGATTTGTATTGCAACTAGTAGTCGTAAAGTAAAACTAAGCATATTTGACACAATAGTTGAGATTAAACATGAAATTGGAGAGAAAATCCAAAGGTTAGAGCATAATTGATTCAATGTTTGGAGCTAAAAAATCAGTTGTAGAAGACCAGAAAGTGCTACAAAAACCAATTGGAAGAAGTTGGAAGAAGTTCTTGGCATGTGCATAGGTTTAAGGAACTTTGTCAGAGAGTAATTGATGGGACTGAATTCCATAATCATAAGAAAATGCCATTTTCGCTACCCTCGAGCCAACAAAAACCAAAATATTGACAGTAATTTATTAAGTGACAGGAATCATAAATGATAACATGATTGAACTGTTAGAGTAATCATACTTTATGCTTATTAATTAAATCACTTTGGTTTAATTAATTAAGTCATTTATTACTCTATTTACTTAAGCTATCTTTTAGGTGCATTATAATTAATATATTTATTAATTATAATGTGCAACCTAGCTTTAATTTTTGCTTTATACCTTTAGGGTTTTGGTATCCTTTTATAAGGATTCCCTCTTTGTATTTCAATTATTCACTTATTGGATCATAATAGAGATTGCTCTTTGCATGTCCATAAGATGTCTCTGGCTTTTTGGCCTCCATGATTTTTCTTGCTTCTGTGCTTTGCTTCTTCCATGTGACAGGGTTATGCATGCAGGTGTTCTTGGGAGATTAGTATTTCACCTAATCTAACATGGTATCAGAACCATCTTGCTGCTCGCTGTTCGTGTTTTGTTGAAGTGTTTCAGAAGCAGGAGGTTTTCAAAGGTTTTAGAAGTTTTTTTTGTGGATCTGGGGGGGAGCCGAAATTTGGCTCACCTTGGGAAAAAACGGACACCACCATTGTGTCCGAAAGGCCCAAGAACCCCTAAATCCATATAAAACTTGTCCATTTTGGACACAGTGGCATCAGAGGCAAAAAAATTTAGCCTCAGGACTGCACGCATCCTGAGGTGGGCCGTACAGTCTGCACGCATATCAAAAAAATTAAAAAAGTGCAGGGGCGCTGCGGCCCCCGCACCGCCCACCCGCCACCGCTTCCTGCCACCTCCCAACCCGCCACCGGCCCCGACCGCTTCCCGCGGGTACCACCGGCGCCGCAGTGTCACCGCCGGTGACTGCGGTGACCACCAGCGGTTACCCGCGATGTCACCGCCAGTCACTGCGGTGACCGCTGCGGTCACTGCCGCGGGTCCCGCCTTACCCGCCGGGTTTTTTTTAAACAGCGGGTGGTAAATTTTTATTTTGCAATTTTTTTTTGCATGGCTTGTTTTCTAAGCCCGCCTGTGCAAGCTCGGCCTCCAGGGCCATAACTTCTTCATCTGGAGGCGTATTTGGGAGTTTTTTATATCATCGGAAAGCTCTTTCCGAGACGAACGCAATTATGGAGGTTTCTTTTCAAGTTTTTTGCCTCGGTTTTCGTACCATGCCTTCGAAGGCAAGACTACTTTTTTGCCTTCCTGGAGCACCTGATGCTTTTTTTGGCATAACTTGCTCATACGGAGGAGTTAGTGGGCGAACGAGACATCATCGGAAAGATGATTCCGAGACGGTCGTTTTATACGAAGATCTTTTTTCCAGATTCTTCTTCCATTTTTCGCACCAGGCTGTTGAATTTAGAGGTTTTCTTTTTCAGGTGCCTGCCAGAGCACCTGTCACTGTTTTTGCCGTAACTTGAGCATACGATGGCATTTTTTGCCAAACGAGATATCGACGGAAAGCTGGTTTTGAGACCGTTCTATTTTTTTCAGTTTGGTTGTTTGATTTTGCCGTTTGCAGGGCTTTTCTACCAGTCAAAGTCACGGGTACTTTTTGCATTCTGGACACTATATCTCTCACATTCGGGCTCAGTTTTCAGCAAACTTGGTATTTTCAGAAAGCTTGTTCAGTGTACTTTTCAGTTTCAGAGGTCTTATTTCTAGATTCTATACCAGGTTCTTCCTCCATTGAGTTTTGCTTTTCTGCACTCAGATGGACTACTTGGCTTTTACAGGTCCACGGATCTCCATTCTTGGGATGACTTCTGCTTCTGTTCTCACTGTTCTTCTTTCCTTCTTCTTTTGAGTATTGTATATATCTCCACTGTTGCATTCTTTTTTCTGTAAACGCACTGAGATAAAGTGCCTACTTTTGCATATCTGGGATCTTGTACTCCTTGTGTTTGTTTGTACTCGCACTCAGTTATAAAGTGCCATGGGGGGTTATGATGTTTTGCCTTTTGTGCTCATCCACCTTTGTCAAGTGAGTGTACCTTCCACGACATTAGCCCATGTTGTGTGTCTATGACACCGCCCTTTATCCTATGCGTGTACTTCTGTTGCACTGTTGGTGTTCCTGATTCTTCTTCTTGCAGATGTTTCTGGCATTGCATTTCAGTGTTCCTGTCACCCCTCTCTCTGTTCAGCATTATGGGGGGGTTCACCTGTTGGCTCTATTGCTTCCTTGGTTCGGTTGAGTGATCTACGTATATAGTTTTTGTTCCTATGTACTAGGTGGATGCAGTGGCTAGGCACCTATGCATTTCGGTGAGATGGATCATCTACTATATAGACACTCATTCATTCCTATTTTGGAGGTCACCTCTTTGATTGATCAGCTCTTCAGACTTTGTCTTCTCTACCTAGTCATGTACTATTTCAGTGGGGGTTCCAGCAGTATTCTTCTGACAGTGTTTGCAGTTTCATGCTTCGGAGATGCTTCATGCTCTTTCTTGTTCCTTTCTTTGGGACATTCCCTAGATTGGAGGCTTTGTTTCCTTCATCTAGTTTATTTCTTGTACTTGGGTACCTGATCAGGCCTTGTTGCCGGGACCCATTTTCTGCTTTCATAGCTGTGCTAGGTTAGCTTCCCTCTTGAGCTACGCTTAAGGGGGGGTGTTAGAGTAATCATACTTTATGCTTATTAATTAAATCACTTTGGTTTAATTAATTAAGTCATTTATTACTCTATTTACTTAAGCTATCTTTTAGGTGCATTATAATTAATATATTTATTAATTATAATGTGCAACCTAGCTTTATTTTTTGCTTTATACCTTTAGGGTTTTGGTATCCTTTTATAAGGATTCCCTCTTTGTATTTCAATTATTCACTTATTGGATCATAATAGAGATTGCTCTTTGCATGTCCATAAGATGTCTCTGGCTTTTTGGCCTCCATGATTTTTCTTGCTTCTGTGCTTTGCTTCTTCCATGTGACAGGGTTATGCATGCAGGTGTTCTTGGGAGATTAGTATTTCACCTAATCTAACATGAACATGACAAACTAAACGAGAAGACACAAAACTAATCTCTTAACACAATAATTGGCCTTCCTTTCTAATTCACAGAACAATACCAGACCAAGGTGTTGGTCAAATACCCAGGCTCTTTCTTCCAATCCTACGCAGCCCTTAACAACCACACTCTTCTCAATCCTCTGATCTGCACTTTATTCTCAAACTTCTTCTTACATGGTAGCAAAAAGATTCCTCTTACTCAGAACACTCACACCCTCTCTCCTTCCTATCGCCATAACTTGTCTTTTTACATAGTCATTCTATCCTTCTACCTCTTCCACAAGATTACACATAACCTTAAATCCTACACAAACTATTATTGCTTCCATGTGCACTGCCTTCTCTCCTGTCCAACAACCATCTTGCCTCCTCTATATTCCTTTGCTTCGTCCTTAGAAAACCGATCATCTCCAAGTAATCAGGGTTGTTTGCTTTAGTAGTTTCTAGCAACAGAAACCCCTAAACAAAACGCTATTCTCTTGTCCAATGGTTCCATGTGTCCGACTTCTATAACTGCAAAACAAGAACACAAAATTTTCGATTCCCCTGCATCAAACTCCTCAAGAGACTAAATAATTCATGTGCAACTTCTCTAGCAACTTCTGCACCAACTTCTCTCGAGTATAATAATACTAGGAATGCTTAGTGTATGTTTCCTTGGAAGGGTATTTTAGCACCCTTCAAAAGGATCATATTAGATAAATTCAACCTCCATTGTGTATATGAATATAGCATGCAATACATTTAAGAAGGTCTCAAGTGTTGGGCTGGTTAAAACTTTCATGACCCGGTGACCAACAACAACCAACAGAGTGTGTTGATCTGTGCTTCACAGTGGTGAGTTGGTGAGATACACTAGTGAAATAGGAAGAAGAAGAAGATGAATAAGAATCATTTTTATAAGTAGAAGATAACTCCTACTTATCAATTGATGAGATAAAAGGGATTTAAAATGAATGGTTCATAAGGCACGACACTTGCTAAAGGTTTTGTAAATGGGGTAGCAGGCTAAGTGGACATAACATTGGTAGAAGTTCCATGGTTAAGTGCACTTGAGTAGGAGAAATACTGGGATAGTTGAAGTCTTGATGCGTCACCCATGTGAGCTTCACCTAGATGCAATAAGTGCTAAGTGTTCCATTCATTCTCATGAGAGATGGGTTCATGTGAACCACTACTCATGAAACATGGGTCAATGAGTTTGACTTGAAAGCTACATAGTTGAATCTCAACACAATAGGTCTAACACTTGGCTTCCTCAAACCACATGATCAAAATCTTGGAACATCATGGGGATTTTCAACAAATAGGTCCAACACTCCTACATTCAAATCACCTTTACTTCTTCAAGGTCCTTACACTCTGACTTCACAATGCTATCCACAAAAAACATTATTAGAAACTCTTCATAGAGTCCATCAGTGCATAGTTCCCATTTAATGTATCAAAATCAACCCATATTATCAATACCCCAGCATCAAAGAGTGTTCACATATTCTAAACCTAAAGTCATCAAGTAAGATCTACCACCATTGCTGTTTTAGTGACTTTTATACTTGACTGTAGAGAAACAGTGAAATTGCAAACCCAAACTCACTTTCATAAGCATTAATAGTGGTTTATAATGTTGTCAACCAATGTTAACCACCCTTCCAAATCAATTAACAACTATCATCAATAAAAAAATGGAAAAACTCTCCCTGTCACACAACCTTAGGACTGTCTCTGTCCATTTCATGACTGTCTTACAATCTCTGTCCGTATACACAACATAATCCATAAATGATGACCAAACATTGGTTAGATTGCTTAAACACAAAATTTTAATCATTAAAATCTTGGATGCATCATTTCAAATGGTCTTGTGCATCAAAGATCAATAGTCCAAGCATATATCTAACTGTCCACATTAATGTGACTGTCATTTTGATGACAGTTTTCTATACCTATACTCTGTAGTCAACAACTTTCGTTCTAGACAACATTAGGGAAATCTCTCCAGTCAAATGGTGGATAATTAGTTTTCCTCCAACATATTTCAAAATTGTAAAGATCCAACGGTTAGATACAAACTTATGGGCCCCGTACAGAGACTGATTTTACTATCAACAAAAGACTCAGGAAATTCATTCTTTAGCTTACTTGGACATCATTTTCTAACAACATACATAACCAATCAATTGCATATTGAAGTACATTGAATATAATTTCATTTTTACCAAGAAAAATGATTTTTCAACAGTTTAAACAAAAGAAAACATCAAACCCTTGCTGCTACCCTGTACATGAGGGTTTGAAGACAGTTTTCACAAATTCTATAGGATCTCGCTTCATTCTTCATGGCAGAACCTCTAACTTGGTTAAAAACAAAATTAACTCATCTTAGAACATCTTATAATCATCAACCTTTCATTTCCAATCCATTTATATATAGAAAAGTACTTAGGAACAACAAGAAACGTGACTGATCAGGGATGCAGTTAAATAGTAACTGAATTCAAACACAAAAATACTCGTTAAACTAATATATGAGTACATTACATGATTTTTGATGGGGATCAATCTCCATTTCTTCCTTTCCATCCCCTCTATAATCTTGAACAAAGATTTTTGCATCCAAACACTTGACTGTCCTCCATTTCTGTAGAATCATGGTGATAGTCAGAGGTGTGACTGTTCCAATCTTCAAATACACCCTCTAACTCTACCACCCATCTTGTGTTTGATCAATACATGTCATTTACATTTATCTATGGTAGTTACAACTGCTTGACCATACAACCTCTCCTTTATAACTTCTTGGTGCAATATTTGCAACTTTTGCAAAGTGCACTTTTGCAAGTTTTGCATTCTCTTGACACTTCTTAACCAAATGACCTTATACTTTGTGTAAACCTTCTAAACACATCAAAATAGGTTATTTAAAACATTTTCTATGATCATTACCCATCCATGGGTCATTTTGCAACTTTTTACCATTTGGACCAAACAAGACCCTAACTAAGACAATTAGGGATAAATTTAACCTTTGGCTTTCAAAGCCTTACAAATTGTTTCAAATGGACTCAAATATACTCAAGTGACACTATTACATTACAAATACAAATAATTTTACCATGTTGTGTTCATGCATCCCCTGATTGTGCTTGTACCATGGGTGCTCCTGCACCACACAAACTTATTTTTGAAGTTTCTTGTGCCTCCCTATAAAGTTTTTGTTTGAAAGAACTATGCTACATATTCAAACTTAACAACATTAGGAAGATATGTGTTTTGTAGCATGCACTTAGATCGAGCTAGCTACATGTGAAGCCTGAAAATAGGTTTCAGGTTTCATTCTAAAAAATATGACAATAATTATTGAATTCACCTAAGAGAATGTTTTATAGTTTCAAAATAATTTGTTTGTTCATTGGAGTAACAAATGGGGCATGGATGGTGGCATACAAGCTAGTTTATTCAATATTATAACACTATTTCAGTTGTCTCTTTAAAATGTGCAATTCCATGTTGCAGAAATTATAGGCTTAAACCTCCTGCTTTTGGTGTCTAATTTCTGAGGAGCTGCTTCTTGTATTGTTATTTCTAAATCAAAATATTTGCAATAATAGGGCAGTTAATTATATGCTATCATGTCTAGAACGTTTTCTTTGGGTTTCTAAAGGTTGCCAATACAGACCACAACTTGCTGGTCAAAGGTTAATCTATTTTTTTATTTGGAAAGGATCCAATTGTATTGTGTTGATATAAATAAGAAAGACAATGCTTGTTTGTTAATTTTCTACTGAATATCTTATCTAGACACCACATTAAATTTATATATGACTATGCAGAGTAATGCACCTCTTGCTTTAAGCATTGCATATATATTCCTACTATTTTGTATGGTCAGAAAGTCCTGCAGTGTTGTTACTTTCTTAGTGGAGCTGTTCTTATTTATAGTCATTTATAATTTGATATTTTCATGGGTTTTTCCCTTCCTGTAAAATAAAATTTCCTTAGTTGCTTGTAAAATGCATCATTCTGTAAAGTGATTTTTTGCCTTCCTCTTTTCTATGCTAGTCTGTTTCTTTTTATTCAATAGATTGATAGAAGTGAGGTAGGAGGGATTGAGTGTAATAAGTTTGTGAACATAACCATCAATGGTGGTACGTTGGATCATTTTCAGCCTGCCACACCCCTTTTCAAGGAACTACTGAGAAGAATTATTATCAGATTCTTGCAACTGGTTTTTGGGTGAGAGATCTTGTTTATACTGTGAAAACAATTATAATTTGTAGCATAGTCACACAAATGAAGTTGGGAACACCTTGGCATAGTGGAAAATGGGATAAGATTAGCTTTACCATGACTTAGCAAAGCATGTTCTTGCAATTGCTCAAACGTCCAAATCAGATTCATGTGTTTGGTTGGCAGTTTGATAATTTTATTTTAGAGTAAACAATAAATGGGATTCTCACAAATGCTCATTTTTTAATGTGGACATTTACATGCCTTTATCTGGTCTGTTGCTCATAACTTTTTTCTTCCTTCTTTCTAATTCAATATTTACTATATATTCTCTCTGTCCTTACTCTAAAGTTCTTTGTAATGAGTAGCAAGTTGCATCCAATTATGTTCAAGCCAAATACAATTATTGTCTCCTTTTGAATTCAAGGACATTTCAAACTTGTTTTAAAGAGCTACTTTTTAGTTCTTTTTAAATTGAAATTCAATTCATTAAGCGGCAAAAGAACATGCTTACCAAAACATTTGCTCAAAAATACAGAGCTTAAAGAAGAAAAAACTATTGTACTCCCTACTGGAAGAGCCAAAGCCTATTTACACAACTTGGAAAAGATTTTCATAGCAACTAATTGAAGCTCTAACTCATAATTTCTTAGAGTAAATAGTAACCAGAAAATCATTGTGACAGTCACGTTGTTTTCTATTTCAATGCATGTTTTTAATTGGTAACTGGATTGAATGAGGCCTAGAATATGTTTGGGCCTGTAGAGTGATGAATTATCTTTATTAAAAACTTAATTTTAGCAACAATCGTGAACTATAAAAGGAGAAAGAATGAATTTACTGAAAACTGTGTAAGACCCTCCTAGACAGGGGTTTGAAGAAAGATTTGTCAATATCTTCTAATTGAACCATTCAAAAATCTTGAAACTCTAGAATAAAATAGCATTGCAAAGCCCTTTCAATTGATTTTGTTCTCATGTTAATTGGTTTTTTCTTCAAAGAGGTATTTGATGCCCTAGCAGGCTTACACAGTGAACTTTCTATGGTTTTCACAGTATACTACACTATTCTGATCGATATTGGTGTTTGAAAGGGTCCAAGATGGCATAATAGGTTTGAACAAGATTAAGAGACATCCATTGTTCCCCATAACATGTATGATAAAGGAATTTGTAGAAGTTAGGCAATGATTTTGTGTATATAGTCAAAACTGTCATGGTAATGACAGTCACAACAATGAATAATCTTGTTAATGTGAATGATCCTTGATTCGATGTTCAAATAAATTTTTTGATGGATATTTATTGATATAATGCCTTTCTAATTTATTGGGAAAATATTTCACATTCCCAGGTTGAGGATTGATAACTTATTTCCATGTTCAAATTGTTTATACACTGACAGTCAAGATTGCAAGGATTATTTGTCAGTGAAAGATGTTTATTGTCCAGTGTTGTGATCATGATATAAAGGAACCCTTCATATGAGTTTATTTGTTGATGGAATGTGGTTGAATGATCTGACATTATTCTTCTTTGGTTGTGATCAGAGTTATGGTTATTGCTACTAACTGTGGACAGGAAGTTCTCGGACATATGGACAACATCTAAGGGGGCATGAAATGACTTGAAAGTAATGTTCTTCCAATTTGAAGGAAAATATAGGGATAGTTTGTGGTGATATATTATTTTGAAATTCTTGGGACTAAGAGTACTTGGTGATTTTCTTGTGGGATGGTTGAGTTGGTAAAACATGTTAGGTGACAAAAGAAAGTGGACAACCATTAGGCTTAAAGATTCTATTTTTATTTGATGGTCTACCAATATATGGGGATGTTTGTTCATTTTCAAGTTGATAGGATATCTTGGAATGTTTAAGTTCCTTTGAGAGGCCTAATTGCAAGGGGTAGTTCCTCATGAAGAGTTTTGTAGTGGGTTTTGTTACAAAACAAGGATGGAAAGTTACCTTGTATCAAGGTAAAGGTTGGTTTTGCATGATGCTTTGCATCAAGAAGATCAAGAAATCTCACTCAGACCATAAAAAGCACACTCTACTAGCTTCTTTCCTAAAATAAATAATAATTTATTAGATAATAAGAGCAATGCATATTGTCTAGAATTTAATATTGTAGAAAAAAGATGAATACCTTTGATTATAGAGAGTAAACTAATCTTACTAGAGAAAGATTGTCTTCATCCTCCCAAGACTCCTTTACTTCTTCTTCTTGTTCTTTATTGTCCCACATGCTTTTTGGCTTCTCCTTAGCAACTACTAGAGCGGCTGGCACAAAACCATCAGACTATGCCCATCATTTGCAACCAATTGTTAATTCATATTTGGCATCCTATTAAAAATTACACTGACAATCTAGCACATGACAAAAAATTCTTTCATTGAATTAATGCATGTATGGGAATACACTATAATAAAGGGAAATGAGAACTCTAAGTTTCAACAGAGAATATCATTGATATAAATGTCAAAGTTACTTCATTTGGGGTCTTCTCATCAAACATATAAAATCAACACTCTGGAATATTTTCAGTTGGAAGTCACATGGGAAAGGAAATATAAAAGTATCTAGGAATTGTAAAAGAGAAAATCAGGGAAGCAAAGACAAATTCAATTGACCCTCCTCTTGCACGATGTGCTGCTGCAATTCTTGAACTTAAGATGAGGACAAAATGCATATTATAGAAGGAAGCATCTAATGTTAGAGCTACATTTTCTTCATTTCTAGAAAATTTTAAAGGTTTTGAAAGCTCTAGAGCTATGTTGATTCATGAAGGAATATATAACAAAGCTCAAGGCTCCCTTGGAGATTTGAAATTTTGTATGGAGCAAGCTTCCGCACAAATAAATTCTCTATAGAAGTCCTTGATTGACCCGTGGAATATTATTTTCCCTGAAGTTTTGTGTTCTATTAATATTTCTCCTTCATAATTGGACCATTATCTTGATAAGGTTTTTAATAAGACTCATGGTACTTATAATGCAAAAATAGAAAGCTCCAGATTTTTTCCATCAAAACAATTAGATACTCAAGAATGGAAGCAGTGGTTGAGCATGCAAGGACACGCTTTTAAAGCAAATTTTCTAACAAACCTTGATGATGAAATGGAATGGATTTTTCTATAAGCTACTAGTTGATACAATAGAACAAGAGGAATGTCAACTATAAAATATGTTCGATTGGACCTCTATTGCCTCTATTTCCAAACAAAATATTTGGCCTTCTGTTGAAGTTGGTACTGCATCTCCTATAGTCACTCCAGTGGAGAGAACTGTGGACAAGATCATTGCACCTCTTTATACACAAATCCACGGGTATAAAGATGGTTCAAAGGAATCTATTGTAGAAAAATTGCTCAATGAATTAGAGATTGTTGTAGCAAAAGAAGTGAACATGGAGTCTAAGTTGGGAAGGCTTGGGGATTATATTAAAGAATGTGATAAAAAGGTAAAAGATGCAGAAGAAAAGCTAGATGAGGCTCTTAAGAAAGGAGTTTATAATCAGGAAAAAGAAAAATTATAAGTGGTTGACTTAGTAGATGAGCTAAAGCATGGGGACCACACTTCAGTCAATCATATTCACAATTTCTAGTTGGATTTTGCAACAAAAGTAGAGGACATTTCTCATCTACAAAATGATTGTAGGAAGAAAGATTCCATCGTAAAGGAGATGACTTTGGCAATACAGAGATCAAAGAGACTAACCATTATGGAAGAGATCTATAAGAAATGGAAGATTTATCCAACTGAACAAGGAAAGGAGTTGATATGTTTCATTGTTTCATTAATTCAAATGCTGTAGCATCAACTTTTCTTTCTTCTACCTTCTGCACTCCCAAAAGCTTCTTTCATTTCTCCTCCAAAAGCTTTTCATACTCATCAAGTGTCATCTCCTATCATGCCAGATATTTGACATCATATCTAAACAACAATATTTTCACAAACATTCAAACATAATGGAATGCAGGACTAGCCAATTTCTGAAGGCAGCAACATCAGAGAACACCAAAAGCAGGGAAAATGCTAAACAATAGCTAACAAATCAAAGATGCATTGAAAAAATAAATAATAGAAACTTGACAACATCAATACTTTATCTTCCTCCTCCTATTTCTTCTCTTCATCCAATGTAGAACTTTCTTTATTAGTTTCATCCTCTGTCTTCTCTAATGTTGGTATATTTTCCTCCTCGGTAGATGTTGGTTCCTCAGGTTCCCTGAAAAAGCAAAGAAAGATTGTTTAGGAGGACAAACAGAAAAATGTAACTATCAAACCTAAGATAAATTCTTTCAAATTAGCTCAATAATGTAGCCAGCCAAGAGACTTACTGAAAAGCCTCCTCAACAGGAGTTCCCCAATTTCCTCGACCAAAACCTTCTCTCTTCAATTCAGTGCTGCAAAATGCCCCAATAATATAAAAACTATACTCCTCCCATGAACAAAAACTAAAATATAAGCATGAAACACCCCATTCCATATTCTAATTCTGATTAAACATTCTATATTCTATATTTAGTGAAATGATATTGGTATAGAGAAATTGGTGGTTCAGGGCCTTGGGGAAAGGATCAAGTACTGTATATTCTACAAACAAAAGCTATTTGTCAATAAATTTTAGAACACCATCTGTAATTATTTTAAACTTGAAACATTTACGAGGAGAGCTATTGCCCGGTGCCCTTATCCTCATCATTGTATGCTTGTGAAAAGAACCACCTGCCAAAATACTGGGCAGGAAAAAGTAAAATTTAAACAAAGATATTAAAAATATGTGCATTTATTATCACAATGCAAGGATTGCATTTAATAGGAACAAAGATGATCAACTATTGCTACTAGAACTTTCAAATTAATGTAAATCTCACTTCTGTTAAAAAAATTCAAACTCCTAGAGACTGTTTTGTAAACCTCTGCAAAATTTATTTCAATTTTTTGTTAGGTGTCTCTATCAGTCTCCTACACCTTCATATAAGCTACCTCAACAAACTATTTTAAATCTCTGAATTCATTCTTTGTTAAGTGTATCAATTCAATCTCCTACACCTTCATACGTGCTACCTCAACACACTAATTTAAATCTATGCAAATCATTTTTTGTTAGGTGTGTTGATTCAATCTCCTACCCCTTCAATATGCTACCTCAATACATGCATATCGGAATACTCACAATCATAAAACAAATCATTATTAAATATGGTCTTTGCAACCAAAATAGATTATACATTCAGAAAAAGAAGGGGATGATTAATTGAAAATGATTGTGGAAGTAGCTTAACATAGAAATATTGAAGTTGTTGGGAGGTCATCACTACAATTAAAATGCAAAGGGTATTTAAAAATGAAATGAGATAGCACAGATTTGCACCAAACATGACAATTGTGAAGGAAGGTCACGGAGGGCTCCAAGAACACGGTAGGTGCAGAACCATCTAAACATAAAATGTCAAGCAGGGCTTATATGACTCTATGCTAGTTTCAAGTATTAAAATATAAGGTAAAAACTTGTGCATCCGACAAGAGCATATATTTCCACTCTCATAACCTTCCACAACAACCCATCTGAACAGAGGTAAGGAGCCACACATTCCATCAATATGGAAGTAAACTTGCCTCAAGGAAATTCAAGCAAATAAATCGATGCAATTAAATACAAAATATTCATTCACAAAGAGAACTGTGATAAGGGGAAGTGCAAAGGCACACAACAACCTATCATGATAACTTAAAAAGGCCATCCCTAACACCTCCAAGTGAGATCACAAGGGCCCCAAAAGTGAAAATGGAGGATGAAATATACCAACTCAAAAATCAAAACGGAGCTTATACAATTCTATGCATGTAACAATGGTTATCCAATTATTTTCCTAGTTTAAAAAAAATACATCTAGAGACATTGTGCCAAAGAGCCCATAATTTAACTTCCTCCTAGAGGATGTTGTTAAAAAGAAATTTTTCATTGATGTCAAAAAGAGATGCAGATGTGCTGTCCAAACAGACTCATTATGTCAAACAGATTGATTAATGTCAGACAGAGGGTGCTAAGGAATTTTGTGACCTATGGGATTCTTAAAATGCTCTACAAAATATTTTAATCTGTCTTGAGGTAGATAGAATTTGCTACCTATGGATGATTTTAAATAAGTTCCTTGTGATTATTTAAAGGGTGAGTGTGAAAAAAATTGCACGGGTACTAGGCAACAAATCATACATATTTAGGTTGACTTAAACAAAAAAAATTCTTTATATTCCAGATAAATGTTGATGTTTGACATTTGACAGTGTCTACATTTATTTATCTCAATAACCTATCAGTTGTAGATAATGCACAAGATATTTGGGCATTGGATGGCATCTCTTTCTCCACATGTAATGAGAAGTTGAAAACTGAGTGCTTAGATCTACTAAAAAATATCCCTCAAACATTTAGTAGTTTGTCTAAGATGCTTTAGAGTTTTCCATTATTTGACAGTTTTCAAGAAATTTTATGATAAATAGAGGAATTGAAATTACAAGCATTTCAAAGCTTCTTTAAGCAATCTAACAAGCACTTCAAAGCTCAAACAAGATGAATAGAAAGATTATTTTAATTTCAAAGCTTCTTTGAGCGTTTAGGCTTTTGAAGATAAAAAACTAGCCCCATTAAGCATGGAATGGAAAGTTCCATTTGATTCAATCTTCTTTCTCTATCATATACTTGCGGAAAGTGGACAAATCTTACCATTAGAATTGGAAAATGATAGGCAACAATTTCAGAATTCAAGGGAAGCTTGCAAAATAATCTCCCTATTTAGGATTCAGACAAACTAAGAGTGCTTAAACTAGAATAGAATTGGCAGGGGAAGTAAGAAATCCCAATGTTTCGCCTATGTGAACATCATGAGTTTAGACTTGTCATGTACAGTCTCAAATTATGATGCTTTATCTATATGAGTAAAACAATTCATGCTCACTAAATATGAATTGTTTTGAATCACCTACTCAGGAAAAAAGGAGTATGAAAATGGATGCCATTGCTGTTAAGATTCCAGCATATTGGCATGCCTTATTAAGAAACTAAACCTCTCGAGTTTAGTGAAAAAATTACTTCAGACCCCCAATCTTCTCTTTTCTATCCTAGTTGTTGAGGATGACCTAAAGTTGGTGGAATTCCAATAGGCACCCCTTATTCAATTAGATAGAGGAGTTTCAAACATGCTAAAGGAAACTATAATTTAGTAATGCTGAATTTTCAAGAAACAAAAGACAGAAAAAAATTGTTGATAATGAGTTATCGTTCACTTTGAAAGAACTTTAAAATGAGAATGTAGTAAACTAAATGTAGTGGAAATCCTTTTTTCCCTAGAGTTACCTCAGGTAGCAAGTTTGAGCGGTTGGAACTTTCTTCGCCTTTCTTGAACCCAAATGAGGGTTCAAAAGCATGTCCTTAGGATAAATATTGAAGTCCCTTGCACTGCTCTGTCTCAAAGAGCTTGAACTATTAAATCATCATCCTTTATTTCAGTTTTTAAAGCGGTTTAAGCTTAAGCTTCGAAGGATGTTAAATCGTCTTCTTCGGATGAAAAATATCGGTTCTTTTTTTGCTGCTGATAATCTGCTTAGGGTTTGAAAATTACTTCCAGCAGATTCTTCTTGACCTTTCTCTATCGAGTCAGCATTTGAGTTTCGGGCCCTCATTATTTCACTCTTTTCAGCCTCCTTGTAGCTTGGTAAAAATATTGCAGATTTCCCGTGTTTAAAAATGAGACATTAGACAACAAGATTTTCATTGAAAAGTTAGAGTTTACAGAAGAATTTAGATCAGCAACAGCTTCCAGAATTGAGAGAGTTGTGAACCCAGAAGCTGGAGGTGAAAACCTTTTTAGCTCTGTTTCTCCTGAGGCTTCGAAGAGCATCTGGTAGTCTAGGAGGAATTGATCCCGCGACATCCTCGCAAATCTCGAACGTGAGATTTGAGCCAAAACTTCTTTGATCATCTGACCAAACATCAAGCACTTATGTTTCTCCTTTACATTTGTGGCTACTGGATTTTGCAGCTACAGCTTCTTCATTCAAAGACTTAGCATGTTGTCCTGTTTTTGAAGTCGGGTGCTCCTCTCCAAGATGAAATTCCATTATTTGAAACCCTCTATGGCCATATTTTGCCATATTTTGCCCATAAAAATAAAAATAAAAATTGCTAAGATAAAAATAAAATAAAATGAAGACAATAATATTTTTTGTCTTAAAAGACCTTACTATGTAGTAGTGATGGTTAAAAAACGACGAGTAGAGAGTTAAAATCCATATATAGTGAAATAATTTTATCACTATTTTGATATGAGGACTATTGACACAAAAATGTGAAAGATATTCATTACACCGCAACAATTGTAGATCAAATATGACATAACAGTAAATAGGACAAAACCTGAGATTGAAATTTGTTTTTCATTCGATCACTCCAATTTTTCATGCATCCAACGAACAACCAAAATAGATTAAATCAACGCCATGAATCCAAGAATCAATGAGGTCAAATTTTAATTTTTAATTAATTGATTTTTATTTTAAATTAATTAATATTTAATTTTGACTAATTAGTAAGTATAATAAAAATCTATTTAGGGTGATGTGTAGAACTAGTTCTCAATTTTTTTGTCTTTATTTTTAATTTAAGATAATTTAAATAATTTAAATTTTAAGATATTTAAAATAATATTTTATTGTTTAAGACAAAATGTTAATTTTTTCTTAAATATCTTAAGATTTTGAAGTACTTTTAAACATTTTAAGCTTTCAAGTATATATACACTATACACTATAACGATCAAGATCAAATATACACTATAACGACACTTACCCTTTTCTTGGAAACATTACCTTTACTTATTCCTTCAATCAAACAACAAATCTAGGTCTACTACCCCTCCCAACATTATTTTGGGTTCAAAACTCCCAAACTTCCTAAAGTTATACATTATTATCAAATGTTAATGTGTAAAGGAGTATTAATCATTCATTTAGTCATTTTTTAGGGTAACAAATTATTTAGTCATTTTAGTTGTGATTTTACCTGATGACTAAATTCTAATTGCAAAATGCTTAGATGATCAGTTTTAAATATAGTTACCATTTAGAGATATTGGCAAATAGTGGCTGGAATAATGTTTGCACAATAAGTCTATTGGCGAACACACATTATTGGTGAAATGCAACTTCTAAGATATAAGTATATGATATTATCAAATGTTAATGTGTAAAGGAGTATTAATCATTCATTTAGTCATTTTTATTAGGGTAACTAATTATTTAGTCATTTTAGTTGTGATTTTACCTGATGACCAAATTGGTCATTTATTTAGTCATTTATATTTGTAGAACATGATCAGTTTAGTCATGTGACTAAAAATTTTAGTCACGTGACTACAAAAATGGTAGAACATGATCAGTTTTAGTCACATGACTAAAATTTTTAGTCACCTGGTCATTTATTTCCCAAATTCTACTAGTGGTTGAAACTGGGATTCATACTCCCATAGTTTGGTCATCCAACTAGTGAGGGTTGTACTAGTTTTCAAAGAGGTTACCAAAAGTGATAAAAAGTGGTATTCATATCATCATGATAAAAATTGGTATTCATATCATCATGATAAAAATAGTGATGGTTGTACTTGCTTTCTGGTCCCAAAATGCTCAATGATGAAAATTTATCTCTATGGCATTTCTTTGCTAAAAGCTAGTGACACTTAGTTGCATTACATTGCATTATCATGTTATATTAGTTGCATTATCATGTTAGATTAATTGCATTTATTTGTGGTTATTTTCCAAGGACAAGGGGGTATATTAATAATCTTGGTTAGTTAAAACATTAAAGAAATGGGGGTTTAATCAAACATCTTATCCTTGAATATCAATAAAAAGTGAGGTTATCTTTTGCATAGCATTAATCATTATTCATTAACCATATATCAAAAAAGAAGAAAAATTTCATTACTCATACATCATTTGCATACATATAATTAAGGATAGAACTGCATACATCAAAAAATTAAAAAAACATAGGGGCATTCATATTCATATTACATAAAACACTTTGCATCCATACATTGAAAAGTAGAAAGAAAAAAACATCTCATAAATTCATACATCAATGCATTCATCTATCTATATCATAAATAAGATACACTACATCCATAGCATAATCAAAAGTAAAATGCATCATAAACATCATATAGCTGCATATAAAGATAATCTCATAAAAAACTCATCAAGAGAATCAAGGAAGTATATCATCATATAAGTGTTCATCAACATCAAGAGATCCAGTACATCAGTATATCAAGATACAATGTCATGAAAGTGATACAACAGTGTTCTGATCAATAAAACAACATGAAACATGATACAAGTGACATCAATAATGAGCAACTCTATCATCAAATTATCAGGAACCCATAGCAGCACCCGATCTATCCCCAACACCTGATCCATCTAGACCTCTACCATCTTGTCTATCCTGTGAGGGAGCAGCCTGAGAAGTGCTCGCTACGCTATGGCTCTATGCCATCATCATCATGAACTGTTGCATCAAGGTAGCTACCTGATCTAATCTGCCCACAATAGTAGATACATCTGTCCTCAGTGACTGCACCTCTCGTGCTACACTATCAATACTAGGAGCAGCCTGTGAACTCTAGCACATATCCTGAGATTGATGAACCTGTGGAGGTACTTGCTATGCCAGAATCTGATCATGTTGTACCTAATCTTGATCCTGCTATGCTAAGGCAACTCTCTGTAACTGAACCAAAGGATCCATACCACCAAGAATCTGTCTAGCAGCCTCCACATGAACCTGTCTATATTGTCTTTGTTGTCTCTGAGCTCTCTGATGCCTATCAACTGCTGCTCTAGGTGCCCGGCCATGTCAAACATGTCCTCTAGCTCTATCCCTAGCATGCCCACCTCTCACCCATGGTCCATCTCATCCACCAGCAATAGCTCTAGGATCTCTCTATGCTCGTTGTCTCCAATGTCTCCTCCTGCCACCACCCCCACCATCCCCATCATCATCTCCATCATCATCATCATCCTTAGATCTCTCATCGCGACCTAGGATAGGCTCTGTTGGATCTGTAAATCTAGGAAATCTATTTCGAGCCCACCACTCTCGAAACTCATGAGACATACCAGCATCAGCAATACCTCCAAGCATCTCCCATCTGCAATATGCCAAACCAGCAATCTGATCATAGGAAAACTGATAATCAATTTGAGCACCCCATAGGGATCTCTCTGCCTAAACTTGAGAATATAACGCCATGCCCTGTGGCATATCTTGTACTCTATCATATTGATGAGAAACCTGGCCGAAGCAGAAACGTTCAATCACAGTAGTAGACCTGCCAATCATCCATCGAGGAGAAAACATATAGGGGAGTTCATCATCGTCCTCCCTCCAGCGCTCACATCCTATGTATGGCCACCACTGAACCTGATCAAGATCATCAATTTGACAATGCCAATACTCATTCTTGCCCAGATGATGCTGGACAACAATGCTACTATACAGAAAATCATAAGGAAAACCATGCCACTGAATTTGATCTAACACTAGTCTAGTGATGGGAAGATGCTCCCATACCCATAACTGCAAAATCACTGCACCTATTGATAACGAAGCACTCTCTCTATAAACAACCTTATGTAAATCATGGTAAAGCTGTGCCAACACACATGAGCCCCAATGGAAGCACCAAGGCTATGCAAGAAGATCATCAAGTATCCTATCCCATCCAACTGAGAAGCCACGACCTTTCCAGTTAGGAAGTAGTAAACCATCGATCAAAGCACCAAGTACCATTGGCAATGTGGGGAAAGAAGTAAACTGAGCCCAAGTGATAGTATCATGATCAATAGTGTTGTCTCCAAACACTCATCTATAGACTGTGCTATCATAGATAGAATCATAATAGACCATCTCACCATGGCAAGGAATCTGTAACAATATGTACACATCCTCCAGAGTGATGGTCATCTCTTCGAAAGGAAGGTGAAATGTGTTGTGGTCAGAGTGCCATCACTCTGCCACTGCAGTAAGTAAACCTTGATTCAGCTGAAACCGCAGGATGTCCAGGACGAAGCTGAGGCTGCACATCTCAATAACTCGATACTCTACAGGAGTCAGAGCTTGACCTAAATCAATCACCCAGGACACTATGGTCCGTATATATAACCTGCAGAAATGTGCCTATTTTGCAAATCAAAGGAATCATATTAGTGTAACATATCAATGAGTTATTCTAAGTCAATCACTCTATCAAATATCAGAATCAAGTATCAAACCTATCAAACCTAGTACCATTTATTCATGTCTCTGTATCGTGAGAACAAAGCATCAATCCTACCTATCAATATCAGTTTTCACACTGATCAAACAAGTCCTACCTATCAGTATCCCACTATTAGATCTATCCTATCAGATTGACGTAATCAAACATTCATTGGTACCACTATCCTGATATCCTAATCAATTATTTTGCTAAACTACAACAGACCTAAACTATCTTGGAATTCAAACAATCAGTCGATGACATCAAATTTTAATCATAAAATCAAGTTGGAAATTTGAAAAAATTTCAAAAACTTGCAGGCGTCATTTGCCCATTACCAGGTGGCATTTTACCTTACGCGGTGCATAAAATCTATCACGTGGTACTTTATTCTTACCAGGTGTCATTTAACAGATTACGCGTCACTTCACAATGCTAGGCAGAATCTTAAGAAGCCAAGGTGTCATTTTAAAGCTAGGGTTTCCTAGGCGGAAAACTAATTGGAAATCGGCATGGAAATTCTACTGTTACGCGGAAAAACATTTTTATCAGGCGAGGAAAAACATTTTTATCAGGCGAGGGTTTACTATTCTTAGGCGACACTTTACTATGCGGAGGCATGAGTAAAAAGTGTGGATGCATGACTTAAGAGGGCTACGTGGCATTTAACTATTCCTATGCATGATTTTGCAAAATCAAAAGTACAAGAACATGAAAAAAATACAATAAATGCTATAAATGAGCAATAAATGCAAAAAGGAAGTTAGAAATGACTTACTGGAGGTCCATAGTCTGGTGGCCTTTGATACCGATGACTCCTCTCGAATCGATGCTCTCTGATAGGCACAACCATCGCGAAAATCAAAGCAGGATCAGTGAAAAATCTCAACAATCAAAAGTGAAAATGAATAGTAAATCTAGGTTTTTCAACCTATTTAAGCTAATTTGACCTAATTTAGAGGTGAAGTTTTGACTATGACCTATATTAACCTATCAAATCAATCGGGGCAAATTGTGAATCATGGCATATCATCAATGTTTTTTAGAAATGAAAACATACTGACTCAATCAATCAATCAATTAATCAATTTCACCAAATTTATCAAATCAAGAAATCAATATGTTTTATTTCTGAGGGGGCATCAGAGTATCAAATTGGCATCAAACATCAATGAAATTGGGGCATCAAAATTTTTGAATCATTATCAGTGGCATATCAGTTTATCAAATCAAATCAGAGGCATATCATATCAGGTAGCAATCAATTGCATATCAATGGTATATCAGTAAATCAGTAAATCAGGACTAAAAATTTCTTTGAATCAATGAGCTTGCACATTAATTAAAAGAGGGGCATTTGTAGACACTCAAAAATGGGCAAGTGCTTTAAAATCAATAAAAAGGATCAAATCAATTTAAATGGACATTTATTAAATCAAATTGGACAAAATCAATTAAATCAAATGAAAAATCAAATAATGACGATAAATAATTAAATCAAAGCTTAAAGGGGTGAAAAGCACTATATAATTGATATTAATCAATTAATTGTATAGTTGTTTAAATCAAAAATCAAAATGAACCTATTCCCTTACATGGCTAAATTTAATTAATTAATTGAATTTAATTAATCGTAATATCTTTCAACAAAGTTGAACAACCAATAGAAATTGAGGACAAAAAGACACAAATCACTCAAAAAGAATGAATCTCAATCACTCATTCCAATCTTTCAATCTCAACCACTCAATTTTATCCTTTTGTCCAAAGCTTTGAGACAAACATTTAAATTGTCCCCCCATTTATGAACATTGCAAAGTTTTTGACTCAACCAAAGGTAAATTAGGGTTAATTCACTCTACCCCCTACCCTTGGGAATTTACTATAAGTATGAGGCATTTTGAGAGCAATAATCATCTTAGAAATTCATTTGCAAAGCATCCTTATTATAGACAATTTCATAGCAATAAAGAGCATTTGAGAGCATTTGAATTATCTTTGTATCAATTTGAGAGTTAGTGAGCTAGAATAAGCATTTGTAGCATCATATTTTCTCATTTTAGAAGTGTCACTAGTGGAGATTGAGCTGAGAGCTTCACTTACCACATCTGATTAGAGAACCATGAGATGTCATGGATTTTAGTTTCATTTCTTAGTTAAATTTGTATTGCATTTACTTTGATTTGATAGTTAAAAATCCTAATTTCATGAAGGTGTTTAGCATACACACACATCAATATTATTAAAACATAACTAATCTAAGCATTAAAATGACAACATTTCATAATTGACTAATTATGCATAAAAAATAGTTATGGGTCTTACAAGATATACATTGGGGTAACCAAACATTATCAAAATGGTAACCAGATGTGTAAACATAAATAATAATGGAAAATAATCCAAATGAGGAATGATGAGTAGGGTTGGGTAAGATAAATGGCTAGTGTGCTATCTCCTATAACCACCATTAGGGATATGGACATGCTTAGACCTATGGAGCAAGGTGGAGTTGATTCCCTATACGTGTACTCACTAAAACATTAACATGTCAAGTGTTCCTATTCGTGCATATAAATAAATAGTTGAAGCAACTAGAGTCTTTGCAAAGGAATTTTCACACTAAACACATTCACATACATTCAAATCACACAATATCATCCCCTTTCACATCTTATCATCAATAAAGAACGTTAATAATATTTTTGGAGAATAGTCCAACTTTATTAACGGAGAAATAAAATACAACTATTCACAAAAAAAATATAGGGGACATAGAGTCACCCCAAAAGAGTCATACGGGGCCAAAGCCTAGAAACTATAAAAAAAGAGAAAGAAGCTAAAAATACACTAAGAGGATACTTTCATGTTGCAGAATAAGGAGGGTCATGATCATCCTTTTTCCTCCATACATTCGAAGAGGTAGGAGTGAGGTCTGGAATGGACCACCCAACTTCATCTTCTCATGTTGCATCTTTCCTAGTGGGAGAAATGGACATAGTCAACTGTGAGAACTTGGAGGAATTGGGTCACCAAGAATCACCACTTGAACCCCATCTAGAACCACCAAGAACCAAGGGACCAAGACTAGAAGTGGGTCATCCAGATGATGCTACTCTTACTAGAAGAGTGGAGGGCCTAGGAGCGTGGTGTGCGTGATTGGAGAGAGGAAGAGCTATTAGCCCATTGACAATCATGAGGTGTATGCTCACCAGAGATAGAAATA
Organism: Chamaecyparis obtusa; assembly: GCA_027943335.1. NCBI lineage: Eukaryota > Viridiplantae > Streptophyta > Pinopsida > Cupressales > Cupressaceae > Chamaecyparis > Chamaecyparis obtusa. The sequence goes on along the minus strand of BSBK01004796.1, from coordinate 862,417 downwards.
TCTGGGGGAACTTTGGCCACCATACAAGGGGCATTTCCCCAATGCTGAAGTAATTCCTAAAGGTGGGCCACCTCTAGGGCCACTTTGATAGCCTGAACTTGAATTTGTAACATCACATTATTATATATACATGCCTTAGCATAAAAGGAAATATTTTAATATCTAATTGCATATGTGAGAAAAGAACAAAGTTTTTAACTTTCCAAATAGTGAATTTCCATCCTAAAAACATACCAAATTTACATGAACTTAAAATTTTTTTTGGGTGAATCTCCCAACAACACCATAAGCTAGGAGAAGGGTTCAAGATGGAAAGATCTAAAGAAATCATGAGTCCATGTGCAGAGCTTCTAAGATTGTTTATAGAACCAAAAAATGTGAATGAAGGTATTAGGAAGAACACAGAAATGGCACGAGGGATATGGTACCCTCAGATGACTGGGTCAAGATCCCAGAGGCAAACCTTGGAAAAGAATACACTAGGAAAAATGAGCCACTTTGAGCCTGATAATAGAAGCCCAGACAGTGTCAAATTTGTGTCTCTGTATAGAAGGGGTAGAACATAGGTTCTAGCATTGGTTCAAGGTTTAAACCATAGGAAAATGAGGCACTAACCAAAGGTAGTCAATTTCAGGCTTGTAGTGGGAGAAAGAGGTGTTGGGAAACCAACACTAATCTTTCCAGTTCAGATTAGCAGAATGAATGCCCAACTTGTGTATCATATTCAAAGGAAACAACAACACAACCAGATCAATTTTTTTATGATCTATCTAAGATAATCAGGACCTTATATATAAATCTTCCCAAGAGAGAAGATTCATTGTCACACGAGAAAATAAGACATTGGGAATTTTGTTTCCTTTCTTGTAGAAATGGAGAGCGTGAAAACTAGGAACTCTGGCCAAAGGAAACTCTTGGGCTTGGATAAGGGGAGACCACCATAAATTATTCTGATTGAAAGAAAGTCCATTTTAGAAACCATCCCCATCCTTGTGGAGCCATGGCTTGACAACCTCCCAAGTCCACCAGATAATTTTTTCTACAAAGGTTTCTTTAATCTAAATGACATCTCTCCTAATGAGAAGGTTGTGAAATCTAATCCCCTTCTAGGAAAGTCTGTGAACTAGGTGGATATAATAAATGCAATGCCTAAGAATAATTTTCTAGGCCTTATTGCTAGTAATAGATTTGATGACCCATTTTTCATAAATATCCAAGCCTTTCTTCTAGATAGAGATGAGACCAAGTCCCCCAGAGTCCCATGGGAAACAACAAGAATCCTAGGCCAATGGTGAAATCCATGTTGGTCAACTCTAGAGGCCCAACGAAGATCCCTCAAAAATATTCTCAAGTTTGAGATAAGAATCTTTCAAAGGAGCCCCAAAAGAGGAATAATAAACATGACTTGCAACAAGGAATTTAGAACAAATCTAGAATTTACCTGCTAAAGAAAGAGGTTTGGTAATCTAGTAAGACATATTTTTCTCAATTCTATTGAGGAATGTGTTCCAAAGGTAATTAGTAGATCCCTAGAAGGAAAAATAAATACCCAGGAATTGAAAGATTTTACCATGTTGAATCCAATTCCACCCATACTAGAGAATCTAGGTAGGGGCAGGAATAAATGACTGGTGGTAACACTGTGTTTTGTGCCATTGAATCAATGACCAAGAAGCATGGAAAAAAGTATCCAGATAATGAAGAGCCTCCTAAAAATTATCCTCATTCTCAATCAAAGTGAGGAAGGATTCATATACAAATGACCATTGACAAGTTGAGAAGGTGACTAAAGTAGGTAAATTCCCCAAACTTTGCAAAAATTGCAAAGGCCACTAGATAGCCAAAATCCTCAGTAGCAAGAACATATAAAGAAAGAGAAAGAAGGAAACATTTTTGAATGGATAAATGAATTCCAAAAGCCCTATATTAGCAACCATCAATAGTGATACAAGTTGAGGCATCACAAAAAATCATTTAGATAGATTGAATAAAATGAGGTCTAAACCTTAAGGCTTCGAGCATTGCAAGAATGAAAGGCCATTCAATGCAGTTGTAGGCTTTGGAAAAATTAATTTTGATAAAAATCACATTCTATTTGGAATGATAAGCCCATTCCATTCCTTCTCAAACTACAATGATGCTCTCCAAAATGTGTTAGGAATGGGAACACTGAGAGGGGGGGGGGGGGGGGGGGGGGGGTGAATCAGTGTTCACTTTATTTTAACTTTTCACTTTAATCTTTATGCTGATCTTAAATGCTTAAGTACTAAATAAACATTCACATAAACATGAAATCAACACATAACACCAATATGGTTACGGGGAAACCCAAATAGGTAAAAAGCCCGGTGGGACTTGATACCCACTAATATTTTGTACTAGTGTTTTGTGATCCTTGTTAGAAGATCCTTTACCCTGTTAGGAGTAGCTTTACAATGCTTTAAGTATAGTAGACCTTGTTAGGGGTCAGACCCTATTAGGAGTCTTTTACAATGATCCTTGTTAGGGGAGTGGACTCACTATCCTAGAGCTCACTACTCAAATGGTGAAGGCTACAACCTTCTGATTTCAGATACACACTATATCTATAGGTGAACTGTTCACTATGACACTACTTGTCAGATCAATTCCTTTGGTGCACTGATGCTTTGACCTCTAGCAAAGCTCTAATACATGTTATTTTGTCTTTGCATACCTCTGCTCTTCTTATCACAACTCTATTTCAACTTCCATATTGAATACAATGGGTGCACCTTATATTTATGCACTCATACAAAATACATAAATAGGTCGGCCCTATAACTAATTACAAACAACACTTCCAAATGAATTGGCTTAAGCGTGCTTACAATTATACATATAAACATGTTGGCAACCTAAATACAATGGGTGCATGACCTTTACAATATTAGATTATAATCGCAAACCAAAATGCTAACTGTCGGCTCCATGCTTTGTTCTATGCTGGCACACACTGGCTGTGCAACTTCAACTGACTGTAACTTTCACATCTTTGCATATCTACTTATGCGCTCTTAGACTAAGCATAAGTATAGTCTAAAAAACTTAACTTCCAGGGTGCATACCATAATTCATCCATACACATGTGCGTTGATGCTCTGAGCTGCTGGAACTCTGTATAATGTCCAGTCTTCAACACTTAACTGAATTCTAATCTTTACACTAAGTGTGTTGACTCCAAACTGCTATATGACTTTGTTTCCATAATGACAACACTATATCTAGTCATATACTTTAGTATAGAAAACTTGCCAACAATATCCCCCTTTGTCATTGATGGCAACAAAGGAATATGGCCAAGTTGCTAACTGTTCCTTTACACAAAATTTTTTGTCTTCTATATATCTTTATACATAATCTTATATCTCCCTATACATATATGTACTCCATATTCTATACACAACTCCCCCTTTGACATTAATGACAAAGGTGCATAAAAAAAAAAAACTATATCTATACATATTCACTGAGGGAAAACATTCGGATATGCAATCTTGAGGTTCTAGTTCTCCTTCTTCCAAAAGGTTATGAAAGAGTTAACTATCTAGAGATGGGAACATAATGCATATTGAAGCTTCTCCATCTTCTCCAAGTCACTGATGGGACCATGATCATAAGTTACCATGGTGGCATCAATCTCCTTTATGTTCTGATTGAGGATGTCTAAAGAGGGCGCAAGACCATTCCTCAACTGAGTCTATCTGAACCTTATCCTTGTTATCTCTTTTTCTTCCTTCTCAATCTTGTCTATCTGACCTTGGTAGACATTGTTGCACATGTTCACATCTATGGATGTGACTGTCACTGAACTCTTTACCTGCTCAATCATTGCTTCTTCTTCTCTTATTTTCTTGAAATGAGCATCGGTGAGCTTGTCTTGATCCATGCATGCTGCAATGATATTTCTTCCTTCATCAAAAAATTCTTTCAATGATGCCTGACCAGACTTAAGAGAATTCAAGTCTAGTGCAAAGTTTCTCATTATTTCATTCAGTCTCTTCTTTAAGTACTTCTCTTCTACTACTATGGACACAAATTCTTCTAAGCTAGAAAAATTGCTTTTGAACTGTGAGAGAACTGTACTGACATCATCAACCGAATGTACATTTTGCACTTTCTTATCTTCATGCAAAAAACTGTTCAAAATATTCACTGATTCCACAAGGAGAGGATTTCTCATGATTTGTTTCTCCTTTGCCTTCTCCATAGCCAGGACACTAAATTTAATCAGGTCCTCTTCTTTCCAAGAGTCCAAACTGCTTGTGTCAGGTGTCAATCTTGACAACAATGCTGAGGAGGGAGTGATGGGAGTGTTGTCCATCACCTCTTGTTTCACCTTGACCAATCCAACAGAAGTAACTTCATCTTTCTTTTCTACCTCTTCTCTTCAATAAGTACTTCTTCTTGCTGAGTGGGAGGTGTATTGCTGCATAGGATTTTAGCTTCCTCAGTACTGACAAATGCTTCCTCAAACTTGTCCAAATCCTTATCAGTAGCCGCCATGGCTATTTCCACATTATCTAGGATAATAGTGTTATCTTTGTGTGATTATGTCATGGGTGCAGACTTGTTTGCTTCTGTTTGAGTTTCTTCTATGGGCGCTGAGTCTTGAGGACCTGTCATTGGTACACTAGTGGGCTCTGCCACTTTATCTTCCTTATAGGGTGCATGAGAGATGGGCATAGTAGGTGGTTTTATCTTTTGTTCTAATAACACCTTCTCAAAAGCCTTTTTTGTTTCCTTCATAATTAGCTCATAGTATTTGTTCATGATGTGAAGAGTTATCATCTTAATCCTTAGGTGTGGCTTCACCAAATTCAATATTAGTGCCTCTTCTTCTTTAGAACATATAGGCAGAGTATCTTCTAATACTTTTTCTCTAATCATTTGATCTTCCTCATTTTCTTGTCTCTTTTGGTATTCTAGAATATCCCATACTTTATCTGGAATAGAGGTTTTCAATTCAAGGACTATTTTCTTGAACGTGATCATGTGCTTGACAATCATACCATGAATTTTCAATTTGTCAATCTCACTGTATGTATCATAATACTTCCCTACTTGATCAATTCTTCCCTCATCAACAATTCTTGTGCCCAAAACTTTAAGGCTAGGTCTAACTCCTACATTAGGAGGTGCTTGAATGTTTTTTCTACTCCTTGTAGCACGTGAGGAGGGATGACTAGTGCTAGCTTCTTTCTTCCTCTTGACCATTGGTTTATACTCTGGAGGAGTATCTTTGGGCGTAGAAGGAGTATTGTCAATTTTATCCTTCTAATTATCATCTGAATCAATTTTCATCTTCTTTGATTTTGGATCTTCATGTTCTTCTTCTGCTAATGCACCTTTCAATTCTAAGGCAATCTTTTCATCCCTTGCTTTATCAAGGTCTGCTTGAGATACACCATGTATTCTCAAGATTTCAAATGTGACCTTTGCAACCTTTCTTTTTGTTGCAGCACTGTTCAGCTTAGCATCAACTTCTCTAGTCTTTTCTTCATAGGTTCCCCACCTAGGTTCATTATCATCTTTAGGGGCTGATAGCAATACCTATGCATATGCTTCAAGAACTTGTTCCTGTACATCATACCCAAGTGGATGAATCCACTTAGTTCTAGGCTCTACGGCTTCCATACATGTAGTGTCTATCTCCACCATAAAGCATATTGTGTCTTTATACTTCTCCAAAATATTCTCTGGAATCATGTACCTCATCTGCATCCTTTCTTTGAAGGTCTTCAATTCCAAGGTTACATAGTCTCTTAAGGTGCTCTCAGTGCATGCCTTGTTTGATATCTATGGCATGGTTGGAATGGACTTATCTAGATACAAGTCTAACACTTTACCAACTATATGAAGGTACATGTAGATGATTAGGGACCCAAACCTGAATATCTTTATTTTGTCATGTTTGATAGCTTTGATGTTGTCTATCAACTATGTGCACAAGATTTCACACAAGTTGAACTCTCCATCTTCTTGCACAAATTGGATGGCTACTAGAATAGTGACCACAGACACACTATTCACCTGCTAGTGTGATGAAATCTATAACCCAGTATCATTGACATCAGTTTGATGTCTGCTTGCTCTATAGGCTCAATAGTCATGCCATGCCTATCACTTCTGGATTTTCATGTTTGCTCCACCATTTTCCTGACATCCTTACCCACTGGAAGGATGACACCTATCTTAGAGAGGCCTATCATCTCATGTATCAGATCACTTGTGATTCTTACTCGTACATCTCCAATCCAAAACAAATCATCATGGATTCTGCTTAACAAGATTTTTATCCATTCAGTCTCATAGAATTCATATGTCGTGGCATATTCAACAATGGGGTGATCATTCCATTTGATGTATTCATCCATGAACATTTTGTCTAGTTTCAACATGGTGTCCATGTGCACCCTTAACCTATCTAGTCCAACAAGTTCCTTCTTATGATAGATGTAAGCCCTTATGTCTTCTACATGCATGACGCCCATCGGCATGTGAGAGAATGCTCCCTCTAAATCATCTAGGGTTGATTTAAATGGGTGCCTCTTGAAAACATATCTCTTTTTCTTAGTGATATCATAAACAATGGGAGTGGCCATGACTTACTTGTTAAACACTTTCCAATTGAACTTAGAGATGATCTGACAGCTTCTAAATCGGTGCAATGAGCTAGGGTTACTGCAACCGATCAAATGCACTGATAACTGTAGCAAATCTCTGATAGATTCAATCTCCAAGACTTCACAACAACTTCCAAGGCTCTTTCTTCTCTCCTATCACTCTGAATTTGAATGCAATGAGCAATCAAATGACTTCTATGTACTTTAAAGTGAAAAATCCACCATTAATACATGTCGCATAAACCAGGCTATCACTTCAAAATTTCAAACTCAAGCTCCACTAGAAATTAGCATGTGTGCTCTTGCACGAAGGTTCCTATACACTCCAAAAGCTTCATTCCTAAGGCACATACTCTGAGGATGAGTATACCAGCCACGTAGGGGTCTAGAGCTAAATTAGCTCCCCCTATGACCCTGAGGGCCATTCATGTAGATGTAGAGGGTGCATCCACAGGGGATGCATCCAATAAATTCTCATCAGCTTTGTCCTTCTCTCCTTCTGACCAAATCAAGCTTGCATCCTCTGAGGCTTTCACAAACTTGACTTCTGCTTCAGGATCCAAAACTAGTTCTTCGGTCTTTTTAGGGCTTTCCTAACCTTGCGTCCTTGATCTACAAAACCTTGAGATATGCCCTACCTTGTTACAAGAGGGACAAATGACTGGAGGTCTATTATTCCTCGGTGCATTGACATGAGTCACCATTCTACATGTTCTGGCTGAGAGACCATTATAGTTACATATCTGACATGTAACATTCTGAGAACTTCTAACATTTGTCTGATTCTGATTTCTTTGATCTTGCTAAGTCTTGTTCTTCTTACTATTCTTGCAATTCATAGCTCTATGACCAAATCTATTGCATGAATAATAGTAGCCATTAAAAGGTCTTACCTCTATATAGTTTCTTGCAATGTGTCCATGTTTGTTACATGCAAAATAGGTGTGTTCTACTTGCTTGCACTCATTTTTAGGAGGACCACCATTGTCTTTGGTTTGATCTTCACTCTTTTCAGCATCAGTGGAGTTCTTTTGTGAATCCATTCTTGCTCGCATATTTTCAATCTGATTTTGTGCTTCATTATATCTGATACAGCTAGTGTCTCCTCTAGTGGCTCTTCATGCATACAACTGAGACTCTACCAAATCAGTACTGGTGTGTAATTTATCAATATGATCCTTTGATTTTTTCAATTCAGATTCCAAGCTTTCTTTGATATTCCTTAGCTCTAAGATTTCCAAATTAGCTTCCCTTAGTTCTTCATTGAGTTGAAGGTTCTCCTTGACTTGTTCATTGTAGACATCTTGATTGTTCATTAGTTTGTCATCAAATTCTTCAAGCTGACTTAATAAGGATGCATTTTCTTCACTCAACTTCTTAACTTTTTCTTCAAGTTCACTATTAGAGCATCCTTTCAAATCCTTTCTTAGTCTTTTGATAACTAATTGAGCATCACTGACTTTTTCTTTTAGTTCTTCAATTTCTCTTTCTGAATTGTCTAGATCTTCAAGAGTGGCTTCAAGATTTTTCTTCAGATGTTTGATATCTTCTTTGTCCATGATATCCTCAAGTGGTTAAACTAATTTTTTGAGGACCAGATCTCTAATACCAATTGTTAGGAATGGGAACACTGAGAAAGGGGGGGGGGGGATGAATCAATGTTCACTTTATTTTAACTTTTCACTTTAATCTTTATGCTGAACTTAAATGCTTAAGTACTGAAATAAACATTCACATAAACATGAAACATGAAATCAACACATGACACCAATATGGTTATGGGGAAACCCAAATAGGTAAAAATCCCGGTGGGACTTGATACCCACTAATATTTTGTACTAGTATTTTGTGATCATTGTTAGAAGATCCTTTACTCTGTTAGGAGTAGTTTTACAATGCTTTAAGTATAGTAGACCTTGTTAAGGGTCAGACCTTGTTAGGAGTCTTTTAAAATGATCCCTATTAGGGGAGTGGACTCACTGTCCTAGAGCTCACTACTCAAATGGTGAAGGCTACAACCTTCTGATTTCAGATACACACTATATCTGCAGGTGAACTTTTCACTGTGACACTACTTGTTAGATCAGTTCCTTTGGTGCGCTGATCCTTTGACCTCTAGCAAAGCTCTAATACATCTTATGCTATCTTTATATACCTCTGCTCTTCTTATCACAACTCTATTTCAACTTCCATACCGAATACAATGGGCACACCTTATATTTATGTGCTCATACAAAATACATAAATAGGTCGGCCCTATAACTAATTACAAACAACGCTTCCAAATGAATTGGCTTAAGTGTGCTTATAATTATACATATAAACATGTCAGCAACCTAAATATAATGGGCACATGGCCTTTACAATATTAGATTATAATCACAAACCAAAATGCTAACTGTCAGCTCCATGCTCTGTTCTATGCTGGTACACACTGGCTGTGCAACTTCAGCTGACTGTAACTTTCACATCTTTGCATATATACTCATGCGCTCTTAGACTAAGCATAAGTATAGTCTAAAAAAATTAACTTCCAAGGCCCATACCATAATTCATCCGTACACACGTGCACTAATGCTCTGAGCTGCTAGAACTTTGTATACTGTCTAATCTTCAACACTTAACTGAATTCTGATCTTTACACTAAGTGCGCTGACTCCAAACTGCTATATGACTTTGTTTCCATAATGACAACACTATATCTAGTCATATACTTCAGTATAGACAACTTGCCAACAAAATGAACCTAAACTTAATAAGCCCAATCTTCTTCGGGTGCACAATCTATGGTAAAAGGTGTTTGATCTTCAATGCTAATGCTTTGGCATTGATTTTGTAAGAGACATTGAGAAGACTGATGGGCCACCAATTAAATATCCTTACAATCACTATCTGTAGGTATGAATTTAATATTTCCTTTTGTAATAATTTTCCCCAAATATTTTGAATGAAAGGCTTCAAGATAGACCTTATGCATGTAGGGACCCACAGAAGACCAAAAGGCTTTGTAGAAATCACGAGGAAAGCCATTGCAACTAGGGGCCTTAACATTTTACATGGAAGTAAAATATTCCTTGAAGTCCTCAAGAGTGAGAAGGTGGTGCCAAATTCTTTTTTGATACTCAGAGAGTCAAGAAGAGATGACCACAAGACAATCCTTCAAGGCTTGTTCTTGAGCTGGGGAATTTGCCTACATAGTGAACACCTTTTCATAGTGTTTGGTAAAGAATGGATAATATATAGTATCTCAAAGAGAATTTTTTTTCCTTCCTTGATTATTTTGATACCAGGAGAGGAATGGAAAGCCTTGAAGACTAAGAAAATTCTTTGGAAGCCTAACCCCCTAACTTTAAGCTAGTGAATCCTAGCTTTGATCTAAGCACCACGAGTAACATGTTGATCTGCAATATTATTTTGATGGAAGAGGTGACCATATAAATATTCTATGAGTGGGGTCAACATCATAACATCATCATAATAATAATAATCTACTAAAACTAATATATATCTCTAACTACATTGATTTTCATGTAATACCATAAAACACTACTTCTTTTAATTATTAATTAGTTTCACATTACATTTCCAAATTTATATTGATATTTCATATCATAGAATTTTTTTTATTTTTTATTTTAAACCAAAGTGGACTAGCCACCATAATTATATTAATAAAACTGATTCAAGGACTCATCTGTGGAAGAATCAAGAAGAAGCCCTAGAATCATTGTCAATCATAGAAATATTATTATCTCAACACATATTTCCAATTCTATAATCACAATTTAAAATGATGGAATTTCACACTACAATCACTCATAAATATAATCAAAAGTAGATTCATTAAGTCCTCACGATCGGACATAAGAAAGAAAGCATGCACCCTAATGTAACAACATAGTCTAGATTACTGTATACTAGAAATAGTATCTTCAAAGGATTAGTGTTGAGCAATAAATGAAATAGAAACTAAATAAAACACAATAGAGAAAATATTTAGCAAATTAATGATCAATTGAGCATCCTATGGCTCTCTATCTAAGAATGTTAATAGAAGCTCTCAGCAAGCTACCATTAATGATAGTCCTAGAATGAGAATGATAAAGATTTAAGCTAAAGCAAACAATTAAATCAAAGTAAATGCTAATTAAACTCTCAAAATGCCTTTATAAGCTCAAATTGCAAGAGGTTCAATGCAATTCTCAGATGTGTGGTTATGAATTATGAAGGTTTTGGTCTTCCTTTTATAGATTTTCCCAATGGTAGGGGGTGTAGTGTAGTTAATCATGATTAAGCCTTGGTTGAGTCTTTGGTTCCACCCTTTGAAGACAATGCAAAGTTTGTGTCCTCAAAGCTTGGGAGAAGTAGACAAGATCAATGGACAAGATTATTTTTCACTTTGAGTGATTGAGATTGAATTTGGCTTGATCCATGTGAATGCCTTTCCTCAAATCCTATTGGTTGATTGAATTTCCTTCCTTTGTGATTGTTGAGGGAAATTAGGATTTATTAATTGATTTAAATGAATTTGTTTAGTCATGTACCCCTTGAATGGGTTGAATTTGACTTAGTCCAAGCCTATACAATTAATTGATTTAATTGCACTTTGATTTGATTGTACTTGATTAAAACACTCTCAATTTTGATTTATCTCAAATTAAGACTTGATTTTAATTTTGATTGGCTAATTATGCATTGTGATTCAATTACTTCAATTTTGTCCTGAATTTGCTTTGATTTGACTTGATTTATCATTCAATTATCTTTGTCCATTTTCAGGTGATTACAAATGCCCCTCTTTGAGTTAACGTGCGAAGTATGTCGATTCAAAGAATACTTTGATCTTGTTGATGATAGGTCCTGTTGCTATTGATGATCAATCTTTGATGTGTGTTTGATGGCTTTCGATGGTTGATTCTTAATAGCTGATACGAAATTGATGCAGATTTTGATTGATTTAATACCCTTGATGCAGTTCTGATGATCATTCTGATATGATGTTTAATTCTGATGGTCGTTCTGATGATCGTTCTAATGATGAATCCTTGATACGATGTTTGATTCTGATGAAAGATTCTGATGCGATACCTGATTTGAGGATTAATTTCGATGCGATGCCCCATTTGATTGATTAATGAAAAAAAATTTGATAACAACTTTTGCTTTGATTTGATGATCGTTCTCCTGTTTCGATGATGATAATGTTGATGTTGATTATCCGATGGTATGTTTTGTATACTAGAAATAGTATCTTCATAGGATTAGTGTTGAGTAATAAATGAAATAGAAACTAAATAAACCACAATAGAGAAAATATTTAGCAAATTAATGATCAATTGAGCATCCTATGGCTCTGTATCTAAGAATATTAATAGAAGCTCTCAGCAAGCTACCCTTAATGACAGTCCTAGAATGAGAATGATAAAGATTTAAGCTAAAGATAACAATTAGATCAAATTAAATGCTAATTAAACTATCAAAATATCTTTCTAAGCTCAAATTGTAAGAGGTTCAATGCAATTCTCAGATGTGTGGTTATGAATTATAAAGGTTTTGGTCTTCCTTTTATAGATTTTCCCAATGGTAGGGGGTGTAGTGTAGTTAATCATGATTAAGCCTTGGTTGAGTCTTTGGTTCCACCCTTTGAAGACAATACAAAGTTTGTGTCCTCAAAGCTTGGGAGAAGTAGACAATATCAACGGACAAGATTATTTTTCACTTTGAGTGATTGAGATTGAATTTGGCTTGATCCATGTGAATGCCTTTCCTCAAATCCTATTGGTTGATTGAATTTCCTTCCTTTGTGATTGTTGAGGGAAATTAGGATTTATTAATTGATTTAAATGAATTTGTTTAGCCATGTACCCCTTGAATGGGTTGAATTTGATTTAATCCAAGAATATACAATTAATTGATTTAATTGCACTTTGATTTGATTGTACTTGATTAAAACACTCTCAATTTTGATTTATCTCAAATTAAGACTTGATTTTAATTTTGATTGGCTAATTATGCATTTTGATTCAATTACTTCAATTTTGTCCTAAATTTTCTTTGATTTGACTTGATTTATCATTTAATTGTCTTTGTCCATTTTCAGGTGATTACAAATGCCCCTCTTTGAGTTGACGTGTGAAGCATGTCGATTCAAAGAATACTTTGATCTTGTTGATGATAGGTCATGATGCTATTGATGATCGATCTTTGATGTGCATTTGATGGCTTTTGATGGTCGATTCTTAATATCTGATACGAAATTGATGTAAATTTTGATTGATTTAATACCCTTGATGTAGTTCTGATATGATGTTTAATTCTGATGGTCGTTTTGATGATCATTCTAATGATGAATCCTTGATACGATGTTTGATTCTGATGAAAGATTATGATGTGATACCTGATTTAAGGGTTAATTTTGATGTGATGCCCCGTTTGATTGATTAACAAAAAAAAATTTGATAAAAGCTTTCACTTTGATTTGATGATCGTTCTCCTGTTTCGATTATGATATTGTTGATGCTGATTATCCGATGGTATGCCCCCTCGGGAAATGAATCGAAATGATTTTGGATGATTTCATTGAGAATGGTAAATTTTAATTTGTTTCCTGATATAGAAATTTGAAAATGCCCCGATCATGAGAGAACTTGATGAGAAAATATTTTATTGATAAGATGTTGATGCTCCAGATAAGTTGATGATGGTTTGGTATCATTTGATATCAGTAAGAATCACTTGGTTGATGTTGATGTCAATCTGATAGGATAAGTTGATGGGTTGATATTTCTCTCTCAAGATCTAGAGAGACAAAACAATGATTTTCCTTCCTCAAGATCTAGAGTTAGGAGATTTGATGCGCTCAAGATAAGAAAATGGATGATGGGATAACTTGATTGACGTTAGATGATCAATTAGATGATTTGACTGATTGATATTTGATACATGATATGATTAGATGTTTTGATGATATGGAGTTGATTGGATGTTCTCATGATGAAAAATAGGGATTGATAGAAGAGAAGGTGATGAATAGGACTAGGTTGCCCCTAGTTGATTAGCATGATTGATTATTGATGATATCCTTGATGGAGCATGAATCATTTCGATGATATATCTTGATGACATTGATGTACTTTTGATTATCAAATTAAGCATGATTTTTGATGAGGGGTACTTCAGACATTGATGATGTTGATCAAGACTTTGATTCTATTGATAGAGATTTGATGATGTAGATCAAGACTTTGATTATACATTGATGGACATTTGATGATGTACCATTGATGATATCATTGATCATTTGATGTATCTTGATTTGGTCTTTTGATAATAATAACTCCACCCCCTTTAGCTTTCCTCTTGCAATTTTGTTTGTATGCTAAGAAAGGAAAAATATAGACTAAATGCACTTAATCTAATATGTATGCAACTAACTGTCATTATTCAAAAATTTGGAGCTTATATTCATCATTGAGCTTTTAGAAAATGAAATTGGTACAACTCTCACTGGTTCAACCATGATGATATGAATACCTCTTTCCTCAGATTTTCACAATTTCAAGTATATAGACAAAGAATTGATCCCTTTCGTATACAAATGTCCTCGATGATTCTTTGATGATCATGTCATTAGACGGATTCGCATACTGTTATGAATCAACATGGAAAGCACTCAAGAAGAAATCAAGAAAATATCATGTCTTCATCATTGCTCATCTAGTCCAAGACTTCATCAATTTGCTAAAAAGACACGATTCCAAAAATTTAGTAACACTTTGAACATTTTTGCTTTTGTTTATAGATCCATATTACAAAAACTTCATCCACTTTGATCCTTAGTTATGTTTAAACCTTTTAGATTTTGATCTGATTTGTTTAAGCTTTTTAGATTTTGATTTGATTTGTTAAATGTTGTTGTTAGATCAAGTATTTGGATGTTTGAAATGTGATATTAATCATGAAGTTCAAGTGTAGCAATTTTCCAATTTTGATGCGATGATTTGAACCAATTGATGTTTGCTTTGCTAAGCTCGTTGAATTTGCATTGGTGCCTCTGGTTTGATTTAGCAAAGATCATGCTTTGTTGGGCAATGCAGCTTTTGAGTGTTTACTTAAGATTTGTAATTTTTTTATTTTTAGATTTTTATAGATTTCTAATTTTTTTTTGGATTTTTAGAGATTTTTTATGTTTTTGGATTTTTAGAGATTTTTTATTTTTTTGAATTTTATGGATTTTTTAATGTTTTTGAATTTTTTTAGAGATTTTTTATGTTTTTGGATTTTTTTTAGAGATTTTTTATGTTTTTGGATTTTTAGAAATTACTAGTTCTCAAACAAGATCACATTGAATTTCCCTGATGTCTAGCAAGGTATAGGACATGAAAGATGCATTTGAAAACTGATGGATGCTAGATGAATAGGCCATGATGGATGAAGCAAGTGTGTTACCCATAGGACTATCTCCTCAAGATTATCCAAGCTAGGGAAAAATAATATCTCAATATAGGCCAATGATGTGGTGTTGGATAGCATATGGAATAATGACCTAGTGTCATGACAATGGACCAAAGGAATGGACATATCAAGAGACTTTCTATAACATTTTTTTTTTCATTCTTTTATTTTTCAATTGGATCAAGATCAAGGGATCAATGTGGATAGGATCACACAATCATGATAAAGGGGTGGTGGAGGCTATGAGTGAATGGTTTGGGATTATGGGAAGGCTTCTTAGGAATAATGAAGGTGGCTTTAGGATAAGCAAGATCATGATAAGGTAGCATGAATGCAACAAGTGAATAGGCTGATGGATAGGATAACTCATGTCAAGATACTTAATGCTCATGGATATGTTCAAACTTGTCAAGATCAAAGGCGAAAGATGTAATACAGATGCAAGTGAGATCAATGGTAGAAAGATGAAGGATGTGATGGATGAAACTTGCCCCCAGGGTGAACCCACAATAGTGGGTTACACTTTTTTGCCTGAACGGACACTGAACTCTACATTTTGAAAAAAAAAATCAGATTCAGATGCATATTGTCGTTAAACCATTTGAAATCAGAAGATGAAGTAAATTGGAGTCTTTTAGGATTTTTTGTCTAGATTCTAAATATATATATTTTTTTTATTTTTGAATTTATTTGAATGATTTTTTCTTTCTCCCATGAAAACTGGTATGTTGCTGAAAATGTCATTTTCAAAGAGTTACATTGTTTTCATAGAGCATAACTTTTTTTCTAAAATAGATATCAATGTGATTCTTTCGAATTTAGTTTTTTAACATCCATACGGAGGGAATGCAATTGGTTTGATCAAATTATCATGATTATTTCATATTTTATTAACATTTGAAGTTCACTAAACCATAATTTTGACATACCTTGACTACATAGCTTATAACTTGTCGTGTATTTTTCCAATTTCATTTTTTTTTTTATAGAAAGATAACTTCAATACCTAGGGCATAGATATTTTTTAGAATTTTTTTTCTCTCATTTACTATTTTTCCATAAGCGTCAAACATAAAGGTAGACATACGGTGAAATATCTATGTTTAGTAAAACTAAAAATACAAAGTCATAATAAAATTAATATGTATTAACATTATAATCATTGGAAAGATTTTTCTTAGTAGTACCTTACTACATAGATAGTTGTTTCAAATGGATTCATTTGATTTTCCAAAAGATAATTTTGAAGTGATTTTTTGTCAGCATTTTAATAGGTGCGAAGGAGACTCCATTATAGGTATGAATGAGGAGTAAAGATGTTATATCAATATTTTTTTTTATCTAAGAGGCTTTGAACTAACCATTTGTAATGAAATCCTTCAAATGAAACCTCTCAAGGCTTAAATCATCATATTTTATTAAAAATATGTTATTTCAGCAAAAATCAACATCTCTAAAAAAGTGTAACCCACTATTGTGGGGTCACCCCCAAGTGTAGAGTGCAAGAGAGAGGAATTACGCATGACGCCTGTTTGCCAAGTTTTCATCATGGTGTACACACTAAAATGGTGCACTTCTATGAACCATTGCATGCAAGGTTGCTCAAGAATGAGGCCTCACAAAGCGGCTCATAGCTCTCTATGCATGGAGTTGCAAGGGACTATGATGTGTTTGCTCTCAGCTAGAGCTACAAGCTTGTGACCTTGCTAGTCAACCATACAATGAGAGATTCAAGTGAAGACAAGGGCAAAAATGCCAATATCTCCAAGAATAAAATATGCAATGCAATGCAAATCTAAATGAGAATGCAATCTAAGCTATGAAAAGAAAGTACAATGCAACTAATCTATGAAAGGAAATAGCAATAGATTACAATGCCTCCTATTTAGACTATGTGAGCTTATTCTATTGCATAAAAGAAAATCTATACTAAGAATGCCATTATCATGCAACTAAAAAAGAAAATATGCAACTAAATGATGAAAGCAACAAGTCTTCAATATCCTCAAAAGCTCCAAATGCATCTAAAACCTGCAGCATAACATTAGCATAAAAACATGGTATGCAAATGGAGGAGAGAGCTCTCCTTTTATAAGAAATGCAAAAAAATGGACCATTGAGATTAAGAGGCAAAAAGTCTTAATCGGCGGTGGAGCTTGAAAGAGGAGCAATCCATGTGCACAAGTATCCTCCAATGAGAGTGAAGTGTTGACTTTTGAGCCTCATGTGAGACAAAAAGTGATTTTTTCCTTTTTGTAAAATAGGAATAATGCTTTATTTGTGCAACTTAGGATAAGAGGGAAAGGTGAGCTTTTTATTTAATCAAAAGGGGAGGAAATATTCTTTTTAATCAAATAAAGACTTAGGATAAATGGTTAGCCCAAGGATAAAAATCCAATATATGATCGAATTTAAGATTTGATCAAGAGATTGATATTGTTGAAAATATTGATTATTGATAAAAATGATTCAGGATTGATAAATTGAATAAATGGGGCCCAAAGTCTAGGCGACCATTTTTGGGTGCATACATTTGCCCCTTTTTGACTAATATGTGATTGATCTGGGAACACATGTAGTCAAAGAATGAAGTTGAAATGTGAGATCAATCTGGGATCACAAAACAACTCAGATGTGAGGTCGATTTGGGATCACACTCAGACAAAACATAAACAAAGGCCTTTGAACATGAGGTCGATTCGGGATCACATTCAAAGTAAGAGATAAGAATCTCAAATTTGAGCAAAAGCTCACAAAAGATGTATGAATCAAGGAAATCAGGGATGAGAATCCCATAGGTACTGCCCCCTCGGAATCAAAATCAAAATCAGGTAAAGAGGAGAACAACGAATTGATAAGGGTTTGATCAAATCAGAATGAAATCACAATCGAAGGTAAGGGTCAATAGGTTAACCATTAGGCAATGAAACATGCCCCAGCCTGACTGAAAAAGATGCAGTCAAACGTGAGAAAGGAGGGAATGAAATGAATATGAATGAAAGACTAGAAGTTTGAAAGACATGGAAATGAAGAAATGACGATGCCCCAACAAAGATCGAAGGATTAGGCCTCAAAAGAGTAGTCAACTGCACAGAAGAAGGGAAGATTTTGAAATGTGATTTTGACTATCAAGATGACCTTAGATTTTGATTTTGAGTCTAAAAATAGATCCAAGACGTCGAAATTAGCTAGGGGTGCAATTTTTGCGTAATTTCCTAGGTGTTTTGAAAATGAGGTCAAAAAGTCAAAAGGCTATAAAAGGGGTCAAAATGTCATTTTCAAAAATCATTTGTTTTTTAGCGATTTGAGAATCTTAAGAGCTTTAGAGAGAGAAAATGGCCCAGTAAGCAGGAGTTCCCGTCCACAGGCATCGATTCAAGCGCGATCGATTGCACAACCGACCACCACACTATCCTATCCTGGTATGTTTTTGAAAAACTCAAGCTTTTTGAGTCATTTTTCACATTTAATAGCTTTTTTAGCATATTTTTCAAATTTTAAAATTTCAAAAAAAATTTGTTGGGTGAAATATCGCGCGATACTTTAGAAGTATCGCGCCCTTTGGGGAGAAGTGTCGCGCGATACTTCACAGGTCCCCAAAGTATCACGTGACCTAAGACACCAGTATCACACGATACCAGGCGAAGTATCGCGCGACATAAGGTATATCGCCCCACTATAGGGAGAAGTATCGCGCGATACTTCTCCAAAAAAGAATATCGCCCAAGTTAAAATTTTGATTTTTTTTATGCATTTTTGAGCAAAAATGACATGGGTCTAGACAATGTTACATTTTAGAGATGTTTTATACTGATTTTTTTAGACATCCATCATGATATGTGCTAACAACTGGCTTGATTTTTGGCTTGCAGGAGGTCTTTCCGGCGCTGATCATCAGAGCGCTGAAGGTGACTGGGTTGCGGTGTGTCCGAGATCTGGATGATCCGGGAAATGCCGATATCAGAGCTATGGGATTCAGATATCTATTGAGATTCTCATATATCAGGGTCAATCATGGGTTGTTGACTGCTCTTGCCGAGAGATGGCATAGTGAGCACAACACCTTCCACCTGCCTACCGGAGAGGCATCGATCACATTGGAGGATGTCTACAGGATCCTACGAGTGCCATGCCATGGTGAGCCTGTGAGTATAATCATGTTTTGAGTTATAATCATAAATGTAGTGTTTCCATATGATGAAAACTAACATGATTTGTTTGTTGGCACAGGTGTACTATGATCAGGATGCCACTGAGGGGCACCGACTGGTTCAGAAGATGTTCCATGATGTTACCATTTTGGACAGGCATGTCAGCTGGGAGAGGCTGATAGATGATTTTGGCAGAGACTACCCAGTGCCATGTATTGTGGCCTCCATTATCTCACAGATCTTGATGATCGATTGCAGTCAGAAGGGATTCCCGCTCGGATGGGCTCGGTTACTAGTTGATTTGGTAGGCAGGCCTCGTCGGATGGCATGGGGTCCTGCCATATTGGCAGAGATGTACCACGAGTTACATGAGATCGTCTACAAAGACGGTTAGACATGAGCATGTGGTGCCATCCTGGCATAGGTGTGGGCATGGGAGCACATCGTTGTGGTGTGCCCCAGAGTTCAGCCGAGGGAGAGGAGGTACCCCTTTATCTATAGGTACCTAGGGTTCATATCACATGCCCATACTGGGGATGTGACGTATTACAGGAGGATTCTAGATGAGATGGCCTCTTTCACATGGAGGCCATACAAGGAGGTGGAGGTTTGGGGAGATGCAGCCGATGAGCTGAGCTACATGATGTGCACTCGGCCACTGGTAGGTCGATATGCCAAGATAGTGGAGAGGTTTTGCATCACTCGGGTGTGGCGGCAGTTTGGGAGGTAGCAGCGAGTCTCGACAGAGACTACTACATACACCAGGGCCAGGGATGAGCAGGGTCATGGGTGGCTACCCATGTTGGATTATCAGCAGGCGGTCGCAGAGACAGTGGGTATTAGGAGCGAGCCCTGGGAGTATTTCCCAGATGTGGCAGATGCGGGGGCTGATGCAGCCTACAAAGCAAAGTAGTGGCGGGTGCCATTCCCTCGGTTTACGGTACGAGATGCACAGGTACCAGCACAGGGAGGAGACGAAGGAGATGATGGGGAGGGAGGGGATGGAGGGGATGGAGGGGATGGTGGGAGGGGGAGAGGGAGGAGGATGGAGAGAGGAGAGGGATCAAGATCAGGTGGCCAGAAATAGTCACGGAGATAGAGATCGGCGACGCCTGAGGATGAGGTGAGACCAGCTCACCGGCAGGTAGAGGCACAGTAGGATCAGCTTGCGGGTGGAGATGATCTGAGAGCCTAGATACATGCTCAGGAGGTAGAGATACATCAGCTCCGGATTACTATAGCAGTGCGAGATCAGCAGTTACTGGATCTGAGAGTGGAGCAAGATCAGTAGATAGCCGATCTCAGGGCAGAGATAGCACGCTGTGAGGCGATGGCACAGGCAGATGCACTAGAGCTCTGACGGGAGTCAGCGAGAGTGGCCTATTATCACGGACTCTACTTGTATGCCGTTCCAGAGGGTGAGAGAGCACCATCATACTCTTAGAGGGCAGGGGTATCAGATGCGGTACTCGATAGGAGAGCCATGCCTCCTCCACCACCACGAGCTCCTCACGAGGGTGGTAGCGAGTCTTAGGGTTAGGTCTTAGGTTGATAGATGTGTATACATATCTTGAGACATTGATCCAGATTATGGGATCCCATTTGTATATTGTATCATGACATTGATGTATATATGAGATTTACTGGATGTTTGATTGTATCATGTGTTTATGTCTCTCTTGTGATGGATGTATCAGTTTATGTATATTGTCTTGTCATTTTGCTCAAAAAAGCTTATGTACATGCTTATGTATGTTCTCTCTAATAGATGTATGTTTAATTCTCATGTGTATGATATAGACTCATGTTTCTTGAAAATGACAATTTTGATATAGATATGATGATATGAGTAACCCCTCATGATGAACAGGAATAGGTTCGAGATGAAAAGGACAAGGAGTGAAAGACATGATCGAGAAGAAAAAAAGGTGAGCGCAGTCGGCTGACAAGTCCACGTAAGATGAAAAAGGAGAGCTCTCTCCATATGCAAGAAATGCAAAACTAGACTATCATGACCCTAAAAATGCAAGCTACTATGAAAGTGGTTGACTTGTAAGGTCACAACGCTTATAGACATCTAATTATCATCATCGAGCGTTATTGGTAGCATCGTAAGATCATACAATGCACACTTATATGGATATGAATATGATCTTTATCAGATAGAAATGTGGAAATCCCACCTAGGCATCAAAGACATGTAGGTCAAGATGACTAGTGCAGTGAGATTACCTAAGTTTGATATGGCGAGATTATGCTTGTATCAAGACACATGAAAGTCAGGATAACTAAAAGCATGCACTCGCAAAACAGTCAAGGATAATACCTTGTCAATCCATAGGGTCAAGTAAGACCAGCATAAATGCTCATGACAGTTAGGATCAACAAAATATACCCACAAGCAGATAAAGAAAGAAAACATGTTCTCATTCCCTCAGTCTTCTAGCTATGCATCATTGAAAACTTCTCAGGGAGAGACCACTCATCAAAGAAGTCCTCATAGACAGCACACAAAGAAAAAAATTAAAGTCATCATATCGTCAGCGAGTTGATTTTTTAAGTGCATGTGTGTTGGTCATAGAGTCAAACTCTGAGTATCATATCTACTTAGTGAGAAATATCACATCATACAAGACTGTTGGGTAAGACACCTGATAAGTGTTAAGAAACACTTTACGCAAGGGTAGTGTTGAAAAACACTGTTTTGGGGTGGTGTTGAAAAACACCTGTTGTGAAATGCCCCAAGAGATAAACACACCTAAAAGACCAATGCTAACAGTTATGCCCCCTAGACAAAGACAAAGACTAATTGCAGACTAAGCCAAATAAGGTCAAGGCATGAGGGAAAGTGGCTAAGGGTCAAGGACACATGCTAACAAATAGGAGTGCAAAGGCCTCAAGTAGCGCCTATTTCCAGGTTTTCACCACTTGGAATCTTTTTTCATTTTTTGGATTTTTGAATTTTTTTAATTTTTTTGTATTTTTTCAAGACTTTTTATGCTTTTTAGGATTTTTTCAGCATCATATATGAATTTTTTTGGTATTTTTTTCAGGATCAATAAATATGTACAAAGGATGCCCCCAGACAGAATGGGCATCAAGGATAGAACTTCTTGAGGTGCACAATGTTGATGGGATCAGGGAGTTGTTCTCCATCAGGATCTGATAGTAAATATGCACCGGTACCAAAAGCAGCTGTGATGACATATGGTCCAAGCCAGTTAGGTTCAAATTTGCCCTTTTGCTCTCTGTTCTGTTGGTTCTTAGGGTTCTCTCGCAAAACAAGATCACCTATTTGAAATTCTCTAGGGCGAACCTTCTTGTTGAATGCCTTGGACATACGCTTCTGATACACTCTCATATGATCAAAGGAAGCCTTACGCTTCTCATCTAGAAGTTCTAGTTCCTGTAACCTCATGGCGCAGTAATCCTCATCTGTAATCAAACCTTTGAGTGAGACTCTAAGTGATGGTATCTCAACTTCTAAAGGCAATACCGCTTCAGCGCCATAGGTAAGAGAAAAAGGAGTGGCTCCTATAGGTGTGCGAATGCTTGTTCTGTAAGCCCATAGTGCTTGATTGATTTGCAAGTGCCAATCCCTACCATTCTTGTGCACTGTCCGATGAAGAATTTTAAGAATGGTTTTGTTAGAAGCTTCTGCCTGTCTGTTTCCCTGTGGAAAATAGATGGAGGACCAATGTTGCTTGATTTTAAACTTTTTGCATAGATGCTTTAGGTCCTTATTCTTGAATTAACCTCTGTTATCAGTGATAATCTCAGAAGGCACTCCAAATCGGCAAATAATATGATTCAAGATGAACAAGGAGATAGTCTTCCCTGAAGCAACAAAAAGTGGCACAGCCTCCACCCATTTTGTGAAGTAGTCAGTGGCAGTAATAATGAACTTATGTCCACCTGATGAGTTGGGATGAATTTGCCCAACTAGATCAAAGGCCCAGCGCTGAAATGGCCAATGAGAAACAGAAGGGATCAGCTCCCTACCTGGAGCATGAATCAGATTTCCATGTTTCTGACATTTTTCACATGACTTAGCAAAGGCAACTGCATCTATCTGCATTGTGGGCCAATAATATCCCACCCTAAGCAACCTTCGGGCCATGGCAAGACCATTAGAATGTCCACCACAAATGCCCTCGTGGATGTCAACTAACGCTTGGTTGGATTCCTCCTTTTCCAAGCACCTAAGGAGTGTCCCATCTAAACCCCTCCTATATAAATCACTAGAGATGAGGGTGTGGCGAGAGGTGTTACGGATGAGGTTTCAGCGTTCAGAGTGATTGAATGTGTCGGGGATGATGCCATCACGAAGATATGAATAGATAGCACCATATCGGGAAGACTCGTGTGTGACAATGGTACAAATGACATGGCTTTCAGACAAGTCAAAGATGGGATGGTGTAGCTCTTCCACCAGGAATTCAAATCTAGATTCATGTGTCTCCAACTGAAGAAGGGAAGCTAATGTGGCCATGGCATCTGCAACTTTGTTCTCTACCCTAGGGATCTGTTGAAACATAACAAAGGTAAAGTAACGCTTCAATGAGTCAACCATCTTTTTGTAGGGTATCAATTTATCATCCTTGGTTTGATACTCCTCATTGACATGGTTGATGATTAACTGGGAATCCCCAAAGACATGTAACTCTGTGATGTTCCATTCTATAGCCATTCTCAAGCCATTGGTTAAAGCTTCATATTTTGCAATATTATTCGTACGTGGGAATAAAAGTTTGTAAGACTTTGGAATATTGTACCCATGTGGAGAAACAAATAATACTCTAGCACCTGATCCATTTTGCATGCGGGAACCATCAAAGAACATTTTCCAAGTGCGAGTAGTCGTATACAAGATGTGTTCATCTGGGAATTCCACTTGGACTGGCATACTATCCTGAATTGGGAAATCAGCTAATTGGTCAGCAATAGCTTGCCCTTTTATGGCCTTCCTTTCAATGTACTCTATGTCAAATTCAGTTAGGACCATCATCCATTTAGCAAGTCTACCCATGAGGGCAGCCTTACTAAGCAAGTATTTAAGAGGATCAATTTTGGCAACCAAATGTATGGTATGAGCAAGCATATAGTGTCACAAATTTTGAGAAGCAAACACCACTGCAAGACAAGACTTCTCAATGTTATTGTAATTGATTTCATAAGAGACTAGAGTACGACTGATATAGTATATGGCCCGTTCTTTCCCAGTATCATCTGATTGAGCCAACAATGCCCCTAGGGAAGTGTCTATAGCTGAAATATATAGGATCAATGGTTTCCCTGGAATAGGAGGCATTAGGATCGGAGGATTAGCCAAGTATTGTTTGATCTGATCTAGGCTCTTTTGACAATCCTCATTCCAAACACAAGAAGCACCCTTATGCAATGTCTTATTAAAGGGTTGCGCTCTATCTACAAGCTGAGAAATAAACCTCCTAATCGATTGAAGACGTCCCTGAAGACTCTGCATTTGGCTGATATTTTGAGGAGGTGGCATATCTAGAATTGCTTGGACCTTTTCGGGATCAACCTCGATACCTTTTGCTGATATTATGAATCCTAAAAGTTTGCCTGAGGTGACACCAAATGCGCACTTCTTTGGATTCAATCTGAGTTGAAACTATTCCATGCAATCTAAAATTACTTCCAGATCATCGAGGTGTGTGTCCCATTGTCTTGATTTTGCCAGGGTATCATCCACATAATCTTTCATGTTTTTGTGCATCATATCATGAAAGATAGTGGTCATAGCTCTTTGGTAGGTTGCTCCTGCATTCTTTAATTCGAATGGCATGACGTTCCAGCAATAGGTTCCCCATGCACATGTGAATGTTGTTTTCTCTTGGTCTTTAGGAGCTATTTTAATTTGATTATATCCAGAGAAACCATCCATTAGAGAGTATATCTCATAGCCCACTATCATGTCCACTATCATGTCAATGTTTGGAAGTGGAAAATCATCCTTTGGGCATGCTTTGTTTAAATCTCTAAAATCTGTACATACACGAATGGACCCATCATGTTTGGAAATTGGTACTATGTTTGAGATCCATTCTGCATAATCGATGGCTCTAATGAATTCAGCTCTCAAAAGTTTTTCTAATTCCCCTTTGACAAGGAGAGCTACATGGGGATGCATTTTTCTGAGTCTCTGTTTCACTGGTTTGACACCTGGAGCTATGGATAAGTGATGCATTATAAGATTTGTGTCAAGCCCTGGCATGTCTGAATAGGTCCATGCAAAATTAATTTTCTTTTTTTGTAAGAACTGTACATATGCCTTGGTCTCTCCCTCTGATAAAGACTAAGCAAGATGGACTATTTGAGGATTTTCTTCTGTGTTCAAATTGACTGGCTTTGTTGGCTCAATCAATACTGATGATCTATCCTGGAAATAACTCGGCAAGTTATTAAGTACCCCATCCTTAGGTGCCTCAAAGAGGTTTTCACCCTTGGATACGTCATTTCTTTTTACTATTTTTGGTTCTGATACTGCCACAAAGTGGTTTTTGCCATCAGACCTTTTTTTCTTTTTTTCTTTCTCTTTTATTTTTAGACTGAGGTACTTAATATTAGGCTCTGTCATGCTAGTTGTTGTTTCACTGGTGGAAGAAGCCACGGGTTCAAGAGCATTCAGATAGCAGGCAATTTCATAATCATTTTGAAAAGTGAGGAATATAGGCTCTTGATGGCACTGAGACCAGTCAATTAGGTCAAAGTGAACAAGGGGTAGGTCAATGACTGGTTCAATGTTATTTATGCGAAAAGTGTCATCTCTGGTGACCATATAATCGGAGTTCATCAAGTCTTCTCCTAAGATACCCGAATTAGGACTCATCCTACCAAACGAAGCGTCGTCCACTAAGGCAATTTGAGGAGTGCAATCCTCTAGTCCTACACTAGGATCGTTGGCCGCATCGGGTTGGGTACTATAGGCATGGACAATATCTATGTCCAAATCAACTGTTGCATCTGAAAGCGAGTCCCATTCATATCATGGGAGTCTGTGTCTGAGTCATCATTTGGGTCTCGTGATGTAGAAGCCTCAAGGTTAGGAAGGGTTTCCCCCTCTCTAGTGCTAGCATTGGTACTATCCGTCGCAGCTAGGACAATAACACTTTCCTTTATCGATCTAGCAGCCATATAGTCACTATCCGTCGCAGCTGGGATAGTAGGACTGTCAAGTATCAAATATGTGGAATCTCCCCAAAGGAGATTTGTTGAGGGCACCCAATCATCAGACACATCTTGTTGATTAGAAAGATCGGGCGTATAGTTTGAGTCACTGTCACTATCCGTCGCAGCTGGGACAGGGACACCTTTCTTCTTCTTATTCTCAAAACCTAAGCCAACCATGGACTTATTCTTTTATCTGAAAAGAGCATGATCAAGAGGCTCAGCTTTAGCATCCAGCCTGTGACTAAGGGGACCATATCCAGGATAACCCATATTCTTAACCATTGTATACCCTTTCCCATAAGCTTCAGGTGAAGGAGCAAAATTCTCGTTGTGTTTGTATTTTTCCTCATGATAGATCCACTCCCTTACGACAACTTCCTCTTTCTCTTCCTGAATGGGGACCGAAGACTCAACAAAGTTTCCAAATAATGTCATTGCTGATGATGAAGGCTTCATATTTGGTGATGGTCTCCCATAAGACCTAGGAGAGATTGGCATGTTTGTAAAAGAATCAATTTTATAATCTCCCATCCCAAGATCTATGGTCCTAAACTTCTGCTTGCATTGTGTAAGTGAACTACTAGGGCTGTCAGCTTCCCTATTCAAAGGTACATGTGATCCAGTAGAAATGTTATTAACTGACAAAGCACTATCTCCAGGGATGCAAATTTCTACACCGTTATGGGGAAACTTAACACGTTGGTGATACGTTGATGGGACTGCTTGCATTTTGTGAATCCATGGCCTACCTAGAAAAATGTTGTAGGCTAAAGGTCCAACATCAACAATTTGAAATAAGATATCCTTTTCTACTAGACCAATGCGAATAGGCAAAATGGCCAATCCCTTAGAGCTTCTTTCTGCTTCATCATATGCTTTGATCGTGATCTTTTTCTTTGTGTCAATGACATTCTCAGAATATCCTAGAGCCAGCAACAAACTCATGGTACAAATATTGAGCCCTGCACCCCCATCTATCAGTACACACTTGACACAGGTTTTATGAATCATGACTTCGATGTGTAAGGCCAAGTTATGTGGGTGACTGATGGATTTGTCATCTTCTTCTGAGAAGGTGAGGTAATGAGGGCTAGCCAAATGGTTGACCATATTCTGGAATTGATCAATATCTAAGTTGTTAGGGACACTGGCTGCTCGCAAAGCATCTTCAAGGACACGCTTATGCTTAGGGGACAATTCTAAAAGCTCAAAAATGGATATCTGCGCGGGTGTACGTTGTAATTGGTCAATAAGATTATAATTGGAATCAGGACCAATGACAGATTTAGGAGGAACGCCTTTAGACGTGGGCTGCTTAGACTTGCTAGTGCTAGGACCTCTGATGATAATGGGCGCTTGGGCCTGGCCCCTAGTGACAGCATTGAGGGACTGGGGCATTCTTTGTGAGTGAGGACCTCTTATCACCATAGCGGGTCTTTCATCAGTCATAGGAGTTGAATCCACATTATGTCCATAAGGATCTTTCCCTCTCACCATGTTGACACTATCATCCACAACTTCAAGCATGTTAATAACGTTCTCCGCATTTGTGTAGGTGTAGTTGATAGCCACCTTGCCATTCTTAGAATTCTCTCCTTTCTCATATTTAGGCAAGGGCTCTTTAAAGGCTTTATGATCTGCATTAGTGGTTAACCCATCAACTTGTAATTGTCCTTTTTCAATAAGGTCTTGGACAAGATGCTTGAGTTTAAAACAATTTTCTATGTCATGTCCAATCCCATTATGGAAAACGCAAAAAGCCTTCGCATCCCACCAATGAGGTAAAGGATCTGGTATATGATGTTTTGTAGGATCCTGTGGGTGTGCCAAATTATGAGCAACTAATGTCTTAAAAACATCTGCATAAGATTCTCCCAATTTAGTAAATTGTCTCTTCTTTGTTTTAGATCTCCTTTGATACTTAGGTTTTTCTTGTTGTGTTGAAGACGTTTGCAGCTTCATAGCTTGAACTGCATGAGAGAGGTTGAGAACTCCTTCATTTTTGGTTTGAGATGAGTCAACAACTCTATCGTTGACCACTTGCTTGTTTTTGTTCCAATAGGAGTTCTTTTTGTCCTTGTTACCATTAGTATTGTTATTTTGGCTATTGTTGTTATTTGTTGGTTTAGCCAAAATTCCTTGTTCTTTTAGGACATCCTCAATGCGACATGCCACCTTTACCATAGTATCAAAGGAATTAAACAGGATTTTCTTGACTTCATATCTTAGTTCTGGTATTAGATTGCTCACAATGATATCAATTCTCTCCTCCTCAGGGATTGTCCTTGGGTATTTTGAACACAATCGCCTCCATCGTTGTAAAAATGTGACAAAAGATTCCCCTTGATTTTGCTTGAGTTTGCACAAATCAAGCATTGTGACCGACCTCGATAAGTTGTAAGCAAAATGTTGAACAAACCTTTGGACAAGTTCTTTAAATGTCTTTACTGGAGGGGAAAGGTTGGTGAACCACTCCATGGCTTGACCTTTTAAGCTCCTTGGGAATAATCTCATCAAGTAGGAGTCTTCATGGTGAAAGGAAAAGCTCATTATGTAGAACTGTCGAACATGGTCATGAGGGTCACCAGTGCCATCATATTTGTCATATGTTGGGAACTCAGCTTTCTTAGGGAATTCTACTATCACCACACTTTTGTCAATGGGGTTAGGACATATGGAGTCCAAATGAAACATGCTCTTGGGAGCCTTCATCCTGTCTATATCCTTTTGCATTTGTAAGATCACCTCATCAATGGAAGGGCTCTATTTCTTGATCTTTTGGTGAACATCAAAATTATATGGAACTTTAGCACCTTTGTTAATAAGACTTTCCAAGAATTGATCTTTGTTTTGTTCCACATATTGCTCCACATATGCCTTAAAGGATGGTTCTTGTTGCATAGTCATGAAATTCATATGATCAAATTTAGCATAACTTCCTCCATGTTGTGAGTCATGATGTGCTCATTGGGAGGGTTGCTTTGAATGTCTATGAGATGACTGTATCCTATGATGGTCATATCTTGAAACCCTTCTTCCTCTAGGGCTTGGGGATCATGAGGGTGTCCTTGATCTTCTTCTAGGACTTGGCGAAGGGGTAGACGGGGGTGAGTTGGTCTCACTATTGGTTCCCCTCCCATTAAATTGGCTTTGGAGTTGTTGTGCATAGAGTCTATCTTCTTCTTCTTGGGTGACTCTTTTCTGGATATCCAACAATGCACATTCCTCTTCTTCTAGTTATCTGAATTTTTCCTTTTTAGCAGCTTGTTCATCCAAATAGGCTTGCTTCTCTCTCTCAATGCTTCTCAATCTTGTATTTGCATATCGAGAGGTGTCTTTAAGTGGGGAGGATTGTCTCGAATGCCTTATAACATTAGCTGCGTTTATGTGGTGATCACTAGATTCATTGTTCTGGTCTTCATGTTGTGACCCTGAATCTGAGTGAGCTTGCTTATGATGTCTCTCAGCTCGTTGGTGAGCATCAAAATACCTCGTGTTGTTGGGAGGTGACCCAAGTGGACTAGCATGAGAAGAACCACCATACTCTCTTCTATGTCCTTGGAAGATATCCTTGAGAGTTTGATTCATGGCTTCTCTTTGTTGTCGGGTGAAAGTGTAACTCATGTCCATACTTGATGAAAGTGGTACAAAAGAGGTGCTCACCTCACTAGGATTAGCTCCCGGATTAAAACAAATCTCAGATTCACTCTTAGGAGATTGATAAAAAAGGGGTCCTTTTCCCTTATGTTGTCGATGAGTCTTGACGGGTGGTAACTGGCTAAAGGCAATAGGGGGTCGCTTCTCTTGATTGACTTGGTACCTTGTTGTAACTGACATGAAAGAAAGATACCCTCAATGATAAGGTGACCTCTCAAAGTGTCAACGCCAAACTAGGATAATCAAAGTCCTCTATTGTCCAAAAAAGAAATGAGAAGAAAAAAAAGGGCTTTACCAACACTGTCAAAGAGGTGCTTCAAATCAAAGGGTGACTACCCTTGCACTTTTGAATCAGGAGGTTGGACTAGGCTAAAATATAATTGAAATTGAGACTTAAATGAAAGCGATTTGGACAATAAGAGTACTAAAATTTTCCAAGAATGTAGCTAACAATCTTAGAGATGAACCTTGGCACCAAGAATGACCTTCTAACTTGACAATTATTCCAAAGTGACTTCGTAAATCAAATGATGCTATCACGAAGGACTAAAAACCAGAAATTTAGAGTCAAGATAGGTCTCAAACGTCAGGGCAAGAAGCCTACTCTAAGACCTAACTTGATTAACAGCAACTGAAACTGACCAAATTGTAAGCACGATAGAATTTAACCAGGCGATATACTCCAGGCTACTGGGGTGATATACCTATAACCGCATGATACTTCGCACGATGCCAGGTGATATACCTCAGTACTGGCGGGTGATATACTCCAGGCAGGTCGGGCAATAGTCCGTCAAGGGCAAACTATCGTGCGATATTTATCTTCAAAGCAAGCGATATTTTTAGAAAGCGCGAAGTATCACGCGATATTTCACTTTGCAGGGTGCGATACTGTTGTAGAATTGTTCAACTCTTGACCAAAATTATGTAAAATTTGCATTTTTGAGTCTGCTTGGTCAAAATTTTTAGTTTGAGGATTGATGTTTTTTATTTCAGTCACAATATCAGCAGAATTTTGGCAGGTTTGCAAAGAGTGAGGGATCAAACATGTCTCAAACACTTGAAATAAGGGCAAAAGCAACCTTGCCAAGACAAACACTTGTGATATTAGAATTGAAAAAGTACCCTATGAATGCTACCGATTGTTTGTATGTAAGAATGTTGGCACTGGCATCACACAACCGAAGACAATTCAAGCAAATCTATCCTAAAAAGTCAAGACTCAATACTTACCAACTTAGCCCACAACTTGATGCCCCCTCGCCTCACACCAAGTGGTTACCCACAAGAGATGTTGGCTTTGTCATGGAAATGTCAAATGACACAACCAAAGAGACACATATGGTGAGTATCTTAAGGTGATCCGGGTAAACCACTTGGATCAATCCTTGCACTAAGAAGATAAGCGGCTAAACAAGGTGGCTTCTATCTAATGGTTCTTAATAAGGATTTTCATTCACAACACCCCTCTTGCTCCTCATAAAGGACTAGGACCTTACGGCCTCAAGAGTACCTTAAGCATTCTTGTTCAATGTTTTCCCCATGGTCGCAATCCCATGAGCTACTCACATCAAACGAAGATAAGTGTTATGTCTACCAAGGTTTTTGGTGTCCTTGATAGCCTTGAGATTATAGTGAGTTGGAATCACTTGCCACCAAGGAAAATGATGACAAGGTTGTCCCCACTTGAGTCATTCCTCTTGATTGCTCAAGAGCAAGCCCGCTAAAGGATTCCTAAACTAAACAAAATGGATAATTTATGAGGTTCAAGGTTTTTGATTCACCTCAAGGGTGAAGAGCATACTCCCCTATCTCAAAAACTTCTCCCAAACACACCAAGCAAAGAGATTCAATTACTCCCTTGCTTCCAAAACCTTAAGATGGGTCAAGATTTTCTGATTCACCTAAAGGTGAAGAGCATACTTCTCCTACCACCTCAAAATCTCTTTCACAAGGTTTTAAAGATTCCTAACACAATTAGTGAATGCCACACTTGAAAGGAAAGCAAATAAACAAGCAAGATTTTTTTTGTTTTTGTTTTTATGCTTGGGCAGCCCTGCAAAAACTGTTAGTAGCCCTCTTTGACATGCATTTTTAGCAAATTTCAAGCAATGAGAGCACCTACAAACACAACTTGTTAGACCAACAAGGTTAGCAAAATCAAAATCCAAATGTAAATATGCAATAACTGATAGATTCAAGCTAAAAGATGCAGGTTAGACCTATCTAAATATAGTAAAATAAAACAACAAACTAAAATGATCAAATTCGGATGATAAAACTAGAAATGCAAGTCTCTGCCTGATCAGGCGATATACTTCAGACTTCACCAGTATCGCGCGACACAGTTTCCTATAGTCACGCGATATACCTCAGTCTGGGTGATACTCTGCACTATGGGCGGGTGATACTTCGCACGATGCCAGGCGATATACCTCAGTACTAGCGGGTGATTCTTCTCTCACGCGAAGTGTCGCATCACTATACAAAGGTATATCGCGTGATATTTTTGAGAAGTATCGCGCGATACTCTGAGACAGAAAACCAGAACTGCAAAATTTCTGAAAAATAATCTGAAAAATGACGAAAATGCAAATGAAACAAAAGACAAAGCCTATCTACTCTGCCCCACGGTGAGCGCTAGAAATGTACACACTAAAATGGTGCACTTCTATGAACCATTGCATGCAAGGTTGCTCAAGAATGAAGCCTCACAAAGCGGCTCATAGCTCTCTATGCATGGAGTTGCAAGGGACTATGATGTGTTTGCTCTCAGCTAGAGCTACAAGCTTGTGACCTTGCTAGTCAACCATACAATGAGAGATTCAAGTGAAGACAAGGGCAACAATGCCAATATCTCCAAGAATCAAATATGCAATGCAATGCAAATCTAAATGAGAATGCAATCTTAGCTATGAAAGGAAAGTACAATGCAACTAATCTATGAAAGGAAATAGCAATGGATTACAATGCCTCCTATTTAGACTATGTGAGCTTATTCTATTGCATAAAAAGAAATCTATACTAAGAATGTCATTATCATGCAACTAAGAAAGTAAATATGAAACTAAATGATGAAAGCAACAAGTCTTCAATATCCTCAAAAGCTCCAAATGCACCTAAAACCTGCAGCATAACATTAGCATAAAAACATGGTATGCAAATGGAGGAGAGAGCTCTCCTTTTATAAGAAATGCAAAGAAATGGACCATTGAGATTAAGAGGCAAAAAGTTTTAATCAGCGGTGGAGCTTGAAAGAGGAGCAATCCATGTGCACAAGTATCCTCCAATGAGAGTGAAGTGTTGACTTTTGAGCCTCATGTGAGATAAAAAGTGTTTTTTTCCTTTTTATAAAATAGGAATAATGCTTTATTTGTGCAACTTAGGATAAGAGGGAAAGGTGGGCTTTTTATTTAATCAAAAGGGGAGGAAATATTCCTTTTAATCAAATAAAGACTTAGGATAAATGGTTATCCCAAGGATAAAAATCTAATATATGATCGAATTTAAGATTTGATCAAGAGATTGATATTGTTGAAAATATTGATTATTGATAAAAATGATTCAGGATTGATAAATTGAATAAATGGGGCCCAAAGTCTAGGCGACCATTTTTGGGTGCATACACATGGTACTTGTCCAAGATACCACAAGAAGTGGTTTTCACCATAGGATGGGTTTCTTTTCTTTTGTTTTCTTTCTCTTCTTTTTTTTTCTTTCAATTTTTTCTTTTTTTTTCTTTTTTCTTTTTTCTTTTTTCTTTTTTTTTGGATGGACTCAAACCTCATTCTTTTTGGATACTCCTTGAAAAGGTATGATATGAAAAGCCAAGGCTACTGAAAGGTATGCTCAAAGATGTTGATAGGGTGATGTAAATGTGATATGGTGGATAAGGTAGAGGGTGGCTAAAGATTTATGCAATGGATTGGATAATGGAAATGGAAGGATAATGAATGAGAGGATAATAAGTCTTTCCATGTGTGGGCATGAAAAAAGGAATGGAAGGATAATGAATAGGAGGATAAGAAGCATTATCAAGATCAACATCAATACACACCTTGAAGGGTAGTGGAATAATGGAGGAAAAATGGGTGAAATAGCTTGGGATTTTGATGTAAGAGATCTTGGGACATAAGGACTCAAAATGGATGGATGAGATGGAATTTGTTTGGGAGAATGTGGAGGGGAATCCTTTGGAAGCTTGAATGTCAACTTTGATTTCTCTTTCATGTGTAAGTCCTTTAAAAGTGACTTGGGAATCCACACTTTCTTTAATTTTTCTTTCCTTTTGAATCCTTTAGAATGCATTTCTTCAATGAGGGATTTAGGAACCCACATTTTCTTTGATTTTTCTTTTTTCTTGATGGACCTTTGTGGTCTCTTGAATATTTATTTTTTTCTTTCATTCACATGTCGATTAGATGGGACATGGTGCTCTTCATACATAAGTGGATTCTTGGATTTCTAATTTTTATGTTGCACATCCAAACTTCTTCCAAAGGACTTGGGATTGGTGGATGAATGAGGTTGATATGGTTGTTTCATATGGATGGTCTGATATGGAGGATTGACATGAATAAGTGCTTGGTTTATCGAGTATGTATGTATTTGTTGATCTTGATACATGGTAAGGTAAGGGGATGGTGGGATAGGGATGGTAGGAAAGGTTGATGGAGGAATGTAAGGGCCCAATATAGATTTGTAGGATGTATATGGTTTCAAATTTTGGATATAGGGACCAAGGATGGATTTGGAAGATGTAGAAGGATGATTCTTATGCACAAATGAAGGTAAATGGGATGTGGGAGGGATATCAACATCTTTATTTTGAACTGCATGGCCAAGGCTTTCATCTTTTGGATGTATCTTTGTACCAATAGGCTTATATGTAGCTTTGATAGGAGTGACTTTGATAGGAGCAGTTGAAGCTTGAGGGGATTTATTCTTATGTAATGGATTAGGAATAATGGGATAATTTTGAGGTAGATATGGAAGCTTATGAAAAGTGGATGTTGGGGTACTTTGATCTTGACAAGGATATTTTGATAGCCTAGGAAAAATACTTTGCTTTTGATTTTCAATAAGTTCATTAGAGATGGAAAGTTTATCTTGATCTTGCTTAGGAGGTGGATATGATATAGGAAGTGAAAGAATATGGGGTGTTTGAGATGGAAGGATATCTTCTTGAAAGAAATGGGAGGGTATGAGGGGCTCAACATGGGATTCTTGGGATATGGGACTTTGGTCAACTATAGGATAAGAAGGGATAATATCTTGATCTTGATCCTTAATAATATTTGTTTCTTTGCACTTTTGATTAGTCTCTTGACATGGAGCCACTTCTAAGGACAATGTAGGATTTTGGATCCGCATGAGGGATTCTTGAAAGGATGATGGATGTTCATTTGAAATAGGAATGATAGGCATTGTAGCACATGAAGGCTTGGAGTCTATAACCTTTGAAGCATGAATGAAGTTTGTAGCAAGATGTAGGTTAGCTTGGATCTCTTTTAGAGGTAGCCCTTGAGGGTATACATAGTCATTATGAAAACTGTTTGGATCTTTGTTTGATGGAGGAATATTGGATAGCTTTGCTTCTATATGAAATGGAGGAATGGTGGAATAGGTGAAAGCTATAAGAGGACCACTACTAGACATTTATTCATAAGTTTGATCTTGCTTGAGAGTAGTATCTTCATTAGATGATTCATTAGGATTTTCAATTTCAATTATGTCATCATCAATAAGATTTTGGATTTTATGCTTCAACTCCATGCAATCTGAAGTTTCATGCTCATTATGTCTATGATATGCACAATAGTTGCTCAAAAAGATAAAACCACATGAAGTAATTTGAGGCAATGTGATGAGATCATTTTCAAGGATTTTTTCCAAATCTGATTCGTATGAAATTCCCAAAGGAATAAATGATCTATCCCAAGGAGATTTAGATGTATTTATATTGATCAAAGAGTTTTCATGTGATGAATATTGTTGAGATGGAACTAATTCCTTTTGATTTCCTTGATCAAAGATGAGATTCTCTTGATATTTTGAAATAGGTTCTTCATCAAATATTGGTTTATCATTAGGATATTCTTGATCAAATATAGGGTTTTCATGATATTCTTTTTGATCAAATTTTGAATTATCAAAGATATGGCATTCATGATGTTTTTCTTGATCATAGAGGTAAGGAAACAATGTTCTTAATGATAATTGATTGGACAATGTTTCCATTTATTTTTCCATTTGTGAGTAGAATATTCTCTTGAATTTTTATTGTTAATTGATTTTTGGATCTTAATGAATGTTTTCTTTTTGTAATCAAAGATCTTCAAGCACAACACAATGATTTTATCAATTATCACAAGAAATTCTTCCAAGCAATCTACCTAAGGTCAAATTTGGCTTTTAAATGACTCTAATGAGGTAGGCTTGCTAATTTATCAAGGATTTAGTATGGATTCCATTCAAAATGGATCCTAAAATTTCATCCTCCAAGTATATTAGGAGGCTTCCCACTACCGGTATGTCAGAGTTTTGCGCAATCCGTGAGGACTACTCGAGGAAGTTCAAAAGTTTAGTATCCTTTTGTCACACACCCCATTAAGGATGTATGTGTTTCATTTTATAGTGGGTTGGATTCTCATAGAAAAAGAAAGCATATCCCACTTTGGGCTGTCCCTCTCACCAGCCCTTTTAAGGAAAATCTCGAGAGGCGAGCCCAACTAAAGTTCTAGCATGGTATTCTCTATAGGATGTTATTTTTTATTTCTTTTTTACATGCAAAAAAGAAAAAAATAATTTTTTAGCACTTTTTAACAAACATACTTAACAAGGTTCAATTTCCAACCCACTAACTAATGAGAATCGAGTATTGCTACTCTTTTCTACAAATAAGAGGTTTTTCAATTAAGTGTTTGGTTTATTCCTTTAAGCTATCCAAATTACTAGATTTTGAAAGGACAAAGCCACAATTTAAACACGCAAATCACCAAGTTTTAAGGCTTACCTTTCCTTGTAGCTAACAAAAGTTAGGGGCATTTTTGAGTTATCTCCATGATTTTATGCTTACCTTGGCTATAGTTCCTTTCCAATGTGCTTTTTTCCTCCAACAAGTTAGTCAACAAAGCCAACCAAAGTGAAGAAACCAAAGATAAATTTGAAGAAACAAAGACAAACTAAATTTTAAGCCTTACTTGTCAAAGCTTTGCCTTCTCTGTTGAATATGCTCTCTGGATTTTTTGCTTTTCTGTGGTCAGACATCCTGCAAAGTTAAATAAATCATTTTACCATAGTCAAATTATGCAGATTAACAATTTATGCAAAAGTGCTCCTGAAATACTTAAAAGCGCTATTTTATTTCTTAAAAGCATTGATGATCTGATTGAAAGCATTGTTTTAACTCTGTCAAAAAACTCAAAAGTGCACAAATAATTTGCAAAGGCTGCAGAATTGATTAAAGGTGGTAAAAAGATAGCAAAAGCACGCAGTAAACTAGTAAAAGCACTCAGGGGTCAGGGAAAATGCACTACAAATCCATGCAAATGCGCTGTTAGAATGATAGATAGAAAATAGAAAGTGTGAAAGAATCATGGATCAACACAAAGGCGCACTACTTTGTTGTGAAAGCACAGAAATAGTGCTTGAAAGTGCCATTTTATCTGTCAAAAGCACCATGTAATCTATCAAAAGCACTGTTTCCTGAAAAACCCAAGAGTTAAACATATGCAAATTTGACAAAAATGAGATAAATCCGAGCGTTTAGTAAAGTGAAGCATTATGCCCCACGGTGGGCGCCATTTTGTATACTAGAAATAGTATCTTCATAGGATTAGTGTTGAGCAATAAATGAAATAGAAACTAAATAAACCACAATAGAGCAACTATTTAGCAAATTAATGATCAATTGAGCATCCTATGGCTCTCTATCTAAGAATGTTAATAGACGCTCTCAACAAGCTACCATTAATGACAGTCCTAGAATGAGAATGATAAAGATTTAAGCTAAAGATAACAATTAGATCAAAGTAAATGCTAATTAAACTCTCAAAATGCCTTTCTAAGCTCAAATTGCAAGAGGTTCAATGCAATTCTCAGATGTGTGGTTATGAATTATGAAGGTTTTGGTCTTCCTTTTATAGATTTTCCCATTGGTAGGGGGTGTAGTGTAGTTAATCATGATTAAGCCTTGGTTGAGTCTTTGGTTCCACCCTTTGAAGACAATGAAAAGTTTGTGTCCTCAAAGCTTGGGACAAGTAGACAAGATCAATGGACAAGATTCTTTTTCACTTTGAGTGATTGAGATTGAATTTGGCTTGATCCATGTGAATGCCTTTCCTCAAATCCTATTGGTTGATTGAATTTCCTTCCTTTGTGATTGTTGAGGGAAATTAGGATTTATTAATTGATTTAAATGAATTTTTTTAGCCATGTACCCCTTGAATGGGTTGAATTTGATTTAATCCAAGACTATACAATTACTTGATTTAATTGCACTTTGATTTGATTGTACTTGATTAAAACACTCTCAATTTTGATTTATCTCGAATTAAGACTTGATTTTAATTTTGATTGGCTAATTATGCATTGTGATTCAATTACTTCAATTTTGTCCTAAATTTGCTTTGATTTGACTTGATTTATCATTTAATTATCTTTGTCCATTTTCAGGTGATTACAATTACTATGAAGAAATCTAATACATCATGGTCTCAAAATGATCATTAAACATATATCAAATTAGAGAATAAGGTACGCACCCAAAATCACATATGAAAAAATGAAGTATCCAAAACAAGTTCAAGCATGTTGATTACTAAAATTTAACTATGTATAAAAAGTTATATGATCTTCTAAAACCCAGAATATATTATAACTACCAACATATACATTAAATATAACATAAATTTTAAGAATTAAAAAGACATATTCGAATGTGACTTATACTTAAAATGTTATATTTGATGTATATATTATTCTTGGAGAGAGAGAGAGAGAGATGCCAAAAAAATTATGCTCGCCAAATGGAAATGTACATCTAGAAGTGCAGAGAGAGAGAGAGAGAGAGAGATGCCAAAAAAATAGTGCTTGCCAAATGGAAATGTACATCCAGAAGTGCATTTTCATTTGGCAAGTGCCAAATTCTAGACTCTCCAAATAAGTTTGGTGTAACAAAACCTTAGCCTTGGAATTCCAAACCTATTCATTGAATTCCAAATGCCTAAGTGATGGGGGCCAAAAAATAAAGTGGCATATTTTTAGCCTCTCATCTTGGTCCACTCGCCCTCTTGTACATTGCATTGTATTTTGATGATATTGTATTCATTGGTAAAGGTATGATTTTAGAATTAAATTCTCAATTGTATACTAATTTTGAAATGATAGATCTTGAAGTAGATAAACACATTCTTCGGAGTGAAATTATAAGAGATAAGGTGATTAAAAATCTATTTCTAGCATAGAGTAAGTACGCGGACTCAGTTTTATAGAGGTCTAACACGTAGGATTATAGACCTTTATGTGTTATTTTTATATTTGGAATAAATTTATCTACTTTAGATTGTCCCACATCCCCATCATATATGAGAGACATGGGTACAGTGTCTCACTAGAATTTAGTTGAAAGTTTGAAGTATGTTATGGTTTGTACTAGGCCAAACATTGCTCGAGTAGTGGGAGTTCTTCCCAAATATATGTCTAATCCTCGAAGAATCATTGGTTAAAAGAGTCTTCATCTATTTATAGGGTACATCAAATTATTCTTTATGTTATCTTAGTAATTTTATTGGACATGAGAATTCCCTTTATATTTATGGTTATATGGATTCATAAAGGGGCAAGAGATATAGCAAAAGATCCTCTAGTACTTATGTGTTTACTTTATTTGGTGGTACAAATAGTTGGACAAGTAAGCCATAGGTTATGGTTTCTTTGTACTATTGAATTTGAGTATATGGAAGCTACTCATGCTTTTTAAAAATTCATTTGGATTACTTGCAATTGTGTTCAAATATTAAAATAAATGGAGGTGCAATGAAATTTTATTGTAATAGTTTGAGTTTGATCTACCTAGCTAAGAACCCAACATTCCCTGATCAAACCAAGCACGTTGATGTTCAATATTATTGTTTTAGAGAAGTGGTCCAAGATGGCATATCAAAGTTGGTATTTTATGTTGGATCTTGTGTTGGGGGATCCTTAGAGATGTGTTAGATCCCTTGGGAGGATCTAGAGGAGTTTGGAGGAGCCATTTTTAGAAAGCCCTAGCCTAATGACCCTAGGAATGAGGGTTTGATACCTTGGGTGGTAGGTAAGTGTTAGAGACCCAAAAACTTGATAATCCTTTTTTTCCCATGTAATAGGACTGTTTCATGGTTTGGAATCAAGGGAGCAAGCCTTTATATGAGTTACTTTATATTTGGGTGCACTTTAGGCCTATTTGGGTGTTGCAAGTGTATTGGATTTGACCAGTAGTTGCTCCAAAGGAGCATACCTTGGGTTTGGGGTATGTCTTGTAACAATGAAAAGGGTATCTAAAACCACTAGGAGTTTCCCTAGTTGTTTGGGAAGTTTGTGAGTAAAAGGTAGATTAATGGCTGGACAGAGCTACAAGGAGATTAGGCTCTTGGAGTGAGTTGTGAAGCAAAACTTTTTTTATTTATATACAAAGTAAACATGATAGAAAAATGGAAACATGTTTATTTTTAAATGGAATACACCAAGGAGTACCATCAGAAATATTGACTATTTACAATCATGAACAGTAAACCTAAATCAAATAGCTCATTTTTTGTCAACATGTGTAGTCTCAAAACTATCCATTTCTCTATGTATATGAAAAATGAATGAAATATCAAGCTAAAATAAAGAATTAAACAAAATAGTATTCCACATAGACTAAATCAAATAACCATCAAAACAAGGTGAACTCCATAATTGGCACAAACTCAGACATGGGAAAAGTCAACTTCAGGGCCTGATTTATCAAGAACAACAAACAATGTGAAACCCCACAATCGAAAACATGAAACCTAATAAGAAACTACTGCCTTACGGTTACCGAGTAGGGTTAATTGGGGCATTTAATATAGTTAATGCCTTGCATAATAGTTGCACACTACGAAACTTGATTGGGACAATGGAATTTACAAAGTAAGGAAAGGTGAGAGGATCAATCAAATAACCACAAAAATAAACACGCTTTATCAACACTGTTCAAAATCTTGTCACCAAGGACATATATACGAAATAAAAAAGGGACAAAAGACAAGAAATAAGAAAAATCATTAGGACTATAGAAAAATCATTAAGACTATACAAAATCAAGTTCTAGAAATGGACGGTTTTGATGCTTTTCCATTACAACAATTGAGAATTCATCATTTGGTACTTCTAGGTGTATTCCATTTAAGTATTGTGGAAGCCATTGCATGGGAGAAGAGGAGGATCTACAAGCACTCTACAGACTATGGTTGAATAAGAAAGCATTATATCTCTCATTTGGATGTCTCTTTGCATGGTTTTTACATTGTTTTTTATTTGAATAAGTTCCAAATGTGTTGAAGAAGGTTTGAACATCAATTTCTAAACATTCTTCAATGCTTTGAAGACCTCTCCATATTACTATCATGTATACTTCAGCGCAACAGTCACAGTTTAGTTCTTTTTCTTATAATTGTTTTCATTTTCTTTTAGAAGGAAGGCATTCCATGGAGTCTTAGGCCTAGAATCCATGGAATGATGTCTATCTAAAATTTTATTATATCACACTAACCTTGCATAAGTAGAAAAGTGAATGACAGAGGTGCACACCAGTGGAATTGTGAAGAAAACTTGAAGAAAATGCATAAACCCTATTAGGTGAAATTAAAACAATTTTTTTAAAACCTATGCAATGTATATATTAATCTCTATGAACTATATTTAGCATTAAATAGAAAAAAAAAATTCTCTCCATTTTTATAAATCAAAAGTTATTTTATAGTTCCTGAATTTTTCAAATTTGAAATCTAAAAAATTATATTCTATTTATAATTTTAGCATGCCATTTAAATTGAATGCTTGAAATCAAATTCAAACCATACCAATCGTTCAGTACAACATTTTAGACAAAACAAGAAATCATGAAAGGCCCTACCTGGAAAATGAAGATCAATACAAATGTAAGTTGTGCCTGAAAGTATCTTGCCAATTCAACTTAGATTCAAACCCCAATTCTTGACACACAGTGTGGAAAAAGAAAGGAAACCAATTCTCAACTATACCACACATGAAATCCCCAATAAGCAAGAAATCAATTTTAGAATTACCAAAAATGTATGTGCAACTAAATATTCACAACTGAATCAAGGAGTGATTTTATTTTATAAAGTTCATCTGTTACTTGCAAGGTGACATTATAAATGCTGAAAAATAGGTACA
Source organism: Chamaecyparis obtusa (assembly GCA_027943335.1). Lineage (NCBI taxonomy): Eukaryota > Viridiplantae > Streptophyta > Pinopsida > Cupressales > Cupressaceae > Chamaecyparis > Chamaecyparis obtusa. The sequence goes on along the minus strand of BSBK01004796.1, from coordinate 819,891 downwards.
TAAACTAAATAATAAAATATTTTCATATACCATATAAATGTTGATAACATATGATTTTGACATAATTTTCCATAGTAAATAAAAAATACTTTAAATTAGGTAGGGGTCAACCAAAGAGCCTACCTAGTAACACATATTGTTTAAGTGCCATGGTTATAAATTTTGTACTATGGACCTTAGTCATATTAATGTCTATACAATATTGTTATAATACTTCAATAGGACAAGTTCCCTCTCACACATAGTGGATACAGATAAGTTTTTATCACTTTTCCATTTGCAAGTACCACAATTATATACCATTGTTATGATAAATAATATACTCATATTCTCACAAAGTCTGACCATTATCACTACTACAGACCACTACCATGATAAACAAATATACTCATATGTTCACAATGCCCAACCATTGCCATCAAACCAAACACATATACCATTATACATATACCAATGTCACCACTATCATTAAATACAAAAGTCACCAAATTGTTTCACCATTCAAAAACCACCAAACCGTTTTACCATATGATCAATGATCAATGTAAGAAAACTCACTGAATCTATCAAGTAAGGTTTTACCATATAATCAATGCAAGGTGAAGGTGAGAACAATCCAAGGACATGGAGATGCATGTAATAATGCTTGTTTTGCAGGAGTATGGTGTAGGGCACCAAAAGGACATCAAGGTACACAAGGGACAAGGAGGTACACTAGGGTCATCCATAGACCTCAAGGAGTTTCTGAAGACCAAATTAATACCTTGAAGGGCCATTTGATATGAAAACAAAGTCATTGTAATTAGTTCATATGATCATTAAACCATTTTGTGTAATGAATCTTGAATAATGTTGTGTAAGTGCCATATAAGTACAAATGGTCATTGAGGGTTAGAAGATTTCAATAGGTGGAAAGTCATCAAATGTGATTATGTAATCATGGAATGGATGTAATAAGGCCACTTGGGTCTTAACATGATGTAATAAGGGTCTTATGGGAAGATAGTGCAATAGTGAATTCCAAAAATTGTAAAATTGTCAAGATTGACAATGTAGGCCTAGAGGGTCAATTATGAATATCTTGGGTAGAATAGGAGTAATATGGTTTCCAATGAATTATAAGGTCATTTCAAGACCATTAGAGTGTTAGGAATAAGGTGTCTCAACCTTGGATAATTCCTATTCTTATTATTTGTTTTGTAAAATGTATTTCTTGCAAATAATGTTGATGTGTCAGCATCTTGAATTATGTGTAAGGAGATCATGGCTAAAACGGTTATGACGGATTCCTATGACACGTAAGAGCTATGTCAGGAAGATTCAATGATAGGTGAAGACATGTGGCAACTGATAAATTTGAGTACTGTACACTCTTCCCCAATCGTGGGGTTCCTATTTTCTCGGAGAATGGTAAAACCCTTATACAGTTATCTTTAGGAGTAGCCCTAAAAAGTGAAGCACATGATATAAGCTTTTTTAGGGTTATGAAGAGATGTGATGCAAGTGTATGGTTGAAACATTTTTATGCTGCCGTGATTTTTCTTCAAGGTTTTGGAAATCTTCTGAAAGAACTTGCATTGCAAGTGTATTGTAAGCTGTAATAGTTTTGATCAATACATTGTGCAGGTTTTGGAGTGCTGGGGTTTTTACCGAAAGGTTTCCCCAGGGTATATCATTGTGTCATTCTCTATTTTTCTATATGCATGGTATGTGGTAGGGTATATCATTGTGTCATTCTCTATTTTTTTGTATGCATCATATGTGGTTGTAATATCTTTGTTAAAGTAGTTAATGAATCTGAAATTGTAAGGATTTATAAGAATTTGCACAATACTCTCCTATAGAGATTAGCGTAGGAAGCTATTTCCGCACCTGAGTTTCCTTACAAGTGGTATCAAAGCTTGATCAACTTTTGATCCTAGTTGTTGGGTAGGGTTTTTTGAGTTGATCTCAAGTTTGAGTGGGAGTTTTTTGCAGAGCATTCTGAATCTTATTTACAGATTGAGATGGCAAGTTCATCATATGGAAGAATGGAGGTGGAGAAATTTAATGGCACTAATTTCGATTTGTGGAAACTCAAGATGGAAGACATGTTGGAAGATCATGACCTATGGGAAGCGACTTCAAGTGCTACAAGACTAGCAACTATAGCTCAAGTAGATTGGGATATCAAAGACCGTAAAGCTAAGGGTCTCATAAGACTCTGTTTAACCGATGCAATTCTTCTGAATGTTCTAGATGAGAAAACCGCAAATAGTTTGTGGGAAAGACTTGCGGCCGTGTATTAGGCCAAATCTCTGGTGAACAAGTTGTTCCTGAGGAAGAAGTTGTACTCTTTGCGAATGGAGGAAGGTGGATCCTTAACGGATCATTTAAATGCATTTAATCTACTGGCTGCACAGTTGACATCAGCTGGTGTCAAGTTAGAGGAGGAGGATCATTGCTACACACTTTTGTGTTCTTTACTAGATTCATGGGACCATCTTGTGATGGCTCTCAGAAGCACTTTAGTCACCTTCAATATGGATGATGTGGTGTCTTCACTGCTATCAGAGGAGATGCAGAGAAAGGCTTCCATTTCGGAAAAAGAAGCCCTTACTATTCGTGGGAGATCCACTGAAAGAGGGAAGAAAAATGACAATAAGTCTGACAATAAGGGTAGATCCAAATCCCATGGGAAGTCAAAGACTTCCAATAAGTCCAAGGCAAAATGTTGGAACTGTGATAAATCTGGGCACTTCCGTAAAGACTGCAAAGAGCCGAAGAAGAAGAAGAAAGGTTCAGATTCAGCTTCAGAAAGATCTCAAGAAGATGGTGATGCATTCATCATAGCTTTGGTAGCCCATGCATCTGATGATGTGTGGTTGGTTGACTCGAGTGCATCTTTTCACATGACCTCTCATCGAAACTAGTTCTCAAAATATGAAGAGTTTGATGGTGGAAAGGTGTACTTGGGTGATGATTCTCACCTAAAGATAGTTGGACGCGGAAGGGTCACTATCAAATTTCTTGATGGACGAGTAAAGGGAATCAACGGAGTTATGCACATTCCAAGTTTGGCATGAAACCTATTATCTATAAGTATGTTGAATGATGTAGGTGTGCAAGTTGTTTTTTTGAAAGAAGGATGCAAGATGATGAGATGATCGATAGTGCTTGCAAGGGGCACTAGGAGAGGTACCTTATTTCAGCTAGATGCATGTATTCCTCTATGTAATAGTTCTTCATCCTCACCATCTAAACAAGCAGTGAAAAAGTATGTGGCTATTGGTTCCGATGGTAGTGCAAACACTTTGGAAGCTAAGCTTCCTACAGAAAAGACAATGTTGTGGCATATGAGATTTGGCCACATTGGTGAAAAGGGTCTCAGAACCCTGAAAAATAAAAATCTCGTTGAGGGGTTAAATGATTGCAATCTTGAGTTTGACTTCTGTGAACACTATGTCTATGGTAAACAAAATCGTGTTTAGTTTTACTCTAGTTCTCACAAATCTTCTGATGTTTTGGATCTTATTCATTTTGATGTATTTGGTCCTGTAAAAGTTCCTTCAATCTCTAAGTCTATATTTTCTGTATCTTTCATAGATGATTACAGTAGAAGGACATGGATTTATTTCCTTAAAAGTAAGACACAAGTCTTTAGTCAGTTCAAGGAATTTAAAGCTCTGGTAGAGAATCAGACTAGTAAGAAGATTAAGTGTGTGAAAACTGACAATGGTGGTGAGTTTTGCTCAATAGAGTTTGAACAGTTCTGTAAAGAACAAGGTATCAAGAGGCATAAGACAACTCTTTATACCCCACAACAAAATGGAGTTGTAGAGAGAATGAACAGGACACTGATGGAGAAGGCTAGGAGTATGCTTAGTGGAGCTAGTTTAGAACAAAGGTTTTGGGCCGAAGCTGTGGCCACTGCTTGCTATCTGGTTAACAGATCTCCTACATCAGCCCTTGTTGGTAAGACACCCATGGAGGTGTGGTCTGATAAGAAGCCTTCAATTAGACATCTTCATGTTTTTGGTTGTGAAGCTTATGCACATGTTCCAAAGGAGAAAAGATCTAAGTTGGAAAACAAAGCTGTTAAATTTATTTTCATCGGATACAGTGCTGGTGTGAAAGGATACAAGCTTTGGGATCCTGTGACTAGTAAGGTGTTGTATAGTATAAATGTTATTTTCAGAGAGCTAACATCTTCTCCTATTGTGCTACAACCAGATGAAAAAGAAAAGGAAAAAGATGTTGTTCAGTTGCCTCCTACCCCTGAGAAGACTGAACAAAGAGACCATGTTGGGCCTAATGATGAGGAGAGCTCTAGCAGCTCTGATAGTTCAGAAGAAGAGGAAGAACAACCTCAACCGCAGCCCTTGAGGAGATCCACGAGAGAAAGAAAGCAACCAGAAAGGTTTGGTTATTCTATGTTAGATTCCAGTTGTACCTTTGCTTTGATTACTAACACTGATGAGCCTAGATTTGTGAAAGAGGCTTTGGGCATGGAAGATGCAGGTTCCTGGATTGAGGCTATGGATGATGAGATGGCTTCATTGGAGAAAAACAAAACTTGGGACCTTATACCTTTGCCTAAAGGGAGAAAATCTATTGGCTGTAAATGGGTGTTCAAGAAGAAATTTTGTGCAGATGGCAGTGTTGAAAGGTACAAAGCTAGATTGGTTGCAAAGGGGTATTCACAGGTAGAGGGAATAGATTATGGTGAAATATTCTCTCATGTTGCAAAGTTGACATCCATTAGATTTCTATTATCTCTTGCTGCATCATATGATTTAGAGATAGAACAGATGGATGTGAAGACAACTTTCCTTCATGGTGATTTGGAGGAAGAGATTTATATGTCATAGCCTGAGCACTACATTGTTAAAGGTAAAGAATCCTTAGTTTGCAGATTAAAGAAATCTCTATATGGTTTGAAGCAATCTCCTAGGATGTGGTACCTTAAGTTTGATGCCTTTGTGTTGTCAATTGGATTTGTAAGATCAAAATCAGATCATTGTGTTTATTTCAGAGTTGAAAATGATCACCTTCTTATTGTTGCATTATATGTTGATGATATGTTGTTGTTTGGGAAGGGTAAGGGTATGATTTCTGATTTTAAATCTCAGTTGTCAACACAGTTTGAGATGAAAGATCTTGGGGCAGCTAGGTACATCTTGGGTATGGAAATCAGTAGAGACAGGTCTAATAGAAAACTTTGGTTGAGTCAGAGTAAGTATGTGAAGTCTATGTTAGACAGGTTCAGCATGGCAGATTGTAGACCACTATGTGTTCCTATTTCTGTGGGAACAAAGTTATCTATAGATGATTGTCCAAAATATCCTAGTGAGGTGGAGGACATGAGTAGAGTACCTTATGCTAGTGCAGTTGGTAGTCTTATGTATGCTATGGTCTATACTAGACCAGACATTGCCCAAGCAGTGGGAGTCCTGAGTCGGTTTATGGCTAACCCTGGATGGGTACATCGGGATGCAGTTAAGCGAGTATTTAGATATTTGAGGGGTACATCAGATTACTCCATATGTTATCCTGGTAACTCTTCTGGATCTCTGCATTTAGTTTGTATTCGTGGGTTTGTGGATTCAGATTAGGCAGGTGATATTGACAGCAGGAGATCCACCAGTGCCTATGTGTTCACTATGTTTGGTGGTGCCATTAGTTGGATGAGTAAGCAACAACCCTTGGTTACTTTGTCCACTACATAAGTTGAGTACATGGCTGCTACTCATGCTTGTAAAGAAGCCATTTGGCTTAGAAGATTGTGTTCTGATGTTGGTGTTGATGCAGAACATATTACTATTTGGTGTGACAGTCAGAGCGCTATTTGCCTTGCAAAGAATCCAACTTTCCATGCTAGAACGAAGCACATTGATTTACAGTTTCACTTTGTGAGAGATATGGTGGAAGATGGAAAGGTAAATTTGGAGAAGGTAGATACTGTGAAGAATGTTGCAGATGCATTAATGAAACCAGTGGGCACTGAGAAGTTCAGATGGTGTTCGGAGTCTATGGGCCTTTTGGCCTATAGCGGTTAGTTCCTGTTATGTTCCTGTTGCTCTTACAAGGTGTTCGACAAGTGGGAGAATGTTAGGAATAAGGTGTCTCAACCTTGGATAATTCCTATTCTTATTATTTGTTTTGTAAAATGTATTTCTTGCAAATAATGTTGATGTGTCAGCATCTTGAATTGTGTGTAAGGAGATCATGGCTAAAATGGTTATGACGGATTCCTATGACATGTAAGAGCTATGTCAGGAAGATTCAATGACAGGTGAAGACATGTGGCAACTGATAAATTTGAGTACTGTACACTCTTCCCCAATCGTGGGGTTCCTATTTTCTTGGAGAATGGTAAAACCCTAATACGGTTATCTTTGGGAGTAGCCCTAAAAAGTGAAGCACATGATATAAGCTTTTTTAGGGTTGCGAAGAGATGTGATGCGAGTGTATGGTTGGAACATTTTTATGCTGTAGTGATTTGTGTTCAAGGTTTTGGAAATCTTCTGAAAGAACTTGCATTGCAAGTGTATTGTAAGTTGTAATAGTTTTGATCAATACATTGTGCAGGTTTTGGAGTGCTAGGGTTTTTACCGAAAAGTTTCCCTAGGGTATATCATTGTGTCATTCTCTATTTTTTTGTATGCATGGTATGTGGTTGCAATATCTTTGTTAAAGTAGTTAATGAATCTAAAATTGTAAGGATTTATAAGAATTTGCACAATACTCTCCTATAGAGATTAGCATAGGAAGCTGTTTCCACACCTGATTTTCCTTACATAGAGGTTATAGGAAGGCAAAGAGTTAATAGGTTGACAACTTGTGTCAACCTTGACAACACTTTGTGTTGGCAAAATTATAATTAAAATTGCAACAGTCGGTTATAACTGTCCAAGGTGAGTATTTAGGGAGTTTTGTGTGGGTTGGTTAGTTTCCTTTGAGAGGAAACAAGTTAAATATGATATTACAACATTCATTAAGACAATGTTCTTTCATTGTCAAAAAAGATTTATTACAATCATTTCTTTTTTTCTTTTTTATTCATTTTTTAAGGTAACCGCTAAGCAAAGCATCAATGTCTACGTCATTTCCCTCCTCTACTGCTTCTGATCTCAACTCATGTCTCCTCCTCATGTATCAAGGAGCATGAGGCTGGTGCACCAAAGGGGGGTCCACTACAATAACAACTACATGAGTTAACTTCACAACATTTTATATTAGTATTACAAGTATTTCATTAATTAAAAGAATAAAATAGAGATTTTCTTTACTTGACAGTGCCACATCATCTACAATAACATTTTTTTCATCCCCAAAGTCAACATGGTGGTCACTTGGAACATCCTCCACTTGTTCACCATGTCGTTCAACATGCTCTAAAATATACACAAAAAAGGTTACACCAATTCAATTTAAGATGCTAAATTTTATTGATAATTACATAATTAATTTTCAATAGAAAATGAATACCTCCACGACTGTGATGCACATCAAGGCCTTTGTCATGTGGCACAGGTTTTGTGGTAGGATTAGAAGGTTGTATCACAATTTCATGTGCATTGTTATCATTGTTTTATTTTTAAAACAAAAATAGTCAATTTATGTTCGAAATTAACATCAAATAGATTGTTGCTCAAGTATTCAATTTGAAATATTTTTCATTTGGCCTATTTACCTGTTGAACCGATGTAGGAGAATCTTGGGATTGGCTACTCCAAGCTTGGCGTAGGTGTTCAACCACACCTTTATAGCCTTCCTTGAAGGAAATTTTGTTGTGTTCTTCTGTGGCCTCTACATTAAATTCAGAGCCTTGTATTTTTGGCTTAATATCATCAATTCTCTAGGTATTTTTTGACTAAACAAAATTGCTTTCAATTTATAAAAAAATTGATCCATAATTTTATTTATTGCTACTTACAATTCTTGCTTGAACTTTTAGATAACCACCAAAGCCAAGTTTGTGTTGCCCGTGCTTTTTTAGTCTAGCCTTTGTAGCCTTTGATGTGTCCTGCAACCTATGAAAAGTTTGAAATATGTTAGATTATATAAATATAAAGATCACTAATTAGTGCATAATTACATTCTACTAGTTAATACTATCACATACCTTCTTTTCTCATTTTTCGGTGATGTAATTCCTCTTTGATTATGTGCTTTCTCCTTTGCATCCAAAATGAAATCCCTCCACTACATCTTTGAAATAAAGGGAGGATGCTCGTACTTTGGGTTCTGCACTAGACTCTTTCTATCTGAGTCTCTCACAATCTTAAGATGTTTGCAAGTTCTATCAAGAACTTTCTTCTTGTCAAAAATGTTACTACCAAAGGCATGCTCTAAAGCTTTTATGAGCTGATCTTTTTTTATCTTGTAAATTCCACCTTTTAAGAAAAAACAAAATTGTTAGATAAAAAAATAACTGAAGTTGCGTGCCTTGAATATAGTACAAGAAATGGATGAAAGGAAAAATATTCTAGCAATGATATGAAATAAAAATAGTGTGATAGGGTTCTATCGGGCATACAAAGGCATTAGAAAAAGAAAACATCAAGCAATCTGATCCCCGATTGAAACTTCAGAATATCTTTGGGCGATAAACCTATCAGAGGAAAAGGGAGATCGACAAGGAACAATTTTGAGCATCCTAATTGCCAATGAAGTTATCAGAGAGGCTTATAGCGATAGTATCATCGGGAGAATTTGTAGTTTGGCAAAAGAAGAATGTGCCTATATATGCACAGGTGAAAAACATGTAGATTTGACCAAGAATTATTGGGAGCTAGACCCAACAAAAAATGGACTTGTGATGATTTTCACAATAGTACATTTTTTGCAGGGTAAGCTCCGAGTAGTGCTTAGGAAAATCTGCATGTTCATCACATGTGCATATACCTTCTTTATTCAACTCTTATATATAGGTGAAGGTTGTATATGTTGTGTGTGTGTGTGTGGCTTAGCATTGTGCCCTAGGTCCTCCAAAGTTGCTTACAAGAATTATAAGGACCTTTGTTTATAGTTTGGGGAATTAAAATGTTGATAAGATGTGCTATTGATTTGAGAATGGAGTAAAATGATTGCATTTTGATTTGTTATTGTCTCCATGTCATTATTGTATTGTATCATTTACATTTAAGGAAGAGGAAGTTGGTTTAGTATCATTGATCTACATTATTTTTGAGAGTATGTGGAGTGTGGTGTGATAGAGAACCAAAGACAATGGTTCCAATGCAATTAAAATAAAATATTCTTAAAAATAGTATTCTTTGTCGTGAGGGTTACAATCATTATAACTATGGATTCAAATTTTTTTTGAAATGCTTAGTTGATTGGATAATGGTTTAATATATTTTTAGATTGATACATTTACATTTCCTTGCAAGTATCTTGAAGTTTCATGGAGATTTGAAGCAACGGATATAACTTTGTATTGATTGTTCCATAAGAGGGTTCTGTGCAATCAACATTTTGGGATTTGAAGTCTCCAATGAATGGATTGACTCTCCCACCCCTACGGCTTATGTGATTGGTGGGAGGAGTCATCATAATGTATTATATCCTTTTACGATAGTGTTTTTTGGAGGGATATGTCAAGGTGGAGGAGAGACCACAAAGAATAGTGGCAAATTATTGATTGAAGAGTGCACCGAGTTGCACCAGTCATTGTTTGAGAAAATACTCTTAATGAGGAGGGTATTTTATGTTGGATCTTGTGTTGGGGGATCCTCAGAGATGTGTTAGATCCCTTGGGAGGATCTAGAGGAGTTTGGAGGAGCCATTCCTAGAAATCCCTAGCTTAATGACCCTAAGAATGAGGGTTTGATACCTTGGATACTTTGTTGATAGGAAAAATAGAAACATGTTTATTTTTAAATGGAATACACCAAGGAGTACCATCAAAAATATTGACCATTTACAATCATGAATAGTAAACCTAAATCAGATAGCTCATTTTTTTATTAGCATGTGTAGTCTCGCAATATCAATAAATGTGTAGTCTCAGAACTGTCCATTTCTCTATGTATATGAAAAATGAATGAAATATCAAGCTGAAATAAAGAATTGAAAAAAATAGTATTCCACATAAACTAAATCAAATATACCATCAAAAGAAGGTGAACTCCACAATTGGCACAAAATTAGACATGGGAAAAGTCAAATTCAGGGCCTGATTTATCAAGAACAACAAACAATGTGGAACCCCACAATCAAAAACATGAAACCTAATAAAAGAATAATGCCTTATGGTTACCGAGTAGGGCTAATTGGGGCATTTAATGTAATTAATTCCTTGCATAATAGTTGCACACTTCAAAACTTGATTGGGACAATGAAATTTATAAAGTAACGAAAGGTGAGAGGATCAATCAAATAATCACAAAAAGAAACACACTTTGTCAACACTGTTCAAAATCCCATCACCAAGCATAGCCATAGGAAATAAAAAAGGGACAAAAGAAAAGAAATAAGAAAAATCATTAGGACAATAGAAAAATCATTAAGACTATACAAAATTAAGTTCTAGAAATGGACGGTTCTGATGATTTTCCATTACAACAATTGAGAATTCATCATTTGGTACTTCTTGGTGTATTCCATTTAAGTATTGTGGAATCCATTTTATGGGAGAAGAGGAGGATCTACAATCACTATACAGATTGTGGCTAAATAAGAAAGCATTATATTTGTCATTTGGATGTCTCTTTGCATGGTTTTTATGTTGTTGATTGAAGAAATTCCAAATGTGTTGAAGAAGGTTTGAACATAAATTTATAAACATTCTTCAATGATTTGAAGACCTTTCCATATTACTGTCCTATATACTTCAGTGCAATAGTCACAGTTTAGTTCTTTTTCTTATAACTGTTTTGATTTTCTTTTAGAAGGAAGGAATTCCATGGAGTCTTAGGCTTGGAATCCATGGAATGATGTCTATGTAACATTTTATTATATCATAATAACCTTTCATAAGTAGAAAAGTGAATGAAAAGGGTGCGCACCAGTGGAATTGTGAAGAAAACTTGAAGAAAATGCATGGACAGGTATTGCAGTGAGCAATCTGGCCTAACAAGGGGCACATTTTCTAATTTTAAGTGTCAAGATAGGTCATATGAATGGTGAATCCATCACCAATTTGGAGGGAAGGTTTTTGGAAGTTAGAGATTTGAAAAACCCTAGATTTAAGGGTTTATAAGGGGTGATTTGGGGCTTTTGGTGTTGTTGAAGCCATAGGTTGAAATTGAGTTAATATTTCTTCAACTAGGTTCATTTTAGAAGACTGTTGAAGATTTGAGGTCTTGGGGATAAAACCATCTTATAGTTGCTTTGTTATTTGGACTCATTTCTATGCATTGATGAGGGTACAATGCTAGGACAATACTATTTGGTCCAAAGGAATAGGGGGTAAGCTTGGGATATGTTTAAGTACTTCAAAATGGGTGTCTAGAAGTGGAAAGTACTTGTCTTGTGTTTTGGAAGGATTGGGAGTTATAAGTCATTTAGTGTTGCTGGAGGGCTACAAGCATGGCAATTATGCCTTTGAGGTAGTTTGGAGAGTTGGGTGTATTGGGTGTTTCCTAGAAACATTAAAAAACTATTGATATGCTAGTGGTTCAATTTTAGGAGGAGCTTATCTCTAGGCTAGATATTCTCCATGTTGACATGGTGTTGGAAGATCTAAATACGATGGTTTATCCAAGTCAGGGGTCTTAGGTGATTATTACTTAGATTGAGGAAACAAAGATATGGAGACTAAGATTTTGTAGATCCAAAGAATTAGGGTCAAGGGTGCCCCAACCATCAATGACATACACATTAGAACTTAAATAGTATTAGAACTTTGTTATTGTGGAACCTTCAAGACCTTAATGTGATTTTTATATACTCATCAAGTAGAGAACAACATATCCTTCATGAAGAAGCCTCTATTTTATTATTAGAACAAGCATTTCCTATTTGTTGACTATCACAAATCATACTTGTTAAACAATGATATAATGGATACTAAATTTTATCTAAGTTTAGATACTAAATATATTAATGTAGAAATTTACTTGAGTAAATTATTGTAGAAGAGATCAAATACTTGTTGTGGTATATAATTACTATTGTGATTGATTATAACCCACAACAAGCACTGATATATATATGTATATATATTTACATATATATATATATACATATATACATATATATATATATATATATATATATATATATATATATACATATATACATATATATATATATACATATGTATATATATATATATATACATATGTATATATATATATAGATATATATATACATATATATATATATATATATATATATATACACATATGTATATATATATACATATGTATATATATATACATATGTATATATATATATATACATATGTATATATATATATACATATGTATATATATATATACATATGTATATATATATATACATATGTATATATATATATACATATGTATATATATATATACATATGTATATATATATATACATATGTATATATATATACATATGTATATATATATACATATATATATATATATACATATATATATATATATATATATACATATATATATATATATATATATATATATATATATATACATATATATATATATATATATATATATATATATATATATATATATATATATATCTACTTGTTGTGGGTTATAATCAATCACAACAGTAATTATATACCACAACAAGTATTTGATCTCTTCTACAATAATTTACTCAAGTAAATTTCTACATTAATATATTTAGTATCTAAACTTAGATAAAATTTAGTATCTAATATATTATATATATATCAGTACGTATCTACATGACTCTCTCTCTCTCTCTCTCTATATATATATATATATATATAGATATAGATATAGATATATATATATATATATATATAGAGAGAGAGAGAGAGAGAGAGTCATGTAGATACATAGAGTCATGACCATATGTGGCTTATGCCATGTTGGGTCATGACCCTATGTAACACAACCATTAATCTTCATTGTCGATTACATACCAACTGATATTTTTGTCAAAAACAATTATTGTTTGCTGTGTATTGTTATCGACAGTCAATAATATATATCATGTGTAGTGTTATCAAATAGCTTTCCTGATATTATCTTTTGAGTAGGAACAATACACATATCAGTTGGTATGTAATAAAAAATTAAGATAAGTTTTCCAAATTACCAATAAAGCCGATAAAACTAAAAGAGAAACACAAACAGAACATAGAACATGACACACATAAATTTATAGTGGTTCACCTTAAAAAGGTTTTGTCCACTATCAATAGAGATTCTTCAATTTTTATTATCTTAGTACACACTGATCTACATTTACCCACAACAACAGATATATAGAAAATCCTAGGAATAAAACAAATGCATGCCAAGAATAAACGGTTATTAAAGTAGTCATTACATGTGGGAAGATGTTGTTGTTACATGCAGGGAGATGTTGATGTTATAGAATAAGGAAACCATTATAGAGTTGGGGTTCATCACACCAACAATAATGGTGAATCACCTCGAGCACGATGCATTTCAGAGGAACATCAAAATGTGTGATTTGATGAGGATTCAAAAAAAAATCATGGAACCTATTGAAAATGCCATTGTAATGTGGAGGAGTGAGATGCCCTTTTTATGTCAGAAATAGGGTAAGATTTCTTTCATATTTCATTTTTGCAAAATGGGTCAAACCTAGCTAAGATCCCTATTTTCGTTATCAACTAAATAAACACAAATAATTTATTCTTTAATGAATTCCTTCAACTACCATAGCTGAGAATTTTTTTGAATAAACAAAGAAGATTCAGAGTGAAATTTAAAAAAAATCCATGTACCTCTCCAAATGTAGTGGAAAAATAAAGAAAGACCTTTAAGAATTTCGTCGTAATCCACATGGAAAATCCATGTACCTCTCCAAATGTAGTGGAAAAATAAAGAAAGACCTTCAAGAATTTTGCAATAATCCATGGGGGCACATTAAAGATGTAAAGGGGGCTTGGCGGGCATGGGACACTAACTCTGCTCTGTTCTCACCATGGGAATAATGAAAAAGTGATCTTTTTTTTTAAAGTTATGCCCGTGTTTGTCGAACTTTCCACTAACACAGGAATGGTTGTATTTTCCATGAACACGGGCATGGATTAAAAAAAATTCAAAGTTTTCCTTCTACAATCTAACCAAACAAAACCATTTTCTAGTTGGTCAAAAAATTTTGGTCAAAATTTGGGGTCAAATCTATTAGTGTCCCATTCTTAATGCTATATTGGTAAATTGGTTCAAATGTTTATGTTGTTGAAAGTGAAAATATATTTGTATGTTTATGTTTCATGTATCTTTGTCCATGTAACTAATGCATGCACTTAATACATGTACATATATATGCACTTGTACGATTTATGAAATCCAACATTAAATACTATCTTAAAGTTAACCATAAAATACAAAATTCACAAATATTGATTTTAGTGAAGTGGTGAATGATTATACTAAAGTGTAGAATGATTTTATACAATCAATTTGTGCATTAAAGAATTCATAATCTAAATAATTAGAACAAACATAAAATAATAAATATTAAGAATTCACAATAATAATTCATAATCTTAAAGAATTGAGGATAATATAAACATTTCTAACCTACAATTAAAAAAAATAACAATTTTTTTAATGAGTTTATTTCCTTAGTAAAGTCAAGAAGACTTGTACTACACAGTTGATGTCTTCAATCTTGTAGTAGTCTACTTTACCCTTCCCAGAAAGGATAGATGCAAACAACAAGAATATTCAATACATTTATACTCGCACCAAATAAAATAATTAAAAAATGAAATAAAAACTGATATAATGCTTTGAGAGAAAGATTTCCCAATAAAAATTAGTGTGTTAAAAAATACATTTACAGTGACATGGAGGTCATCTACATAGTTCACTCACCTTTTCAATGGTCTCTCATATAGTGTAAAAACATTGCAATAAATGTGGAAGTAATGATCCCACATAAATTTATCCTTACAATTTTGCATGCACAACATTTGAAGAAAACCAAATATTGCTCAATTTTCTTACTAGTTTGAAAATTAGACATCATACATAGAGAAAGATATACATACATACATACATAAATACATATACACACATAAATCAATACACATAGACATACATACATACATACATATGAGTAGTCATTTGATTTATGATATGTTATGAAATAAATAGTATGTAAATCTTGTATCAAAGAAATAACATTGGTGTTGAACTTCTAACTTTGGACCCCTGTGATTGTTAATAGCTGACTGAAAATAGTATAATTTGTATGCTTCCATATAATGCATATAGTGAGCACATAGGTATTAATAGTAGTTTGATTTATGAAAACATGAATTAAAAAGTATCCTAAGGTACCAAACCAAACAAGCACCCTAATATAAATAATGTATAGAGGATATTCAATGCAAGCATAGAGAATTTGAAATGAAAATGATTCTATAAATTATGCCTTATAAAATCATTGGGATGTGGAAATGAATGCATTGATTTGTTTAATTTATACATACATACATACATATGTATGTACACACATACATACATGTTGGAAAATTTTAATTGGTGAAGGATAATGTTTTTGACATGCCATATTGGTTGTCATTGATATCAACACACTTTTGTTGACTTATTTTTCTATGGCTCTCAAATATTCAATGATGCATTTGATATTGTCTTGGTATGCATTTCTCCACACGAACAAATAAAGTCATGTGATATTGATAGTATGTTTTGGTATTCCTATTGTAACTATATTTAATAATTCATGAGTTTTGGTGCTTCAGTTGAATTACATTTTTTGGTTTGGAAACTCAGTTTTCCAGTTGCTTCATTCCTCTAGAACAGGACATGTGACTAGTATGCCTACACTTCATCGCATGGAATCTTTGGTCCTATAATTTTGGGACAAGATTAAGGATTGAATGGAATGTGTAATCTCAAGTGGATATCAATATTAGTTGTAATTTGGTTGACCTATGGAAGCAAGTGTGAAATATATTCTAGATGTAACAAGCAATGAATAATCCTAGCTGATTGCTTAATGCATGGGGTTGGCCAACACAAAATATGATTAGATTTAGTATATATATTAATATTATTGGTGTATTCCTTTTTGATATATAAATACAAATGTAAGGAACAAGTGAGCCTATGGAAGGATATCAATAGTGTACAAATTGGTGAAGGATAGATGAAGTGTATCAAGTTTGTGTTTTGAGATTTAAAGGAATTGATTTATCATATATTATGTGCAATTGTAACAATTTATTTTGTTTACCCAATTTGGGTAGTGAATTAACCTTTCTCTCTCTTAGACAATGAGTCCTCCGAAAGTGAGTTGTGTAGTGAGCATTTATAATATTCTATAACTAGTTATATAATATTGAGAGTTATCCTCTTTGTGCTTTTTCCTATTTGGGTTTTCAACGATAAAAATCTAGTGTTCTCTTGTGCTGATGTTACTTATGTTTCAGTTGTTTTTTTTTCTTTCTAATTTTGTGTATGAAAAGAATAATTTATGGGTTGAATTTAAATATATAAGAAATACTAATTCACCCTTGCCCTCTTAGTATTCGAGTTGTTCAATAATACACACACACACACACACATACAAACATACATATATATATGTGTACACACACACACACATATACATAGATATGTATACATATTGACATACACATGCATACATATACACATACATACATATACACATACATACATATGAATAGTCAAATTGTGGACATAGAAAATTGCAAGCATGACATATAAAACTGCAAGTAGGAAAAAGTGGATGCAATGTTTACAACAAAGAATACATCTAAGTATATATGAATACATATCTATAAATGTGTATATACATTGGATGAGATAAACATATATTAGTGACATGCTTAAAGAAATGACAATGATAATGTTTCTAAAAGTGGACTACTATGATGATCTTACTAACATATGATTGAAACACTATAATTTGTATGGCTACAACTAATGCTATAATGAATATTAAAATATGAATAGTAGTTTGATTTACAAAAACTACAATCCCTTTTTCTCCATTAGCCATTCATGAAATAACCAAAAAATAAACATAAATCCCTTAAATACCATAGAAGCAACACTATCATCTTCTTTTTATCATATTACAGTTATACATAAAAATATTTAATTATAAAATGAATCGACCGCGAGCCTTCTATTATTTACCACTTTAGCATTACAAATGGGCTTTCATTAAACCATTCAACAACTTCCAAAAATCATTCAATACACTAGTTACTTGATGAATATATTCTTTGATACCATATTTCCATGTTATGATGCCTTATAATCCAAAACATATCTGATAGTATTTTTCGTGTCCTCTTCAATTGCTAAGTGAAAGTAAGAGGCAACTATGGCTTAAAAGGTAATTGAAATAAGGAGATAAAGATTGCAATTCTAGATTATTTGCAACACGTCACAGTGGGATATAGTAGATTTGTATCAGACTAAAATCTATAAATAATTATTGTTTCCATATCTACAAATTAGTCTTTGTATCTCAAATTGTCAAATTATGAGTAATTTGCATTTAAAGAGATTGTGGTGTAATGTTTCTTATTGTACATTATTTTATATCATCTTTCTATGCATTGTGATGGTATCAACAATGATGAGCACAAAAAAGATGAACACAAAAATGATGAGTGTGGATAGCCTTCATAGTAAGCAATAGAAGGCTAATCCTATGCATGACTAATGTATGATGACTAATCCTAAAACTAGTTAAAAAAGTTGGCATATTATTGTATACCAATTACATTTCATGAATAAAAAACTACACATTTCAAATGATAATGTACACCCATAATATTTCATGAAAGATAACTAGACATTCCCAATTATAATTTATACCCATTACATTTCAAGATTAAAAAACTAGATATTCCAAATTATAATGTATTCCCTTAAAATTTGTTGCATAACGAACCAAATAATAATACACAACCTTTAAATTTCATGATAAAAAAGACCAGAGAATTTGAATGATAATGTCAACCCACTAAATTTCATGAATAAAAAACCACAAATACCTAAAAATAATTCATACCCATTACTTTTCATGATTGAATAAACATAGATTCCAAATGATAATGTATACCCTTTACATTTCATGACAAAAAGACTAGAGACTCAAAATGATAATCTTAGTCCTGTAAATTAAATGAATAAAAACCTACAGATACCCAATAATTATGCACACTGATTACAATTCATGTATGAAATAATACAGATTCATAATTATAATGTATACCCTTTACATTTACTGATAAAAATATTAGAGATTCCGGATGATAATGTCAACCCACTAAATGTCACAAATAAAAAACCACATATACCCAATTATAATGCATGCCCATCACATTTCATTTTTGAAAAAATAATTTTTTCGAATCGTAATGTAAACACTTTAAATTTCACAAACAAAAATGTGGAGATAACAGATAATAATGTAGGTCCATTACATTCCATGAGTAAAAAATTGGAAACTCACAATCAAATGACTCAAACCCTCGACAACATATAGAGAAATGATAAAAAAAATACATCAAACACAAACCCTTGACAACATACAAATAAATGATGAAAAAACATCAAATAATAAGGCAAACACATTACATTTCATATTATATCTATGTGAAAGGAATCAAATGACTCAAACCCTCGATGATATGTAGAGAAATGATGAAAATATACATCAAACACCAACCCTCGACGACATATAGATCTAAATGACGAAAAAACCATCAAACTCAAACCCTTGACAACATATAGATAAATGATGGAAAAAGACATTCAACTACAACTACAAATGAGTAGAAGCAATGTTTACAACAATATAAAAAACTTAAATTTGAGTGGAGGTGCTACCTAAAAATGTAGTCAACTTGTCGACGACTTGCAAAGAAATGATGGTCGTGGGAACCGTTTGTAGGAAATAAAAAGGGACGTCACAAGGAAAAAGTGTCCCAAAACTATGAAAAAATAAACATTAAATAGGGCTCTAGGGTAAGTAGGCCCTGACCCAATATCGTTGGCAACATGTCATTCCCCACGTGGTTATGGGTGTTGGGGTGTTTATGAATGTAAAGTCGAGTGATTTTAACAGGATGTTGAATAATTTTTAGAAGACAAGGAATGCTTTAAATGGGATTTTGAATGATTTATAGAAAGTATTGAACAATTTTATGAAAACCCCATCCTAATGCTAAAGTGGTCAATGATAGCGGACCCATAGTCGATTAATTTTATAATTAAATATTTTCATGTTTTAATTCTATATTTTTATGTTTTGTAATTAGAGGATTTATGTTTATTTTTTAGTTTTTTGGTGAATGGTTAATGACACAAAAGGTGGCATGTTGCAGGTGACACTTTGAAAAGACCATTTTTTGCCCCTTCAACGCACGCCGATCTCTAGAGAGAGTTTCATTAATACCAAGCCGAAAAATATTTTTGAAAGTATTGCATACAAAAATAACCAAAAAAATTCATCCAAATGTGATATATAATTTAGACTCCATATGCATAAAGTTAGGATGCCTGGGTATTGATATGCTTCCCCTATGCTAATATAAAATAATAAATTAATTTTTTTTACAAATAAGCCCGAGTCCAGTCTTTAAGTAGGAATGCAGTCAAGCTCATGTGTGGTGGATGTCAGTGATGATGGTAATTAGAATTTATCCTAGGAAGTCGGGTAATTAGATTTTATGCATCACTGCTGACGGTAATTAAAATTTATGCATCACTGATGACGGAAAACACTCTCTGTTGTGGACCCCGCCGCGCATTAGTATGAGAGAAAACAAAATAAAATGGGCTCTTTCAACGGCTTTCATTATACATATTTCTGAATAGCCTCAAATTCTTTCTAAAAATTTCAAAAAACATTTTGAAATTATTATTAATGATCAAATGTGTATCCATCGTAGTAATTAGCCGTTGGTTTCAATGTGTATTGCAGCTTAAGCGGCGCCGGCTCGAATCACCTACCCGAGCGGCTAACTCCTTGATGTACATTGTAGTCAATTAATCTCTTAACGTGTTGCTCAAGTAATAGGACAGAACGAATAATTTTGATCCATATGGAACTGGAAAATATTGGACACAGATAATGTGGGACACGCGTAAGTCAAAAGTTAGGAAGTAAACTACAAGTTAGTTTTTGATAGTAATTACCTATGAAGTAAATTCCAATTGGGTTTTTTCACCTGCATGCTGGAACTTTCTGGACCCACAACTCAAATAATAAATACGCGCGCGTAGCCACTCCTTTCTTGAATGGTTGTGTGGTTGCGCTTTATTCTCAGGAGCTTTTTGTCATCTGTTGCACCCTGCGGCAAATCTTAGTTTATTTTTTTTGTTCTGTCATCTGGTGTGCCCTGTTGTTATCAGTTTTATACGAAGAAGAATGGGAGAAAAAGGATTTGATGTTCAGGGATGGGCAGCCAGAGATGAATCTGGCGTTCTTTCACCTTTTAACTTTACTCGCAGGTAATCAATACCCTCATTTAGTTTTGTAATGTCTCCGGTTTAAAGGAATTAAGGGTTTTGGGTTACCAGGATTTGGTGTTCTTAGTTCTGTTTTTTTTGTTTCCTTGATTTGGAGTTCTGTATTGAGGAAGCTTCATTTGTTTTTGGAGGAGGACAATACTTTTATCACCGTTTTTTTACAGTTAATGCGATATTCAGAAGATCATTTCTGCATTTAGCTGTGTGTTTTCTCAACTGGATTGCCCTCTACGATCTATTTGTAGGAAGAGGATGGATTGGCAAGAGTCATCTGCTATTCTTTTTCTGATAATACATAGATAGATAAATGGGATCCAAAATATAGATAAATTTTTATGAGATGATTGAAGTTTTTGTGTTTTGTTGCTACATTTTGAAGAAGCTATTTAATTGAAGATTTCAAGAAAAATTCTCATTTATATGTGTGCTGTCTGTTTGAAAAAATTAGGGTTTAGGGTTTATGAGATGATTGAAGTTTTTGTTCTGTACAATTTTATATTAATTTTTTTATTGTTTCTAGATTTTATTGTGTGGGTCTTTTTGCATGAACATGTTGGATCACACTATGTAATTCATCATCAGGATGTTAGAAAGCTGAGGACCTGAGGACTGAGCTCTCTAACATCCTAATGATAAATCAAAGAGCGTGATCCAAAATATTGCTGCAAACACACACACAACCTATGATCTAGCACAGAACATTCCAGAGCTCATCATTTTTTCCTACTTTTGAGTTCTCTGACATGGTGATGATAGATCATAGAATATGATCCAAATATGACTGCAAATACATACAATCAAATTCAGAAACAGCACAAAGAAATGTCCTAACAGATTATTGTGATTTATCTATATAAATTATTTGTAAAATGAAATACTAAGTATCTTTATCAAAATCAAAATCTGACTGATTATTTTTTAATCAATCTTATCAACCCATATTCTTTTAAAATAGAACTTATTTTAAATTATTTTATATTAAGAAATTTAACTTACATCAACATGATCCAACTGAAACCCTCGCGAAGTCACTTTTAAACCCTCACCTAGTTGAGCGGCTGAATTGTTTATTATTTCCTGCAGATCTAAGAGTCTTCCTTGTATATACTATTTTTAATTGATCTAAGAATGTTCTTTTTAATCTGTGAAATTTTTTAATTATTTTTGGGACAGCCTGATATACCTATTCAGGTTCCAAAATTACCCTGTTTCAGATGCGGAACAGGGGATTTATTTTGTTTTTTTGCATTAAACAATTGGTCTCTGAGGGCGTGCAATAAACCAAATTTCATTCTACTTTTCAGGAAGACTGGACCCAATGACGTAACATTCAAAATTGATTACTGTGGAGTCTGTCATTCGGATTTGCACCAGCTACACAACGACTGGGGTAACACCCAATACCCACTTGTCCCAGGGTAAGGTCTTTTCTCAATTCCCTGTATTTGTTTGCACCGTATTTGCATAATCTTTTGGAACTAGATACTGAAAATTAATGTAACTTCATTTTCACAGGCATGAAATTGTTGGGATTGTAACTGAAGTGGGAGCAGAAGTAAAGAAATTTGCCGTGGGAGACCGTGTTGGAGTGGGGTGCATGGTGCACAGCTGCCATAACTGTGATAGCTGTGAAAAAGGGTTAGAGCAGTACTGTGACAAAGTGGTCTTGACCTACAACGGTATCGATGTGGATGGATCTATCACCTATGGAGGCTACTCTTCTTTAATGGTCTGCAACGAGAAGTATGTTAGCTTCCAAGAACAGATAAACAAGTTTTTAAGAACACAATTTTAGGGTTCCAATTTATAATAATAATAGGATTTCTTTCAAAATCAAAACTACTTAAACTTGTGGTACTTTTGATGTGTTCTCAGGTTTGTAATTAAGATTCCAGAAAGCCTTCCATTTGATGCGGCTGCCCCATTGTTGTGCGCTGGAATAACTGTTTACAGCCCCATGAAGTACTTTGGAATGACAGAGAAAGGAAATCGTTTGGGCGTAGTGGGGCTTGGCGGTCTGGGTCACATGGCGGTCAAAATTGGCAAAGCCTTTGGCCTGCATGTGACCGTCATCAGTACATCCCCAAACAAAGAAAAAGAAGCCAAAGAGATATTGGGGGCTGATGATTTCCTTATCAGCAAAGATGCGAACCAGATGAAAGAGGCCACTAAATCCCTTGATTACATAATTGATACAGTCTCAGCTGATCATCCCTTGCCGCCATTGCTCAACTTGCTCAAAGTCAATGGGAAACTTGTTGTTGTTGGCCTTCCTAATAAACCTCTCGTAGTTCCTCCTCCTAGTGTGATATTTGGTAAGTTATTTTGCTTTTACAGTTCACAATATTAACAACTTCAATTCTGTATTCTATTTGATGCCTGGTTTTATAGTGGGTCCTCATGTTATGGTCGGTATTTTTACCTAGTTGTTCTTGATTTAGATTTGGTTTTGTTAGTTCACCTGAGTTTTGTTGTATGGTTATTTTAGGGCGGAGATTCGTTGGGGGGAGCTGTATTGGTGGAATTGAGGAAACTCAGGAGATGATGGACTTTTGTGCAGAGCACAACATTACATGCAACATAGAAAAGATTCCTATTGATTATGTCAACACAGCAATGAAAAGGCTGGAGAAGGGAGATGTTAAATACCGATTTGTCATTGACAATGCTGAGAGCTTTAAGGTTTAAAAACTAGGACATATTTAGAGTTGATATTTTAGTTGATGTTGGGCATCTCGCAATAAACTCTCCCTTTTTGTTGGAGGCAGGATTTTCCGCCGAAACACATAGGTGTGGGTGGTGGTCATTTAGGTAAAAATATGTTTTTGGGTGATTTATATTCAAAGATTTAGGGAATAGTCATCTGACAATAAACTGCTTTGTTTGGCAGGATATTCGAAGATTTAGTGTACATTTGATCAGCGTTTAAAATAAGTAAAAATGAAATTGTATGTTTTATCAGTAAATTAGCTTGATTTTCCAGTTAAATGTGTTTTCTTGAATGATTATGTAAATTTAATTTATTATATTAAAATGTGTCCCTTATGCAACATTTATGTGAGTTTGATTAAAAAAGTTGCAACATATAGTTTTAGTTGCTGCCCATGGGTGTACACAGAAAAACTAAAATCAATCAATCAATGAAGATATGGATGATAGTACTTCATTGAATGTAGAAGTTTTATGAACAAGATTATTGCTGATTTCAAATCTTACCAAGGAGACACTTAGTTTTTTTTTTCAAACTTTTCTGAACTTTCCTCATACATGCGAATACTACACTAAATGTACTTTTCCTCAGCAGATTTTATATCTAAAGATTTAGTTGATATTTAATAAATGTTAGTCATTTGTTTATTAAATATTCATTTATGGTGGGATATTCTAAGATTCAGTTTTTATTTGGTAAGGTCTAAAATCTGTAAAGATGGAAATATATACTATTCTTATTTTTATTTTTTAAGTTGAAAATTGTTTAGGGTTAGGGATTTCATTATGATGTATGTTTGCCAGATTATAATCAAGTTGTAATCATTGGATTATATTTGCATGTAACTGTTATTTTTGTCTTGTTAATCCTAACAAAAGAATGATAGACTTTGTTTTAAATCACCATTTTACAAATAATAATAAAAAAATAATATTTATTTTGGGTATTTATATTTTCTATTATTTTTTAGTTAAGTAATATACACCATTACAACAACTACATGCACTCCAATTTTCTCAAAATATTGCCTTATTCAACTTCTAATTCTTATCATAGTGAAGGTAGAAAACAACTTTGATAAAGATATATTCTTAGGCCCATGATAAATATAAAGATGTCTTTTGTGCAAGTTAACTTCAAAAACTTTTTAAGTTTAAAATCTAAGTTTCTATGTTTTGCTGTGTGTACTAGTATGTGATAAACAAGATGATTAAATGGAATAGTTCACCACTTTTCTTGGCTTCTCCCAACCTTGTATTGAAGCATTTGATGATAATGATTAATGGAATTTTGTGGGTGTAGCCAATTAATGGAGAGCCACACAATTTGCAATATTTTGTATTGTGTTAAGTTTGTCTATTTTTACTTTTGTTATTTTATGTCATTTTACAATTCACAATTGGTATTAGACCTTGGTTAGATTGAGTCGATATGGATTTCTAAGCACTTTGAGAATTGAGAAATTAAACAAAGCAAAGAGTAGTGTTGTGAAAGCGAAAGTTGAAGCAAAATGTCATGTACATTCATGGGATGAAGTTAGGGTGGCTGGTACAAAATTTTTATGGAAGAGGAATTTTCCATCAGGAAGCGGTTGAGAGGATGCTGGAGGGGGAGAATTTGTTGCTCATAGTGACTATTTTTTATGAAACAAGAAATGGAGGATTTGTGTTTCCATATTGTGAATTTAAAAAATACAAACCCTTGGTAGGAAGTTGATTTACCAGACCGAAGAGGGCCAACACACCTACATACCCAGTTATTAGCAAAATGTTTTTCGAAGGTAGCAATTTGGGCCATTTTGGATCTGTGAAATACAGTGTGGAGCTAGCTAGTTGAGAGAGGATGAATCAAAGGATTTTCTTGTTTATGACAATGTTGTGTATGAGAAGTTTTTTGGAGATGACTTTGTGGGATGGTACAACTGGCTTCTCCCAACCCTTCATTTTGTAGTCACTTATGTTAATGTATAAAGAGATGTGTACAAGTTGTGTACTAGAGTATTTGGTGATAATGATAAATGGAATAGCTCCGTGCTTTCTTGTGGATGTAGCCAATCAATGATGAACCACATAATTTGTGGTGTTCTATATTGTGTTGTGTTTGTCTCTATTTTTCTTTATGTTGTTGTATGTTGTTAAATATGTTGTCTCTTGCTCGTTTTATAATTCATAAATCCTAGCCAAAATTCATCACGTTCTTAAAGAATTGAAAATATTTAGCAACAACACTAAATGTTTTGACAATAAATGAGAATATTTATCACCTGTGGGGTAAGTGCACAAAGATGGGAGACCAAAAAGGGGGTATAAGATGCCACTTTTTCCTGAAATCAACAAATTGTGAACATTGACAAGAAACTGAAGATATTACTAATTACTAATTTATTTTGAAAATGACAGAGATTAAGGCTCACAAAAAGTGGTCCTATTTTTTGTGAAAAAATATAACATAGCGTTTGGTATATCCCCCTTAAAATGTTAACTTTTTTTTGAATTTTTAAAATCATTTTAGTGAGAAGTTAGCTAACACTACGTAGTTTATCTCATATATTTTTTTTATGAACATATGATTTTTTATGAATTTCTGAAGTGGACACATCTTGAAAATGTAAAATTTGAGTGTGCTCCCCAAGAACTCATTGAAAACTAATCAAAGTTCATTTGTTTTTAAAGTGTGTAAAATGGAGTCTAGTTTCTAAAAAGGTAACTTGTTTCAAAATTTGATGAACGAGCCAAAATCTATGCCCAAAATAGTACATGTTGGTTTTTGACAAAACTCAAACATACTTACAAAAGAAATTATAAATGAAAAGCTTAACATAATCAGAATTCAAAATAAATTATATGGTTAGATAAACAATAGGGAGCTCTATAAAATTTTGATGTTTGATTTTTTTTCATTGTTGAACCACATGCAAACTTGATGGGGAGCATAGACAAAAAATGTGAAATTTTTGTCACAAATGTGTTTTTGTGCCTATGTTTCTGGTTTTTTTTAAAACTACACTTTATGGTTTCAAGCTATTGTGTCCACCTCTCCATCATTATTTTATTACACCAACTCCATAGATCATCCTCTATTCATCCCAACCCTCTATATGTCTCTAATTAGGTCTATGACATCCATTTCTCCCTATAAGTCTCTCAAAAAGCTAGTTGTGTCTCTCCATCTCTACCTCTCAACCTCCTCCCTTATAAGCCTTTATCTTTATAATATATCTTAGTCTCTATTTCTGTTATCTCTATTTGAGCATTAAGTGTTGTCATTAGTATCGACTAAGATCAGTCGATAAAAGATGAAATAAGAAGCTATACAAGCTAGTCGGTTGAACTTACAAAGCCTTCATACTAAGAAATCACAAGGCAGAATTGAAAGTTAAATGGATACAGGTTTAACTGAGTATGTTTACCGAGCATCAAAGTATACTAAGCACTGAGTTAGTGAACACCGAGCATCAGGTTATTCACTGAACTGAGAATGTAGTGTTTACTGAGTTGTTCAGGATATGACATAGTAATCAACAATGAAACATTTATCTATGCAAATGGTTTACATAGATCTATAAACTTTTTACCAAGATCAAGGCATATTTATTATAGATGTAATCATTAAATGTTGTGATGATTCCTATGTAATAATTAGATCTAGGTTATTTTTTGTACACCGTAGATCTTAGGTTTTCTAAGATATTGTAAACCTAATTAGGTCAAAGCAATTCGCTATATAATTATAATTGATGTCATTTTGACATAAGCAAGGAGAAGGACATGACCAGGAGTTCATGAAGAAGTAGTCGTCTTCAAGACATCAAAATTCATTTAAGGTTTACGTGACAGAGCAATTATCAGAGTTAGTATTCAGTTTATTCAGAAACATACAAGGCTACCGAGCATAATAGAGAAAAATATACTACACATCAAGGTGAAATTGAATTGGTATTTCATTGATCTGATTTAGACAAGTCATAGTTGCCATTTATAGATATTTTCTGTTATCTTCTAATCATTATAGAAAGATTGAAAATCTCTTAACATAGTAGACTTAACAATCTGTTGTAAATCTCTTAACCGAGTGCACACTTACTTAGTGTTGCTAAAATCCTTTCACAAGATAGATCCAATCAATCTTAAGTTACTCCTAACAGGGTAAGATCACCAGAAGTGATCACACTTGTAGCCTTAACCAACATACTTTATTTACTACAGTAGTAAAGAATTTGTGGGTGTCATCCCCATCGCAATTTTTACCTTCTAACAAGGGTTTCTACGTAACCAAAATACTTGTGTTATGTGATTACATTTCATGTATGGTTTGTTGTTTATTTGCATGCACTTTACATTTACAAGTTATTTGAATGTATGTTGCAAACAATGGAATCAATTGGTTAGATAGACACTACTATTGCAGATTGTTTATTCAATAAATTTTTTTGAGGGTACTGATTCACCCCTCCCCTCTCAATACTTTATCTTTCCTATCCCAACAATTGGTATCAGAACTAGATCTCTTATTTGGAAGTTTAATCACCAAAGAGGAAAGATCTCAAGATGGAAAGAAGCAAGTTGGACAAGACTATTGAGAATCAAAAGATTCAGATATAAATATTCATTGAACAATACAAGCAAGAAAAGGATGAATTGAAGAAGTTCTTGGTTCAAAGAAAAGATATGGCTATTCGGCAATGTGAGACTGATTATCATGGAGAAGACATTGATGATCTATTTGAGATTTCCAGATCCAGTTCAGGTAGTATATCTGACATATCTGAAGGAGCAATTTCTGATTTATCTAAGAAAAATCTTCATTTGACTGAACAAGTTAAAGCCCTACAGATCGGTCAAGAAGAACAAATGGTAAGAATGATTGATGTGATGAATAATGCTAGACATGCTGAACAAGAGAGAAACTTGGTTGTTGAAGACATGAGACAAATAACTGAGAAACTACAAGAGAAGGAGGCTGAGATACTGAGACTTACGGAGCATCACTTTGAGATATCTAATTAGACGGTTGTTGTAAGTCAAGAAATCAACTGAGTGAATAGTGAGCTAACAAGGAAACTTGAAGACATTGGTGAACTCAGAGAAGAAAATGAAAGACTAGAGAATGAAGTGAAGATTCAACATCAACATAATAAAATGATGAAGAAAACTGAAGACAGTTCAAAGAAAATTGATGAATTTATGATTAGTCAAAGAGGACTTGGAAGTACTACTGTATTAGGCCATACTAAACAAGGAGAATTGTCTAAGAAAGCTAAGCATGTGAACACTTACAAGAGTAAAAAACCTAAGAAGCTATCATGCTATCACTATGGTAAACCGGGCCACACATCAAATGTTTGCAAGAGTAAAGCAAAAGGTAATCCTATGACCACTCATAAGTTTAATGGTCATTTTTTTAATTGCAACCAGTATGGATATCAAGCACATGAATGCAGATCTAAGTTGAATAGGACTCCTAACAAACCCTACATGGAGAAACACTGTTGCACTTGCAATATGCATGGACATACTTCACAAGATTGTAGAACAAAGATGAAGCAAGTCTAGACACCAAAAGGACAAAACAAGACGTATCAACTGAGAAGACAAGGTAATGCTTATACTTGGGATTATAACACATGGGTTAGCTGTACACCACGTGGAAGATATGGACATATTGTAGCTAACTGCATGAGGAAGAATTGGAGAGGCAGATCTCGTAGTTGGACAAGTACTAGTACGACATGTTAACATTGTCACAAAGTCGGTCACTTGGCTAAAGATTGCAGAGACCAAGCAACAGAGACACAAATCTATGAAAATGGAAATACAATTGAAGATATCATGAGTATAAGAAACACTATGTGGATAAAAGCATTAGTAGATAATCCCGAGTCAAGTAATGTAGTTAGTGAAACCTTGTCCATTGGATTGGGTGACATCGCCATCTCCACCTAAGCTGAAAAGGTGTGTATGGAACTGATAATTATAATTGATTATATCTATCATACAGTTCCTTATATTAAGTGTTCTCATACCAAATTTGAATGAATCAAGATGCACTATGGTTTTACAAGTTTTGAGCTTTAAGTGTTTACAATCGGTATATGCTAGACCGAGTGAGAAGTTACTAATCAGT
Source organism: Chamaecyparis obtusa (assembly GCA_027943335.1). Classification (NCBI taxonomy): domain Eukaryota; kingdom Viridiplantae; phylum Streptophyta; class Pinopsida; order Cupressales; family Cupressaceae; genus Chamaecyparis; species Chamaecyparis obtusa. The sequence continues at coordinate 790,407 of BSBK01004796.1, read as the reverse complement.
AACTATGAGCAAGGTTAACTGAGCGTCAGTATTAACTGAGTGAAAATTTTTATGTTAACCGAGCTTATGTTGTTTCGTGGTATACACCAAGCGTGACAATTATCACCGAGCTATGTTAGGTCGAGCATTTATTGCAAAAAAGTTTGAGCAGGAAGTTGAAAATACTATAAATACATGGTGGACTTAGCTTATTTTTCACACTGCGATCACGAAGAGCTAAGAGTTTACAAAGAGAATTTGAGAAAAAATATTTTTAGAGCATTTGAGCAAAGATTTGAAGGATTCTGAGTGTTTTCATTGTTGTTACGAATAAGTGATATCATCACCAAGTTGTTTATTTGCTATTATCAGAAACCCTAAATGAAGAACAATGGCGTCCACATCTAAGGTTAACCATTCCAAGAATGTAGATGAGAAGGAAGAAATATTAATTGTTTCTGCTACATATAATGAGTCGAAGTACAAACTTCACCCTGAAGTTGCTTCGTAAATTGACAAAATTGGATATTTTTTGAGCATACCACCTAGGGTTTTGTTGGTTGAAGACATATGCTCCTACATTCACTGCAAAATCAGAGAGATTGGTTATTTTGAGCTCATTTCTACATATCAAGAGCTAAGTGTAGATGGAAAATTGAAGCGTGATCATGAGCATTTGAAAGTCAAGGGTTTGACTAATGCCCTACATTTTCTGAAGGTTTTTAGGAATGAATGGATAATAATTGTGTTGAGTTGTTACCATGATGGGAAACTTTGGCTGGATGAGCCCGTAAAAATAACAAAGGATATCATACATGTGGTAACAGGCTACCCTACAACTGACAAAGGCAAAGCATTGAGGAGTGCACTGAGAACCGAGCTAGAGAAAACAATTGGAGTGGAATGGGATGACAGAGGATTGAAAGTTAACAAAATCATAGATCCCAAGACAAGGTTTCAAGCATATGTAATTGGGTATAAAATATTTCAATCAAGCAGACCCAACAGTGTGTTGTGTGGTGTAGTTAACATTGCATGAATGGTGAAAAAGGGATTTTAGTCGGATCTTGCCGAGTTGTTGTTGAGACAAATTGAGGAGAATATGAAGACTATTTGGTCGACAAAATCTAACACATGTAAGTTTGGATCTCTATTTCTTTGCATATTCTCTTATGTGCAAAACTTTTTCCCTTTAGTTGGTAATGTTGACTGGACTACCGACAAGCCTATGATACTTCAAATTACTGATTTAATAAAGAGTTTGGGTGATAATTTTGTGAGCATGATGGATATTTACTTTGAGAAATTCAAGGATAGGATGAACACAAGGAGTAGAATACCAAGACGACTAGTAGAAAAGTATGAACATGACATCTATTTCCTAGTGGATACATATTACACACTAATTAAGGCAATAGAACTGAGAACAAAGTGGTTACCCCAATGGGATACAAAATTGATATTGACCAAGCCTCTAGGTCAATCAAGGCTTTACTGGAAGAGCCTAAGGATCCAAAAGATTTTAGATTTGGAACCTATGAGGAAGCTAAACAAAGAATAAAAATGGATCTAGTCATTGGGAAGGCAACCAAGAAATCTAGAAAAATGATAAATAAATTGAAGCAAAAGTTTAGAGATGATGATGTAGAAGCATCTGAGGACATTCTGGTTGAAGCAACAACCGAAGGTCAGTTACTTCTTACTAACAAAGCACATGATGATGAGGTAACCAAGTATGACAAAGATACATAACCTATACTAGTTAAGCCCACTCCTAAGAAGAAGTAGGTAGAAGTGAAAACTAGGGCACGAAAAAGGTCAACCACTACAACTTCACCACCACTAAAGAGAGGAGTTGTCAAAATATCAAGGCCTACACCGACAAAGACTTATTAGAAGAAGAAATGTACTTATAAAGCTACCTCCAAGGCACCAAAGAAAAGAAGGAAACTGATAAGAGGAAGAGATGATATTGATGATGATGAAGAAGATAACATAGATCAATTTAAGGTTGTTGTAAATAAGGATCATTCAATTGATGAGGTTGCAGAAGATATAATAGAATCTAGAGGTATTAGTGACCCTATAGTAAATCAGTTTGAACGCTTGTCAACCAAAGATCAGAACAAAATAGAAGCAGTAATGCAGATGATGATCAAGTTCAAGAAGCTACCCTTAGAATTTTCAAAGTATGTACCAAAAATTCTATATGATAGAATATCAGCTAGATGGACTTATGAATTAAAAACTGAAAAGAGAATGAGGGAATAGTCCCAAGTAATGGAAATGCCAATATTGACAATCCCTAAGATCGAGGAATTGATGAAGACATATTCCAAGATATTTCTAGTGAAAATCCAAGCACTACAGATACTTGATGAAAATCTGGCAGATATTGATGAGAGTAGTCAATTGCTATGGTCTTCTATTTTACAAGCCCGAGATGTAGTAGATAAGATGGCTTTGGCCATAATCCCCAAGAGGAAGACTGCGAGGAAAAGTAAAGGCATCCATCCAGATGATGTAGATCTGGCAATTAAGAACCCCATTGAGCTATCAAACACCAAGGTGCCTGATACTACTGATGCCACCGAGTACCTAGATGTACACCAAGATACACCCGAGTAGGTGATTATATAGGGAATTGATGATGGTTCAAATGATGTACTCATAGAGGACATCACTAATGGAGACCCTAATGACATCAAGGATGATGATGATGTCATAATTGCTAGATCTCAACAAGAAGAGAAAACCCCCATCGAGCCACTAATAAGTAGTGTACCAGGTGCCCTTCCTATATTAGTTCAAGTAGTTGACATAATAACTCAAAAGGAACCCAAACGCTCAATCCCCGAGCAACCAAAGGATACAACATGGGAACAAGGAGCACATGCTCAAGACACAACAAAGTTAAATGAGCCTGAGGAGAAAGAGGCTGACACATAGGCACATGAAGATCCTAAGCCTTCACAGACCATCGAAACTAACACTACATCAAATGCTCCAACCCAATCGACCAAGACTCAAGTCACCGAGGAGCAGAAGAAGGAAGAAACAATGTCAACTGAGCTAGACAAGACAAATGTAGACGTAAAAGGTCTCATTCCATTAGTTAAGTTATCTCCACAAGAGTCTAAGAAGAAGAAGAGGAAACATGGCAAAGGACTAGTTACCTTGTATGAAATAATTTTTATTCCAGACTATGACCCAAGGACCCTAGACCCTGAGGAATTCAGAAAATATGGAGAGTTGTGTACAAGAAAGGCAGCACATGAAAAACTTAGCAAGGAAAGTAAGAGTAAGTAGATCTTAGAGGATGTAAGAGACATTCTGCAACAGGTTGTACCTGATGTCCAAATAAATGAAGACACACCCATTTTGGACCAACTTGCAACTCTTACACAACATATCAATGCCCTAGATGTCAATGCTGAGAAAAGGATAGAGGAAAGGGAAAAAGCAAAAATAAAATTCAAATTGGCAGAGAAGATCAACCAAGAAGTGGCAATCAATAAGGTAAAACTTTTTGAAGTTATAACTAAGCTACAATTAATAACTCAAAAAATAATGCAAATTTTGTTTAAGTTATGCACTGTGGAAACATTCACTGCCAAGGTTAGTGAAAAGATTAAAAAGCTGGAAGAAGAAATATTAGCCAGTGCAAATGCTTCTCTAACCGAGCCAGATTCTTTTCATAAGCATATTCTTAAAGTATAAGAATTAAGACGGTTAAGAGTAGACCTAAGGAAGCATGAAGATATCATAAGTGACTAGGTCACCGAGCTACAAGCCGAGTTGCTTCCTCACCTCAAGATCATTGAGAGACACATTGTGAAGGCACAAGCCTTGGTAGCTACACTAGAGATATCAGTTTTGGAGAACATATTCAATATGCATGCACAAGTTGGTCTTGAGCACATTTCTCTCACCAACTTGAAAGAGGAATGGGAAAACCTCTTGGCTTCACTGAAGAAAACCCACCAACATATATTTGATAAGATGTAAGTACATTTTGATTTGGAATTAATCTCAAAAAGGGGGAAATCATGTATATGCCAATGTACTTCACTACATACTAGGAGAATGCACCAAGGGGGAATTTTTGTAGAAGAGTTAGTAAATTTTGGTATTGTAAGATATAAAAATATATATTTGGATATATATATATATATATTTATATCTATGTGTGTGTTGTGGAAAATGTTTTGGACATATATTACCTCCTAATCCAAGACAAGAAGATCCTAATTGATTAACCGAAAGGAGACAATCAATTGAAAGAGGAATCAACTGGTTATGGATAAAGAGGGAAATAGGTTCTAATTTCCTAATTATAAAGTAAAGCAATAAATAAAAAAGATTAGGATAAAATGAAACACTTATCTTGTAATCTAGTAGATCTGGAAATTGTTGTTTTCTGGTGTTTGTACTGAGTTTCTAGAAATTCTACAACTAGATCTAGCCTGGAAACACAGAGACAAAGATAACCCATAAATATTTTTCTTTTCTAATTCAAGTTGAACTTGACCCAAATACAGGTCGACCTTGACCCCTTTATGTCGACCTTGACCTACGCTGCTCTGACAGAAATTCTATTTGTAGATCTTGAAAGTTTTTCGAAAAGGGTATCCGAATCCACTTTGTAATTCATTGTTTTGCATTTGCACCTGCAAGAAAATGGTTATGTTGTTTGGATGAGGGGTTTGCCTTGGTCAAACCCCGGTTTTGGAATTAACCTTGAAATAGAATTGAAATGGAGAATGCTAACAAGTAGTAGAATAAGATCTAACAATGAAGCTATGATATTCAATAGATATGCAATTGTATTTGAAATGTAAACAAGTATGTTAATATGAAAGCTTAGACTCAACATCAAAAACCATAAATGTAAATTAAAACATCCATGATTGTATGCTTGGAATCCACCTTGAAGGAAGAATGAATAGATCTTGAGGATGCACAAAGGATCTTGAAGGAAGAACACACCACCATGATGGATAGATCTAGGGTTTGAATGATGAATCTTGAATACTTGAACGAAATCCCTTCAAAGGATTGAATGCTTGAATCCTTGATCTTCAATGGAGAACTTGAATGCTTGAGGAGAAGACTTGAAAAACCTTGAACACTTGGAAGCTTGAAAGTAGATGATAGATTATGCATAGAATGATCCTCCCTTCTCTTTTCCATCATGTCAAAATGAGAGGAGAAGGCTTCCTTATATACTAGTCTAGGGCATAAAATTCTAGAGAGGCTGACATATGAGAAATAAATCCCTATTAGGCCTATACCCTTAGAAGAGGACCTATATTAAATATCTTTTAAGAGTCACCACTTTGAAACCTGAAACAACCGACCTGGAAGTGAGAAAATAAACTTTCGAGTTTCCCCCCGCATCTGGCACACTTTCTGATGAAAAAAGGGGACCTGTGTCAAGGTCGAGGTTGACCCTGACCTAGGTTAGCGTCGAGGTCAACCTTGACCTAGGGAGTTAAAACCCTTGGAAAATATGCCAGGTGGGGAAAATAGTGCCCAAAGAGGCCCAATTAGAGTCCTAAATAGGTACAAAAGATGGAAAAGGGGCAGAAAATAGAGGATAACATGATAATGGCCCAAAAAACCCCCTAAGGATGGATAAACTTTCTTAACATGAAAGTGCTTCTATTTTAAGATGATACAAGTATATGTATATAAGGAGTTAAATAATTTTTAAGATTCGACATATATACATTATGATTTTGATACAAATGCCAAAGGGGGAGATTGTTATCTCTATTTGAGCATTAAGTGTTGTCATTAGTATCAACTAAGATCAGTATGTAAAATATGAAAGAAGAAGCTATACAAGCTATTCGGTTGAACTTACAAAGCCTTCATACCGAGAAATCACAAGGTAGAACCGGAAGCTAAATGGATAAAGGTTTAACCAAGTATGTTTACTGAGCATCAGAGTATACCAAAAATGGAGTCAGTGAACACCGAGCATTCTACACATCGAGCATCAGGTTATTCATCGAACTGAGATTGCAGTGTTTACCGAGTTGTTCAGGAAATGACATAGTAATCAACAATGACATATTTATCTATGCAAACAGTTTACACGGATCTATAAATGTTTTACCAAGATTGAGGCATATTTATTATGGATGTAATCATTAAATGTTGTGATGATTCCTATGTAATAGTTAGATCTAGGTTATTTTTTGTACATTGTAGATCTTAAGTTTTCTAAGATATTGTAAACCTAATTAGGTCAAAGAAATTCACTATGTAATTGTAATTGATGTCATTTTGACATAAGCAAGGAGAAGGACATGACCAGGAGTTCATGAAGAAGTAGCCATCTTCAAGACATTAGAATTTAGATAAGGTTTACATGACAGAGGAGTTATCAAAGTTAGTATTTAGTTTATTCAAAAACATACAAGGCTACCGAGCATAACAGAGAACTATATACTACACATCAAGGTGAAATTGAATTGGTATTTCATTGATCTGATTTAGACAAGTCATAGTTATCATTTATAGATATTTTTTGTTATCTTCTAATAATTATAGTAGGATTGAAAATCTCTTAACAGAGTAGACTTAACAGTCTGTTGTAAATCTCTTAACCGAGTGCACACTTAATGTTGCTAAAATCATTTCACAAGGTATATCTAATCGATCCTAAGTTTCTCATAATAGGGTAAGATCACCAGAAGTGATCACACTTGTAGCCTTAATCGACATACTTTATTTAATGCAATAGTGAAGAATTTGAGGGTGTCATCCCCACCACAATTTTTACCTTCTAACAAGGGTTTCTATGTAACCAAAATACTTGTGTTATGTGATTACATTTCATGTATTGTTTATTGTTTTTTTTCATGCACTTTACATTTACAAGTTATTTGAATGTATGTTGCAAATAATGGAATCAATTGGTTAGATAGACACTAATATTGTAGATTATTTATTCAGTAAAAGTTTTTGAGGGTACTGATTCACCCCTCCCCTCTTAGTACTTTATCTTTCCTATCCCAACATATATATATATATATATATATATATATATATATATATCTCTCTCTCTCTCTCTCCCCTATCCCCTTTACTTTTTTTCTTCCCCATCTCCCTTTCTCCTTTCTTTCCCCCTCTATCACTTATCTCCCTCTCCCCGATCTCCCTCCTCACTTTCACTCTCTATTTTTCCCCTCTCCCTTCCTTTCTCTCCATTTACACATTTCATACTCTCTCCCTCTCTACCTTATCTCCTCCCCCTCTTTTTATCTTTACCCTAATACATCCTCCTCTCTCAAGTCCCTCTCCCTCTTTCACCCTCTCTCTTCCTCCCCTTTTCATTTCCTATGTCTTTTCCTGCTCTATTAATCTTATCCTCTCTCCCTATATCTCTTTATATTTCCCCCTCTATCTTCTCCCCTCTCTCACTCCATCTCTCTTTCTCTTCTCTCCTATTTCCTCAGCTCTCTCTTTCCCAACTCTCCCTCTTTCCATCCTCTCCATGTTACCCATATTTATGCCCTCTTCTTCTTCCCCACCTCTCTCTCCCTCTCTTCCCCACTTCACCCATCTTGACCCCCTATCTTCACCCTTTTACTAAGGTACATATGTATTCCAATGTCCCTCTTTCCCCCCTCTCTCTTGATATCCTCAACCTCTCCCCCTTTATCCTCTCTCAAAGCTCTAAGCTCCAAACCCTAAACTATATTCCATGTGCCTTAAGTCCTTTCAACTCTCTCTCACCTCTCACAATCCCTCTTCCCCCCTCTCTCTCTCTCACTCACTCTTTTCCTCTATCTCTCTCCCTTTATTATGACCCATAAGCCCTAAACCCTATACTAGTCCCTAAAGGGTGTTAACCCTCAAGACTATAGGGTCTAGTAGAGGTTTTTGTTAGCTCCAAAAGGAGGCAAGAACAAATAAGAGGGGGGAGGGTGAATCAGTTGTGTACTAACAATTAAAAATCTAAACCAATTAAATATTTGAATGATAAACAGTAATGCAAGATCCACAACACATTAAACCATATTTTGTTCTTGAGGAAATTTGGTTAAGGGAAAAACCTAGTGGGAGTCAAAACCACTAAATAGATGTAATTTGTTAAAAGTACTTCCCGGTTAAGAGAAAATGAAAAAAAGAGAATGCACATGCATTCACAGGCCCACTTCCTAGAGCTCACTGCTCATAATACAATGATCTGATCCTTAGTCGGGTTCACTAATCAATCTCTGATTACAATTCACAAGGGTAGAAAAACTGTCCAGAACAAGAAAATTGACTTACAACATCTGCTATGCCAATTCAATTCCAATGAAGTACAATTTATGCCTCAGTTACAGAATACAAACATCCACTTCTTTTCAAAATCACACACACACCCCGCAATTACAAAATGATTGGCCATTATATATATTATAATGAATAACCAAATTCAAGGTCGACTAATACCAATAAGAGAAAATGATAGAAAAATTATACTCAAACTACAAGGAAATCCAAATCCAGTTGGCCAAGACTTAGATAGGACCCAAAGCATCACCTCAAACATGCTACAACTTCACCAAATACACACCAAGAATCATAATAGTTTACTTCACCAAGTCGGCTAGGACCTAAATGAAGAAATGCCAACATGCTATCCAATCACCAAATATGATCACCATGATCAATTTGAACCATCGAAAATGGTCATAACATGATCACAGAGTACCACTGAACCTTCACATCAACAAAATCAGCCATAAAAATCCTCACCGAAGCAATAACTTAATCTCTAACACATGAATACTGAAATAATAGCACTTGATAAATCAATCATAACTTACACAAATCATAACATTAATTCTACGACCAAACATGCATCAACTATAGACTTATTTCAAACACCATCTAGGATTGTACAAAAATATATTCACCATAGCACCTGAACAACTAAAATCTTCTTTATTGAACATACTGAACTCACTATCTAGAAAAACATTAGTATGTTGACATCAATGATAAAACATTAATGGTAGCAAACATAAACAAGTTCTAATCAACAATCTTAGACATGCTCAACAATCTTCCAACAATCTCCCCCTTTGGCATTGATGGCAACATATGAAGTGAAAAACTCATCAATGCACACATACATCAATATATCCACATGATCACTCTTAAAATATATCCACTTGATCACTCTAAATATCCATCTTCGAACCTCTCAACACAATCTCTCCTTAGCATAATCTAATTTTTCTCCATTTTTCACAAAATTTCTCTCCCTTTGACATCAATGGAAAATGGCCAAAGACATCAAAAAGAGATGAACTCTCTTCCAAAAGATAATAGATAACTATTTCTCATCAACCTATCATAAGATTGCTCCCCCTAAGGAGAAGTCCCCAAACTCATCAATCCAAAGAATGATATTCTGATAAATTATTGGACCGATGCCATCCATAGCATCATTAGCTTTGATTTGGAGGGGACAAAACCCCAATCTTATGTTTGAGATACTCAAATGTATCCTTCGACAAAGGATTTATAAATATATCAACAATCTATTCCTTAAGAGACACATACTCGAGTTTTACTTTCTTTTCACAGACCTTATCCCTCAAGAAATGATACTTAATAGAAATATGGTTTTTCTTTGAATGTTGCACCAGATGATTTAAAATGTTTATAGTGCTAGAGTTATCACAATAAATAACAATTGGTTCATCAATGTTTATCTTTAAATCCTTTAGCATTTTCTTCATCCAAACAACTTGATTACAATTTATAGCAACAACAACATACTCAACTTTAGAAGTAGTTTCTTACTAGTCCAAGAGATTAGTTTCTTACCCAAAAAGAATGCACCACCACTTGTACTTTCCATTTCATCCATATTACCTACCCAATCAACATCAGTAAATGCACTCAAGATAAAATCATCATCTTTTCCATACCACAATTTGTAGTCAACTGTACCCTTCAAGTATTTGAAAATTATCTTGACATCAACCATATGTGATTCCTTTGATTGTGATATAAATCTTGCAACAATTATTGTTGGATTACAGAGAGTGTGTGGGGGGGGGGGGGGGGGGGGGTGAACGAGCAAATTTTGATTCCTAATACCTTAATTTTTTTTATCTAATTAACTCGATAGCAACTCAGTAAAATACAACTCACTATTTACCAATAATAGTAAATAAACTATAACAACTAGTAAATCATTCACATAAATAATTCAAAACATGTAACACCAATATTTAACGTGGAAACCCATCTTTGGGAAAAACCACTGTGGTAATTGTCACCCACTAAAAAAATTCTCTTCCAAAGTACACCAGGTTAAGAGCCAATCTGGTTAAAGATTACAATACACACTACTAGGTGTGACTCGGTCAAGGGATTTACCTCAGATATGTTAGGATCTTCACCCTATTGGGAGTGGCCTTGTTAGAGGGCTTTAAACACTCTTTAGAGTGTTACATTTTCTAGGATTTTACAATAAGACTGTTAGGTCTACTCTATTAAGAGATTTCTCTGAACTACAAATTCTAGTAAGAAATAGTAAATAAAATGACCTATAGATTTGCAACTATGTTTTCTCAATCAGATCCTTGTGTACTCTTCTATCTTTACTTCAATTCTTCATTATCCACTTGCTTCAACACTTCATCAAATCCTTCTTTCACACTCGAAATCTCTCCATTCCTTCTTTACTACAATAGTCGGTAACCCTTCAACTATTCAGTTTGCCTGCCATTTGTCCATACAAGATCATCCTTTATATAGACAATTTTTTCCTCTTAATCTACTTTATTACATTTTTCTTTGATCAATCCTAATCATTCAATTCATTATACCTCGATTCTGGATCTCGATAACACATTATTTTTACCTAGGGAATTTTTCCAGATCTCTTTTTCTTCTTAGATCTTGTTGTAGATCTTCACCTTGAATTTTCTTGTCCATAGATCTCTTGTAACTAACTTTCCTCATCATCATGATCATCCAGCTCATCATAGCTAATCATTAAATGTTGATTTAATCCTTATTTAATATGTTTTCCTTGCTCGGTATCCTCCATTTGAATTTTGGTTACATTGCTTAGTGTCTTGAGTTCTTTTTCTTTACTGAGTGACCTTTCCTTTTACCTTTACCTTACCCAATGAATTTTCCTACTCGGTAGCCAAAACAACTTAACTTACCAAATTGTCAAATCTTCATCACCATACTTTACTAACTTAACATAATCGTATGTTAGGTAGAAAATAATTATATCAACATAATATAATCATTGTCCAATCTGTATTAGTTGCCCATTTAAGTTCTTCAACTTCTCAGCATCTCATTTCTTTTTCTCCTTAAATTATTCACCTTATATCATTACTGAATGATATGACAACACAATATAAACCCAAAATCAATTGTTTGACATTAATGATAAGAAAATAACTGATCTAATATTTCTACTATAATCATGTATTCCATTGATCTTGGTTGGTATGTTGGATATTTCTAATGCATGGGAGGTGATTGAGAAATTTAATGTGTTTAATCACTATATTACTAAATGGGTACTCATACTGTTGTCATTTGTGTTTTGTCACTGATGTCAACATACATTTCTATGAAGGAACTGGATTGGTAATCACAGTGTACAGATACTGTATGAATGTTTCAGATGCTACAAAGTCAGATGAGAGTTCAAGTGGATGTTGTGATCTTATATCTGAGATCACATCATTAGATGTTTCATATTGAGAGAGATACATATGTTTTAATGAAGACTAGTCACTGGACTGTGACAGTGAGAATTGTTAGAGTGAGTCTCTAGGTTTTTGGTATATCTTTTAGAGGATTTGGATTCAAGGTATACGAGATTGAAGGATGTTAGATAGGGTACTAAAGAATGTTCACTGGTCAGCACAAGGTACGTAATGATTGGTGATGTCATCTATGGCATGTGTTCTGGTGATGGCTTACCTGTGAAGCCGACTCAAGAAATGAAGCGTGTGTTTTATTTGGCAAACACAAATTAAGAATGTCGGTCCTTAATTATTGTAATTTAATCATTGTAGAATTGTCCTAGATACCGTGTGTATCTTAGCAAGGGTTTATGTAATTGTTTGTAAGTAGGAAAGCCTCATGGGATGACCTGATCATGGTAAATTGTAATAAGGTATATATGTAGTCTTTTCTTTGGAAAAGATATGGATGGAATATATGTGAGATAAAGAAGTTGGAAAAGATGTAAGCTTGTGTCTGCTATATGTAGAGAAGAGGTTTACTGGTGGACTTCATTGGAACTGATCAAGAAAACACACTTGTTGGCAAACAGTTCAAAATATTGTGTATTTATTTATATACACCTTTTGCGAACTAGTGAGTTCTGAAGGTGGATTTAACCTTCTTTGGGTAGTGAGCCTTGGGCAGTGAGACCTCTCTTTTGTTCTTGACTCCTAACAGGGTCTATCCTCTAACAAGGACTATGTACTGTAATGTTTCAATAAGCTCCTAACAAGGCTATATCTTCTAACAAAGATAACTATACTCTTAGTACATCATTTTTGGGTGCTAATTCCCACCGGGGTTTTTACCTTTAACAGGGTTTCCCCAAAACCAAAATATTGTGTTATTTTGTTGGAATTCATTATGTTCATTGGATCTGATATTGTGGAGCTTAAAGTTTAAAGTTTAATATTCTATTATAAAAATGATTCACCCCCCCTCTCAGTTGTATTGTGGACTGTTATTCCTAACAATTGATATCAGAGCTTGTGGTCCTCAGAGAGAAAGCTTAATAGCTTGAGGTGATCTTGGAGATGGCATTCTATAGGAAGGATAGTCCTAAATTTGATCCTAAAAACTTTGACAGTTGGAAAAACAAGATGCAAACACATCTTCTATGTTTGGGCATAGACTACTAGATGATTGTAAAGAAAAAGGAATCTTTGAAGGCTAAGAATGATTTGGAGTCAGCCACTGATGATGAAAAGAAGTTATTCTCATGCAAAATGGTCACAAGAGAAGCATTGATCAATGCACTATCTGAGGGTGAGTTTACATTAATTAAATATTTGGATTCAACACATTAAATTTGGAATAGATTAGAGGCACTTTAAGAAGGAGACAAGTATACCAAACAAGTGAAGTTACAAAACTGGAAGACAAAGATGGAGAAGCTGCAAATGAATGAAGATGAAAGCATTAGGGCCTATGTTCAAAGGGTTATAGAAGCTGTAGTTAGAATCAAAAATTGTGGGGGCACTTATGATGAAGATGAAGTTATTGCAAAGATCCTCAGATCTCTAACTCCTGCTTACAAGTTCAAGGCTATGTCTATTGAAGAAACTATACCTCTAACTCTGAACTTTAGTAGAGAGATGTTGATTGCTAAGCTAACTACTTTTGAAGCTATAGAATTAGGAGAAGCTGTACCTAAAGTTGAATCTATATTTAAGGCATCCACACACAAGAAATTGTCTTCACTTTCAAGCACAAGAAAATAAGACTTAAAAGAAGATCTTGGTGAGTATGTTTGAGGAATGGGAAAAGATAATGGAAGAAGAAACAAAGATGGATGAACTTGTTGCACTGATTGCTAGAAGAGAAAAAAGAGGTAAGGGCAAGTTTGAATGCAAGTTACCCTTGAAATGCTTTTCATGCAATAAGGTAGGTCATTTAGCATCTAGATGTCCTACAAGAGTTTCTAAGTACAAACCTGATTATGCAAAGATTAAAAGAGACAAAAAATGTTATTATGCTAGTGAAGGAATCTCTGATGATGATGATATAGATTATGAAGATATTGGATTTGTTGCTATTAAAGTTGAACCAGTACAAGAAGAAAAAGCCTTAGTATCTCATGTTGATAGGAAAACTGAATGGATAATTGATAGTGGATGTTCTCATCATATGACTAGTGATAAGAACAAGATTGTTAAATTAGTAAATTATGATGGAGGTGTTGTGAGGTTTGGGGACAATCTCCATAAATCCATCATAGGAGTAGGATCCATTACTCTGGATGGAAAGACTAATATAGACAATGTACTACTTGTTGAAGGACTAAAACATAATTTGTTGAGTGTCGGACAGTTAATGGATAAATATTTTTAGTTAAGTTTTGTTAATGGTAAATGTTTTATCATAAGCAAGGAAGGAAAAATAATTGCTACCGGCTCAAAATCTAGAGGTAATGTATTTGAACTAAACACATCTAGAGCCTCTTGTTTTGTTGTGAAGGTAGATGATAGTTCATTATGGCATAAGAGATTTTGTCATGTTAATTTTGATAACATTGTGAAGGCAAGTATGGCTAATGCAGTAAGAGATCTACCGAAGATTGTGAAACCATCTAACACTATGTGTAGAGAATGTGTTATGGGAAAGCAAACTAGAAGAAATCATAGAAGAAAATATATACATCAAAAGGGAAGTTGGATCTAGTACATACAGATCTATGTGGACCTACAAGAACAAAGTCATACTATGGTGAAAGGTATTTTATACTCTTTGTTGATGACTTTTCTAAAATGATGTGGGTTACTTATTTAAGAGAAAAATCAGAAGCATTTGATAAATTCAAGTTGTTCAAAGAAAAAGTAGAAAATGAATCAAGTTTAAAGATCAAGTGTTTAAGGTCAGAAAGAGGTGGAGAATTTACTTCAGACTTATTCAATTCATATTGTGTAGAGTATGGAATAAAGAGACAAACATCTGCTCCTAGGACTCCATAATAGAAAGGGATTACAGAGAAAAGAAACATGACTATTCTTGATGCTGCTAGGACAATGTTGATTGAAGGAAATATATCTCATGTACATTGGAGAGAGGCTGTTGGAACAACAGTATACACATTAACATAATTCAAATCAGAGAAGGTACAAGTAAGATTCCCTATGAACTATGGTTTGATCATACTCCTACTATAAAATATTTCAAAATATTTGGTAGTAAATGTTATATCAAGAGGGATGATGAGATAGGGAAGTTTGATGCTAGAACTGATGAAGGGATCTTCCTTGGTTACTCTATTAAAAGAAAGGCTTACAAATGTTTCAATCTGAGATTGAGGAAGATGATTGAAAGTAACAATGTGAGAATAGATGAGAAGTTTCAGATACAAGAAAGAATGTATGACATTAATCATAGTTTAGAGATAAAAGAAACTACTACTACAATAGAAGAAGAAGACCTTGTTGAGGAAGGAAGTGATAAAGAGGCTTGTGATGATGGTACATGCAAGACTATTGAGACTCCTAAAACTCCAAGGTATGTAAAAATAACCATCCTGAAAATCAAATTATTGGCAATACTAGTGAGGGAGTGCTAACTAGATCTAAAGTTAGAGAAGAAATTTGTTTGATTTCTCAAGTTGAGCCAAAAACTACAGATGAAGCCTTTAAAGATGAATCTTGGATAAATTTTATGAAAGAAGAATTGGATCAGATAAAGAAGAATAATACTTGGGAACTAGTTCCTAAACCTAAAAATAAAAATATAATAGGAACAAAATGGGGTTTTAGAAACAAAATGGATAAAGAAGGAACTGTTGTAAGGAACAAAGCAAGACTAGTATGTAAGGGATACTCACAACAAGAAGGCATAGACTTTGAAGAAACATTTTCTCTTGTTGCTAGAATAGAGGCAGTAAGATTGTTCCTATCTTATGTTGCACATAAAAACTTCAAAGTGTATCAGATGGATGTTAAATCTGGATTTCTGAATGGAGATCTTGAAGAAGAAGTCTATATAGAATAGCCATATGGATTTCCTCTATGCAAATATAAATACATGGTGTGAAAATTGAAGAAAGCTCTATATGGGCTAAAGAAAGCTCCTAGGGCTTGGTATGCAAGGTTAGACAAGTATCTACTTGGGCTTGGATTTAGAAAAGGTAATACAGATAGTAATTTGAATTTAAGAACTACTGAAGATGGAATCCTGATAGTAGAAGTGTTTGTGGATGAAATTATCTTTGGAGGTAATGATGATCTATGTAAGAAATTTTCTAAAGAAATGGAAAGTGAATTTGAGATGTCCATGATAGGTGAAATTCTTTCTTTCTTGGACTACAAATAACTCAGAATTAGAATGGTATTTTCATTTCTCAGACCAAGTATCTCAAAGAATTTCTTAAGAAATTTGGAATGGAAGATTGTAAACCAGTAGGAACACCTATGGTGACTGACAACAAGCTAACTATTGATGATGAATCAAAGTGTGTTTTTAAGACTTTTTATAGATCAATGGTTGGGGGATTACAATATTTGACTCACACCAAACCAGATATTGCTAATGTTGTTGGAATTGTGGCTAGATATTAGGTAGAACCCAAAGAAACACATCTAGTTGTTGTGAAAAGGATACTGAGGTATCTTAGAGGAACCATAGATTATGGCTTATGCTATAACAAAAATGATGGCTTTGAACTTCATACTTATATTGATGCTGATTGGGCAGCAAATATTGATGACAGAAAAAGTACTAGTGGTGGTGCATTTTTCCTTGGGAAAAAGTTGGTTTCTTGGCTAAGTAAGAAACAATATTATATAGCACAATCTACTACTGAATCAGAGTATGTTGTTGCTACTATAAACTACACTTAGATTGTTTGGATGAAACAAATGCTTATAGACATTGGAATAAATTTTGATGAGCCTATGGTTATCCATTGTGATAACACTAGTATAGTAAATATTTCAAAGAATCTGGTGATGCACTCTAAAAATAAACACATTTCTATCAAGTATCACTTCCTGAGAGACAAGGTGGTAGAAAAAGAAATCAAATTAGAATATATTAGTACAAAAGAGAAGATTGCAGACATCTTCACAAAGCCGCTGCTGAAAGTTACCTTTGAATATCTTAGAGGTATGCTAGGGGTTTAGGCCCCTCCTAGTTAGAACTAAATGATGCAGAGATGCATCTTTCCAGAGGTATTCAAAGCCTTATCACTATCTGGACTAGATGTAGGGATCTACTCCTCAAGGGGAGTGATCGTGGAAGAAATTTTATCTGTGAAGGCATCCAAAGCCTCATGGAACTCTTTGCCATTGTTGTCAAAGGGGGAGTGTTTCTATGAGGAAATCCCTAATGTATGGGAATATTGTTTGGTTGCAGGACTTTGGATTGATATAACTTTGGGATAAGATTTTTCCATATGTTGACATCAATGCCAAAGGGGGAGATTGTTGAATATTTCTAATGCATGGGAGATGATTGAGAAATTTAATGTGTTTAATCATTACATTACTGAATGGGCACTCATACTATTGTGTTTTGTCACTGATGTCAACATATGTTTCTATGAAGGAACCAGACTAGTAATCACAGTGTACGGATACTGTATGGATGTTTCAAATGCTACAAAGTCAGACAAGAGTTTAGGTGGATGTTATGATCTTATGTCTGAGATCGCATCATTAGATGTTTCATAGTGAGAGAGATACATATGTTTTAATGAAGACTGGTAACTAGACTGTGACAGTGAGAATTGTCAGAGTGAGTCTATGAGTTTTTGGTATATCTTTCAGATGATTTGGATTCAAGGTATGTGAGCTTGAAGGATGTAATTAGATAGGGTGTAATCACCAAAAAGTGGACATGATCATTCAAGTGATTAATCAAGGCAAATCAAGGCAAAATCAAGGCAATTGAACCAAAACAAGTATTTAGCCAATCAAAATTAAAATCAAGCTTCAATTCAATTTAAATCAAAATCAAGAGCATTTTAATCAAGTAAAATCAAATCAATGTGCAATTAATTCAATTAATTATATAGTTTGGAATTAAATAAATTCAACCCATTCAAGGGGTACACTTGGCTAAATAAATGAATTAAAATTAATTGAGTAAATCCTAATTTCTCTGAATACCACATGGGAGGAAAAAGCCTCAACCAATATGATTTAAGAAAAGAACTCACATGGATCAAGCCAAATTCAATCTCAATCACTCAAATTGAAAGAGCATCTTGTCCACTCATCTTGTCTTCTTGTCCCAAGCTTTGAGGAGACAATATTTAAATTGTCTTCAAAGGGTGGAACCAAAGACTCAACTCAAGCTTAATCATGATCAACTCTACCACACCCCCTAACCTTTCCAAATCCTATATAAGAAAGGCATAAATCACTCATAAATCAACCCACAAATCTGATAATTGCATCTAACCTCTTGAGAATTATAGCTAGAAAGGCAATTTAAAAGTTAATTTGAGTATTTCTATTTGGAATTGAATTAATTATCTTTTCTTATCACTCATTTTTCATTCTAAGACTGTCATTAATAGAGGCTTGCTGAGAGCTTCACCATTAACACTCTTAGTTAGAGAGCCATAGGATGCTTAATTGCTCATTTATTTGCTAAATAGATTTCCTATATTGTGGTAATTTAGTTTCTATTTGATTTATTTGACAATACTAATTCTATAAAGGTACAATTTCTAGTACACAAAATGACACACACCGTGGGGCCATAGGCTTCACTTTCTAAAAATCTCAGAATCTTCATATTTATTCAAATTTTTGCATGTCTAACTCTCGGTTTTGTAGTGAAACAACACTTCTGAGACTTCAAACGATGCTTTTGAGCACTGTTTCAACACTTCCATGACAAATTTGTGTGCCTTTGCATAGAGAAACAACACTTTTAAATCCTTCTGACTTCTATCTTAAATTCTATTAGCGCTTATTCCCTGACCACCAAGCACATTTGCATATTTCTCCAATGCTTTTACTTACTTTTGAATGCCTTTGCTTAATTTTTTAGCACTTTTACTCTTTGTTTTTGTGCTTTTAAAATTTTAAATAGCGCTTTTAATTTGATTGACAATGCTTTTAAATAGTTAAATAGAGCTTTTAATCATTTCTGCAATGCTTTTGAATAAACTACAAATTTTTACAATCTGACTGTCATAAAATGATTTTCATGTCTCTACAGGATGACTGATCACAGAAAAGTAAAAAAGCCAGAGAGCAGATTCAATCAAGAAGGAAAAGCTTTGACAAGGAAGATTAAAAAGGAGAACATTGCTCACATTAAGGTAGTTCTTGAGGATTCTCAACAAGAAGGAAAGGTATATGATCATTACATCAAAGTTGTAGAATCAGTTAAGGAAAAAATTATTTCATTAAATTGGATATTTTCACCTTAATCAAGTTTTTCTTAAATTTGACAAATAAGGCTTAAAGTTCAATTTTGTCTTAGTTTCTTCAATTTTATTTTGTTTTCCTCATTGTTGGTGGTTTTGTTGACTAACTTGTTGGATGAAAAATATATTGGAAATGAACAATCACCAAGGTAAGTATTAAAACATGAAAATCACTCAAAAATGCCCCTAGCCTTTGCTAGCTACAAGGAAAAGGTAAGCCTTAAAACTTTGTCATTTTTGTACTTAAATTGTGGCTTTGGTGTTTTCAAAATCTAGTAATTAAAAACAACCTATCTTTGTTTGAGGAAGTTTAACATTAGGCCTATGCTCTTCACTTTTAATAGTGAATCAAAATGCCAAAAGTGTTAAACTCTTTGATTAAGAAGAAAGGTTAAGGAAATCAAGCACATAATCAAATAAACCCCTTGTTTGTGGAAGAGAGTAGCAATACTCAAATCCCTTTAGTTAGTGGGTTGGAAATTGAACCTTGTTAATTGTGTTTGGGGATTAAGAAGTGGATAGGGATATACTCTTCACCTTCTTGGTGAATCAAATTGTTAGAGTAGTCATATTATAGCTAATAATTAATTTATTTAATTATTAGTCTATTATTCTCTACACTTAAGTTAGACTTAGGCATCTCATTATTCTTTAGGGTTTTCACCTTTAGGGTTTCGGTATCCTTTATAAGGATTCACCGCTTTGTAATTCATAAGGAGATTGTATTATTTTCATCATAGTTAATAGAAAATTATTTTCTTGCAACATGGTTTTGCAGTCTCTGGCCTTTTGGCCGCCATAGCTTTCTGTCTCTCTTCTGTCTTCATTCTTGTAGCAGTCTTTGCATGTAGGTGTTCTTGGGAAGATTTGATGCTTATCAAATCTAACATGGTATCAGAGCTCCCCTGTTGTTCGCTGTTCGAGTTTCGTTGAAGCGTGCCAGAAGCAGAAGGTTTCCAAGGGTTCAGAGGTTTTTTATGTATTTTTTGTTTTGGGTTTTGTTTCTGGTCACTTTGAGCTCAAACGGACATCTCCATTGAGCTCAGAGCGCCCAAAAACCCCAGAATACATATAAAACTTATCCATTTTGGACATCTGGACTCTGGAGGCAAAAACATTTTGGTTCTTGTGCCGTACGGCACAGAAACCGAGGCGGAAATCTCAAAAAAAAAACAAAAAACATTGGGTTTTTCGGCCTTTTTGGGGTGCTCCGCCACTGCGCCGCCCGCGCACCACCACAACCAGCTGCGGGCTCCGGCCTCCGCCGCTACCGGCAGCGGCCCCTCCGGCCTCCACAGCTTCGCCGCCTCCGGCCACTCAGGCCCCCGCCGCCGCTCCGCTGCCCTCCGTGGCCCCCGCTCCTCTGCGCCGCCTCCCGGCTCCGCCACCCTCCGCGGCCCCGCTCAGCTGGCTCCTCCCGGCTCCGCCGCCCTCCGCGGCCCCTGCTCCGCTGGCTCCTCCGCCCGGTCGCCGCTCCGGAGCTCCGCCCCGCCGGTTGTGGCCTTTTGCTGCCCCCGTGGGCTCTATTGCCAGCGGTCGGTCATATGACCGACCGGGAGCTCCAGCTCCAGCCCCCTGCGTGCGCCATGCGCCCAGGGGCTTTGTAATTCCAGCCCCCGGGGCTTAAAAAAATATATTTTTTTTGTCCTTTAGAGCTTTTTCTAGGGGTAGCTGGGTTTTTTGGCCGTATCTTGTGCATACGGTATCGGTTTTATGACTTCTTTATATTGTCGGAAAGCTCTTTTCGAGCTCTTTCCGATGATGGAGGTTAGGGTTTTGGGTTCTTCCATTTCAATAGCATTTTTTTCTGTTGAAGTCTGATGTCTGTTTTTGCCTTTCGGGAGTCATATCTGTCTCATCCGGACTCTATTTTCGGCAAATGAGATATCGTCGGAAAGCTGATTCTGTGTACTATTCAGTGGAAGAGGTATTTCTTCCAGATTCTGCTTCAAGTTTTCACTCCTCTGAGTTATGCAGTTTATGCCCTCTGGTGGTGTGCTTGGTTCTACAGGTCCGGGGATCTCTTCTTCTGGTTTCTTAGTGCACTCTTCTTTCTGACTTCTGAGATTGCATGCTCTTTCTGATGTATCTTTGTTCTGTAAACGCACTGAGATAAAGTGCCCTCTTCTGCATTTCTGGGATCTTTTTCACCTGGTTCAGTTTTAGTATTCGCACTCAGTTATAAAGTGCCATGGGGGGATTCTGATGCATTTGCCACTATAGGCGCATCCACTCTTGTCAAGTGAGCGTACCTTCCACGACATTAGCCCATGTAGACTGTGTCTATGACACCGCCCTTTATCCTATGTGTGTGCTTCTGTTGCACTGTTGGTGTTCCTGGTTCTTCTTCTGCAGCTATTTTTGGCATCGCATTTCAGTGTTCCTGTCACCTCTCCCAGTTCAGCATTATGGGGGGGTTCACCTGTTGGTTCTATTGCTTCCTGGTTCGATTGATTAGCTCTTCAGACACTTGTCTTCTCTACCTGGTCATGCACTTCAGTGGGGGTTCCAACAGTATCTTCTGACAGAGTTTTCAGACATGCTTCGGAGGAGCTTCTTGCTCTCTTCTTGTTCCTTTCTCTGGGACATCTTTTGCTTTATGTCTTGGGTACCTGATCAGGCCTTGTTGCCGGGACCCATAGCTCTTTCATGCATCTTGTAGTCCTTAGTTGTTTAGCTTCTCCCTAAGTTACACTTAAGGGGGGGTGTTAGAGTAGTCATATTATAGCTAATAATTAATTTATTTAATTATTAGTCTATTATTCTCTACACTTAAGTTAGACTTAGGCATCTCATTATTCTTTAGGGTTTTCACCTTTAGGGTTTCGGTATCCTTTATAAGGATTCACCGCTTTGTAATTCATAAGGAGATTGTATTATTTTCATCATAGTTAATAGAAAATTATTTTCTTGCAACATGGTTTTGCAGTCTCTGGCCTTTTGGCCACCATAGCTTTCTGTCTCTCTTCTGTCTTCATTCTTGTAGCAGTCTTTGCATGCAGGTGTTCTTGGGAAGATTTGATGCTTATCAAATCTAACACAAACTCCCACAACCTATTTCTTCTTTCCATTTTCTTGCTTTTACATGAACATGCTAGATCATTAGTTGGGCTCACCTCCCAAGATTTGCCTTAAAAGGGCTGGTGAGAGGGACATCCCAAAGTGGGATACACTCACCTTTGCCATGATCATCCAACCCACTATAAAATTAAATACATACATCCTTAATGGGGTGTGTGACAAAAGGGTGTTAAATTTTTGAACTTCCTCGAGTAGTCCTCACGGATTGTGCAAAACTCCGACATACCGATGGTGGGAAGCCTCTTAATATACTTGGAAGATGAAAGTTTAATATCCATTTTGAATGGAATATTGACTAAAACCTTGTTAACTTAGCAAAGAATACCATATAGAGCCATGTTTACGAACCAATCTTGAGCTAGGTAGATTGCTTGAAGTGTTTTTTTGTGCAAAACCCATGATAACGTACTTTCAAAATCAAACACTTATTGTGTAGTGGGTAAAAAGAAACAAGTGTATGTGTGATTGTTGTGTTTGGAAATACATAAAACAAGTGAAAGGGATATCCATTGAAAGCTCATCTTACATTTTTAATCTCTTCAATTAAAATCAACAATTATCAAATCAAAAGATCAATTCAAATAAAACCTTGTTGGATTTCAGTTTCCACATGGTCCCACAAACTTAGGGTATCTTTACAAGGATATAGCACTTGCATTTCTAATGAAGTCCGTGATTTTGAATACCAAAGTCTTTTTAAAGGTCACAATCAAGGGGATATTCTCCCAACTTTATTTGAAGAAATGGATTGAAACTTCACGTTTCATGATTACCACCATGGAGGAAACAACAATAACACCAATAATGCTAATCAAGGTCCTAAGGAAACACTTGAAGAAAGGGCTAATAGAGTAGCTCAAGATAATGATTTTCTTGAAGTCATGGAGAAATTGATAGATAGGGATAGAGAGAATTTTTTCCTAAACCTAGCCCAAGTGGGGGTAAAGCTCCCACATGACTATGATATAGAACAACTTAAGAAGAATCAAGAAGTAGATAACCCCATGAATGCTATGACCAAAAAATTACAAACATTTCAAGAACAAATAGATTTAATGAAAATGACCACTGAACCTAAGCCCTTTTCTATTGAGGCCTTGTGTCCTTTTCCTTTCGAAAAAAGCTTGGTCATGGCACCTTTTCTTTTCAATACCATTTTTCCTAAATATGATAAGTATAAGGGTAAAATAGATCCACAGGATCATTTAAGAGAGTTTTGTGCCTTAAGCATTGAGTTCATACACAACACTATGTACCTAATGAGACTTTTTCCTAGGAGTTTGGGAGGTCCCGCCATGTAATGGTTCTCTATGCTCCCACAAGGAATAAAGACTTTTGAGGAATTAGCCTCTAAGTTTGTAACCCACTACTCCTATAATATTGAGCATGAAATCACAATGCTCAAATTGTGTGATACCAAACAGAAAGATGGTGAATCCTTCTTAGGATTCCTACAAATGTGGAGGACCATTTTTGTAAGGTATCCACAAAGTATCCTTGAGAAAGAGAAGATGGAAATCTTTACAAACAATTTGACCATGGAGATGAATTATCAACTTCAAATTCAATGTCCCCCAACATTTGAAAAACTTATCAAAAATGGGATCAAGATTGAAGACGTATTGGTGAAGAGAGGAGAGATAAAATTATTCAAAGACAATAAATCCAATACCAACAACAACAATAATCATTACGTATCTAATTATGTTAATAATCAAGGGGCCAACAATCACAACGATAAACCTAAGTTATGGTTAAAGAATAATAACAAAAATCTTGTGAACGATGGAGTTGTGCAGGCCCACAATTTGAAGGCAACCCATTTTAACTTATTAAGTGGAGAAAATTCTTCATACAATGTATATCAAATGAATAAACCTCCCTTTAATTCTAATAATTCCAATAACAATTCCAATGATAATTCTAATAATAATCATTTTAATAATGCCAATGGGAATAAGCCCAAATCCTTTTTCTCCACATATCAAAAGAGAAAATTTACCTTTTTAGGTGAACCCTTGGAGAACGCATTAAGAACCTTGGTTGCTAATAAGATTATCACATTACCTAATTTGATACCTTATGAATCTCAAATTAAACCTAATTGGTGGAATTATTCTCACCATTGTGAGTATCATCGAAATAAGGTTCACAAAACCAATGAATGCATGTAGTTAAAACACTTAGTGCAAGACCTAATAGATGATGGAACTATCAAAATTGAAGGGCCTCAAAACAATGAGGATCATACGGCCTTCAAGAACCCCTTTTTAAACCATGAAAAGGGTGAGTCATCTAATGCCAGCCAAAATTAGAAAAGTGGTAATGAGAAAGTGAAGTTTTCTCATACATACGATAACATTATCAATACTCTAAGTGAAGAAGACAATGCCATAAATGTTAGTGTGGTCAAGGAGCAACCAAGAGAAGTATCATCTAATGATGTTGTCACTAGGGGGCAAGCTTCTAAAAGCACTTTACCTACAAATTCCCCAAGCATTGTTTTACCCAACCAAAGCACATCATCATTTTCAAAGAAATATAACTTGGTTGATCAATTACAAAGAACTCCCGCTCAAATTTCAATCTTAGAGTTGCTCAAACTATCACCTACTCACAAGGAAATTATAGAGAAAATTTTAGTAGAAACCAATGTACCTCTAAACCTAGATGCGGACAAGTTTCAAAATATGGTGGGACACCTCATTGCTCCTCATTGCTTATCATTTTTTGAGCAAGATGATATGTCACTCAACCACCCACAAAATGTACCTTTGCATATAGAGGTCCTTATTCACAAACATAGAGTGAAAAGAGTACTTGTTGATGGAGGAGCTGACCTAAATATTTGTACCCTAAACTTGGTAAAAGTCCTAGGATTTTTTGAGGAGGCTATTGATTCAAAGAAAAAAATAATGATCAAATCCTACAATGATGAAGAATGAGCATCTAAAGGGGTCATAATACTTCCCATCAGAGTTGGTCCTATGTAAAAGGAAACAATTTTCCAAGTGTTAGATTTGAAGTTGACCTATAATATCTTGTTAGGGAGGCCGTGGATCCATGAAATGTAGGCCATGCCTTCTACTTACCACTAATGTTTAAAGTTTCCTTATCTAGGGTAGGAAATAATGGTAAGTGGGGACTCAAACCCATTCCAATATTGTAACAACATCAAGCCTATCAATGACTCTCTAGTCCCGCATAATGCAGAGGGGTCTATACCTAATCAAATAGAGCAAGGGCAAAGTTATAAGGAAATTCCATTATTGAAGGAAAAGGACAAGATAGAAAAATAATTTGTTGTTGAAGACATCCCAAGACCCACTAACCTAGCTACATTGGCTAAGGGAAAAGAGAAGGTTAGTGAGGAAAATATTATTCAAAATCCAAAAGAAGATCAAACCAAATTAGTCCAAGTATACACCAAGGAGGCTCATTACCAAAAGATGGACCAAATGCTGAAATTTTTTGATGAACAATGGAAAATCAAACAAAAAGGAGTAGGTGAATATTCACTATCCATGATGGATTTTCCATTATCCCCCAAGTCATATTGAAAGCCATCCAGTCTACCCCATAGATATAATGATCATTTTGTGAGAGAAAATACTTCTCCATCCATGGATGAAGATGATAAAAAAATTCTTAATTGGCTTTATAAAGATGAGGAATCAAGTGCCCAAGAAAAATGTATCCAAAATATTAGCATTCCCACACATCAATATGGGAAAGGATTCCAAATAATGAAAAAGATGGGATACAAAGGCCAAGGACCTTTGGGGACAAGGTATGAAGGACTTATAGAACCAATTGAAATAACATGGTGAGATAGCAAGGAAAAGATAGGATTAGGGTACTTAGAATAAGGGTACACATAAAAGAACTATCCTAAAGTCTATGATCAGATATTGCAATTATAATCCCATAGTGATGAAGATTCTAATCAATGGGAATGGGACTCATTATCAAGTGAGTCATGCCATGATAAGGAGATATATGTTATTCATACCTATACTTCTAGCAAAGGAAAGGATGAAATAGTAGATCCAAATTAGAATCGAGCCTCTAGTTCAAGTCAAGTGGTCTTAGAGAACCTTCAAATTCAAGAAATTTCAATAAATCAATGGGTAGGTGAACCCTACATACCTTCATGGAGACATACTATGGAGGAATCAAATGTTAGGTTTAACCCACGAGACTTTTATCCAATAGAAACCTTAGAGGAGTCTAGTGAGGAAGACTTTGACCCTACTTCTTTGGAACATTTAGAAGAGGCACATGTCATAGACTTGAATGATACAATGTATGAATCATCAAATGAGGTCTTATCCCTAAATCCCATCGAACCAAACCAAAGCATTGATCCTTTAACTCTCATATACCCAGAATTAATCGAATGGGATTCCATTGAACCAACTATCCTCCCAACCTTTTTGAATGACAATGTGGTGTCCCAATACCTCAATGTGGTTGAACCTTCTTCTACTATGGAATATTAGGAGGAAATGATAAAGGGGAGTATCCAAACTTTAAATCCACTTAAATATGAAAAAAACAAAAAAAGTAAAAAAGGAAAAGAATCTAATGTTGAAAACCACATGGTGGCAGCATTAGATCCAAAGGAAAAAGAAATAAAGGATGTTTTCGAAGGTGAAAACCCAATTGAGGCACCTAAGGAAGGAAGTTTGGATGCTTTAACTAAACATTATGAAGAGAGATCTCCAATTTTGATCAAGCCTACATAAAAGATAAACATTGGGTTAGAATCTGAGCCTAAGATCATACATCTAGCGGCATCCTTATTTGATGAAGAGAGAAAAGAATTCATAAAAATTTTCAAGGAAAAACAAGTCAACTTGGCATGGTCATATGATGATATGCTGGGATTGGATCAAAATCTGATTATGCATCACTTGAATATTAAAGAAGGAGCCAAACCAGTCAAACAGAAGTTAAGAAAGATGCATTCCACATATAGCCTTGCTAGTAAAAGTGGAGTTAGAGAAATTGATAAAAGTGGGATTTATTAGGGCCATTGATTATGCCCAATGGATTTCAAATATAGTACCACTTTCAAAAGTAGATAAGTCCATCAAGATTTGCATGGATTTTAGGGATCTAAATTTGGTGTGTCCTAAAGATGATTTTCCTTTCTAAATATATATGCCATTGTGGACCTAACAGCGGGACATTCCATGTTTTCACTTATAGATGGATTTAGTGGCTATAACCAGATCAAGATAGCACTTGAGGACCAAGATAAAACAACATTTACATGGGCATGGGGAACATTTTGCTGGAATGTTATGCCCTTTGGTCTAAAGAATGTCAGGGCAACATATCAAAGGGCCATGACAACAATATTCCATGATATGATGCATAAGTTCATGGAAGATTATGTAGATGACATATTAGAAAAATATCATTCAAGAGAGGAGCATATACTAATTTTAGAGAATTTTTTTGTCAGATTAGAGCAATTCAAAGTAAGGCTCAATCCAAAAAAGTGTGTATTTGGGGTGCAATAAGGAAAACTGCTCGGCTACATTGTATCAGCGAAAGGAATAGAGGTGGATCCCACTAAAGTCAAAGCCATCATGGATATGGAAGAACCTAGAAACATAATCCAAATGAGGTCACTACAAGGAAGAATTCAATCCATCAGGATATTTATATCCAAATTGGTGGAAAAATGTCATAACTTCACCCAACTTCTCCATAAAGATATAGTTTTCAAATGGGATGAAAAGTGTGAAGAAGCTTTCAACATGCTGAAGAAATACCTCATGAACCCTATAAATTTGATGCCACCTATTAGAGGAAAACCCTTGATCCTATATATTTCAGCGACTGAGCATTCATTGGGGGCACTTTTGGCACAATAAGATGAATCAGGCAAAGAAAAAGCTATATATTATATAAGTAGAACTTTGGTCAAATATGATTTAAAATATAATTTCATTGAAAGGGCATGTTTGGCTATGGTTTTTGCTTCCCAAAAAATACGCCACTATATGTTATCTCATAAGATAAGACTCATTGCAAAGATTGACCCGTTGAAGTATCTACTTATCAAAACATCATTAAATGGAAGGCTAGCCAAATGGGTCATGGTGTTCAATGAATTTGACATTGAGTATGTAGACCAAAAATATATGAAAGGAGAAGTCATTGCTGACCAATTAGTAGAATCACCACTACAAGATGATCAACCAATTCAAGTAGAATTCCCAGATTCCAAGATTGTGAATGTTGAGGCATAAACTTGGCAACTATATTTTGATGGTTCATACACTCAACATGGATCAGGAGTAGGCATACTCTTGATTACTCCCCAAGGATCTACAATTCCAAAGTCATATAAATTTCTATTTCCATGCACCAATAACGTAGAAAAATATGAAGCCTTGGTCATTGGAATCAAGTTGGCATTAGAGTGGAAAGTGACATAACTAAAGGTTTATGGAGATTCATAATTAGTCATTAATCAAATTAATGATGAATATCAGATAAAGGATGAGAAGATGGTACCTTATAAAAACATGGTGGAAAATATTAAGAAGTACTTTACTCTTATTACATTTGAGAAAGTTCCAGGAGAAAAGAACAAAGTAGTAGATGCAATGGAAACTTTGGCATCACTTCTACAAATACCAGATCAAAGTGCCAGAAATGAATTCCTGGTAGAAGAAGTGGAACAACCTGCATTTGACCCTACCCATCCTCATACCATTTATGTGCTAACAACACATGAATCACCTTGGTATGGACCCATTTACACTTACCTCAAAGACCAAACCCTACCAATGGACCAAACCAGGAACCAAAAGAAAAGCCTCATCTGCCAAGCCACTCAATATACCTTAATATTTGAAACATTGTATCATAAGAGTCTAGACGGAATGCTCCTTAGATGTTTAGAGAAAGAGGAATCATACATAGCCTTTGGAGAAATCCACGAGGGAATCTGTGGCTCACATTCAAATGGATTAACCCTAGCTAAGAAACTTCTTAGGATAGGATATTTTTGGCCTACAATGGAGAAAGATGCTTGTCACTTTGCTAAAACTTGTAAAAAATGTTAATTTCATGGAAATTTGATATATGTGCCTGCACAAGAGCTTCATCTGATGAAAATACCTTGGCCGTTTTATCAATGGGGCCTAGATTTAATAGGAATGATTTATCCACCATCCTCAAATGGTCATAAATTCATCATCACAATAATGGAGTACTTTACCAAATGGGTGGAAGTTGTACCCTTATCAACTTCAACAAGAAAGAAGATATCTTTGTTTATCCTAAACCACATAATATGTA
The DNA here is from genome assembly GCA_027943335.1 of Chamaecyparis obtusa. Taxonomy (NCBI): domain Eukaryota; kingdom Viridiplantae; phylum Streptophyta; class Pinopsida; order Cupressales; family Cupressaceae; genus Chamaecyparis; species Chamaecyparis obtusa. The sequence goes on along the minus strand of BSBK01004796.1, from coordinate 760,880 downwards.
GCTATGGTGTTCCTCATGCCATTATAACGGATAATGCAAAGAATTTAAAAAACAAGGACATAAAGGAGTTATGCACCAAGTTCCACATGATCTATCACTCATCTTTAATCTATTACCCCCAAGGTAATGGACAAGCCGAAGCAAGGAATAAAAACATCTTAAAGATATTGAAGAGAGCAATGGACAATTCAGGTAGAGATTGACACATAAAAATAAACCCAACCTTATGGGCTTATAGGACAAGTATCAGAATGCCAACAGGGGCTACACCTTTTTCCTTAGTCTTTGGAACAAAAGCAATTTTACCTTTGGAGGTAGAACTTCCATCCTTAAGGGTATCTTTACATGGTTTAATAAGTGAAGAGGATTATAGATTTTCTAGGTTACATGAACTAGAACTGCTAGATGAGAAACAACAACAAGCATTTGATCACTTAAAAGTATATCAAAATAGAATATCAAGGACTTATAACAAGCACATACAGTCAAGAACATTTCAAATAGGTGACCTAGTTTTGTGAGAGAATCCCAAGAACCAAGCAGAAAGGGAAAAGAAAGGAAAATGGGAAGCAAAATGGTTAGGGCCTTTTGTGATCACTTTGTCTTTTGGCACCGACACCTACAAGTTAGCTGATTGTGATGGAGAAGAGCTATACGAACCTATTAATAGCATTCACCTAAAGAGGTTCTATATAGTAAGCAAATGAAAGAGTATAAAGAGTATTAGAAAATCAGATGGAAAGCATCCTATTTATTGTATATAGTCAAAAGAGATCTTAAAAATACCAAAAACATTGAAAAATAGAAAAGAACAAACAAATTGGAAAAGTAGAAAAGATAAAAAAATAGTGGAAAATTGAGCATGAAGAAAGCCAAAAACATTCATATATGATCCTCAAAAAGATGTTGTCTTGGTGAAAACCTAGCAAATAGGTGCCTTGATGATATGAAAAAAAAAAGAAAAAAAAAGAGAAAATACAAAAAAATAAAAAAAAGAGAAAAAGTATCTTGGTGAAAAGCTAGCAAATAGGCACCTTGGTAGAAAAAAAAGGAAAAAGCTTTAAAAATAGAAAAAGAAGCAAGATCCAGTCAATTGGTGAAAACCTGGTAAATAGGCACCATTGAAAGTCCAAGTCATTCACATATCTAGAAGGTCACCTTGTAAATATTGCATTCACCAGCATTTGTATATATTGCATAATAAAACCCCAGAGTTGTATCTACAAGTACCTAGAGATTTTGGTCACCTAATCTAAAAATTGTCCTAAGTGCAACTTTAAAATCATATCAAACTGGGGGAAATCTACTCAAAAGGAGGAAGGATTCATCAAAAGAAAAATTCAATCAATCATCGAATCAATTCATCAAAAATGCAAGTGAAACACTTAATCAAGTCCTAATCCTAATCCAGTTTGAACCAAAAACAAAATTTGATCTGAGATCTTACATGACCTTATCTTTATCAAGATTAAAAGTATGAAATGGATGGAACTACACTTGAAATATGGATTTGAAAAACATTGCAAATTTTTTTTCTAAGTGTTGACTTGATTGATGAAATCATGTCTTTCTAGCAAATCGATGAGAGTTTTTAAATTAGACAAGCTATGATGAAAGTGTGATATTTTAGTTGATTTTTGAATGAATGTCTTAAGATCAAATTTCTAAATCATGTATTATTCTTCTAAGGACGTGATCATCTAAGAATCATCAAGGACTTGTACATAGGATAAAACTGAGATCTCTGTTTGTTTACGCAAAAGGATGCCTTGGATATTTTGATCTTCAATATCATAATACCAAAATCCACTTGCAACATAGAATCTAACAAAATTGATATTCATACTCTCATGATTGGCTTCAATCAGTGATAGTCATACCATAAAAGAGATGGGAAAGCAATGAAAGAGGTGCAAAAAGTATTCATATCATCATGGTTGAACCAGTGATGGTTGTACTAAAGTGGGATTCCAAAATTGCTCAATGATGATTATAAGTTCAAATTTTTTGAATAATGACAATTAGTTGCATACATCTTAGATTAAATGCATTTAATGTATTTTTCCTTTCTTAGTTTATGATTGCAAGAGGGAAAAATGACAAAACAAAAGGGGGTGTGGTCAAATAAAAAATCAAAGGATCATCAAAAACTATATGTGATCGAGTATGTTGGAAATCAAAAATCAAAAAACAAAAATGCATTTCATTAGTTCACTTACATTTGTTAGGTTCATTTATCACCATTGCATTACATTGCATTAAATCATTGAAATCATCTTCACTACACTCACTTTATCTTACATTCATTTAAGTGTTTTCATCATTTAAACCATAAAGTTCATTGCATTTCATCATTTAAAAATCATTCCATTAAAATACATAAAGTCATGCACCATCATTTGCATTAGGTTCATTACATTAAGTTGCATTAATCTTTATCATTAGAATCATTTAATTCAATTACATTAGGTTGCATACATCACCATAAATTCATTAACTACATTAGAATGCATCATTCAAGATTCATTTCATTTAGTATGCATCATTATTTTACAAAGGAAATCAATCATTTAACATCCATTAAGTGCATTTACCATTGCATTCATTAAGATCATAATCATAATCATTACATCATTACATCCATTAAATCATTACATTTCAAATAGAACATCATAACCATCATTAGGTGCATATCATTTAAAGTCATTACATATAAATCCATTCAACAAAAGCATTGCATTACATCATCATCATTTATATCATAAGCATCTAGGATCATTAATCATTAAGTATCCATGTCACATTGCATTCATAAACATCCATTACAACCACCTAAGCCATCTATATATCATTACATCCATAAAAGAAAAGCATTAATTGTTAGAATCCACATCATCACATTCATCCATTTATTCTCTGTCATACATAAGACAGCCATTTAAGCATCATTAGAACATATGCATACATATAAAAAATTACATCTGAAAAGCATAAAACAAAGCATATAGAAGATAGAACCATCTGTTTATGCTTGAATATGGACCTCTAATCCAGCCATATACACAACATAGTCATTGCTCGATCATTGAAATTACGAAGGTGAGTATGGATTACTCAATTCACAATATCTATCGATTCGACCTGTTGCCTCCTAATTAGCTGGGGTGTTCGAATTACTCTCAGAACGAGAGCCAACAACCAAAAGACCAAACTAAGACGGAGGATTTTTGAAAGCTTGAAAGATAAACAATTGCAATTACTCTAAGATGAAAATGTCATTAATCTAAGAATGAAATGCAGATTTTAATCTAAGAACTTGAGAGAGATATGAGAATTAATCTAAAAACAATAAGCAAATTAAACTAATATGAGAATGCAATTAACTAGAAATAGAAATTAAACTAATGAGCAATAAAAGCTTGAAAATATGAAATAGTTGAGACTAAAATTCACTATAGTTTATGTGCTCTAAAATTGCCTCCTTTTGAATGAGGAAGAAGGTTCATAATATAGAAAATCCTAGGAAGAGGATGAAGAGTTTCTTGAAATGAAACAACTGACTCTTCATTCCCAATTGAGACAACTATTGAGGAATTATTTAATTAAAAGAATGACTTATTGCCACATATGGGTGGCCTTTCGAATAATTGGAATTATTAAATCCAAATAAAATAATCCATTCAAATAACCAAATAGTATTAATTCCTTTTATGTGTATTAGCCAAATGGGGTGGTTTTAATTTAATTTAAAGCACTTAGGACTTTAGAATTAAATTAATTTATCATGGGGATTATTTAGCTAATAAAGTTGAATACTTAGGAATTAATTATAGTGTGAGATTAATGCAATTTAGGGTTTTTACAATTGACACTAAGTCAAATAAAGTTAGGTAAGAGAGAGAAAATTGCCTAGTAAAATAGGAATTTAATGATGTAAAATTGAAGAAATGCACCAAAATTGATTGAAATTATAAGGTGCCAATTTTGGGGTATTATATTTGCTCCTCTTTGAATTGATGTGCGAACAACACGTTGATTTAAAGAATAGTCTGATGTGACAGATGAGCTTTCAGGATTATCCACAGAATGGAGCTTAACCCTCGAAAGTCAAGGTTAGGATGCCAAGACACCGAAATAGATCAAAATGCAGAACCACCTTCAGAACGAAACATGATTCTTCGAAGTCTAAGTTAGATTGCGAAGACAACGATCTAATGACAACTTGAGAGGAAACTAGAATCGGGGTTAGGTTGCCCCAATACCCATTGATAAAATTATGATAGATGCAGATTTCAAACTAATTGTAATCACCCAAAAATGGTCATCTAGACTATTAGCCCCTTTCTAGCATTATTTGCTAAAATCATCAATTTCTTATTCTTGATCAAATCCTAGTTCCATCATTTATTCGATTATTTTCTATGGGCTAACCATTTTATCCTAAGTCTTTATTTATTTAAAAGGAATTCCCTCCCCTTTTATTAAATAAAAAGCCCCCACTTTTCCTTTTATCCTAAGTTGCACAAATAAAGCATTATTCTTATTTTATAAAAATAAGAAAAGGCCTTTTTGTCTCACATGGGGCACAAAAGTCAACACTTATTTCTCATTAGAGGAAACTTGTGCACATGGATTGCTCCTCTTTCAAGCTCCACCCTTGATTAAATATTTTGCCTCTTAATCTCCATGGTCCATTCCTTTTCAATTCCTATAAAAGAAGAGCTCTCTTCTCATTCTAAGATCCCAACTTTTTATGCTAATCTTATGCTGCAGGATTTCTTGGAGACTTTGGAGCTTTTGGAGATCTTATTGCATTTAGCCTTCATTCTTGCATTCTTAGCTTAGCTTCATGTTTATGCTTTCTTAGCTTAGTTTCCTTTCATGCTCTAGATTAGCTCACATAGCTTAATTAGCAAGGATTTGTAACACTTCTATCTTTAATTTCCATACCTTAGCTTGCATTTCCATTCTTAGCATAGCTTGCATTTCATCTCCATTTGGATTCTTGAGGATATTGGCATTCTTGCCCTTGTCTCATTGAATCTCCCATTGCATGGTTTACTAGCAAGGTTATTGGCTTAATAGCTCTAGTTGAGAGCATTCTTAAGACCCTTGCACTCCATGCCTAGGGAGCTCTAGGTCACCTTCCAAAGGTTTCCCATTCATGGATTCTCTTGGAAGCAATGGCTTAGAGAAGTGCACATTCTAGTGTGTATATTTTTGGCACCCACAATGCAGCATAACAACTCTGTTTTGCCTTTCTTTTCTTCCATTTCCGCTATTTTTCATTTTTTTATTATTTTCGTACACTATTCGTACTTTTGTGTGTCACTGTTCCAGAATCTCGCACGAAGTTTCTCACTGTATTGCGTGAGGTTTTGCTAGTGCTATCACTTTTGCATGTGAAAAAGGTGTTTTATTGCTTGGGCCTGTGTACTTTCTCACACAAGCCCTTGTACTTTCTCACGTGAGCTTTTGTACATTCTCGCGCGGGCTCGTACGTTCTCATGCATAGTTTGGTACATTCTTGTGTGGCCCTGAGTACTATCTCGTGCGAAATTCCGCGACAGACAAAGACCCAAAATTCTAGATTTGCTAGTTTTGCTTGTTGTTTTCAGTTTTACTACTTTTTGTTTTCTGTTTTGCAAGCGATTTTTTTTTTGAAAATTCTGGTGTTTTCAAAATCCATGCCACTCCACAAAACTGACACCTATTTTTGAGAAATTTTCACATACGGTATCAAAAATTGAAGTGTGATATATCATTGGAAAGCTCTTTCTGAGCTTGATCCAACCATGTTGGTTTCATTTTCAAATTTTGTCATTTGATTAGCTATTTTACTTGCAGATTATCTAATTTTTGATTTGCTAACCATTGTGGAGCTAATAAGTTGTGCTTGTAGGTGCTCTTATTGATTGAATATTTTGCCAAAAAATGGCATTTCAAAGCTCCAAATGCACAAGGGCTACTAATGGTTTTTGCAGAGCTGCCCAAAGCATAAAAACAAATCAAGTGCTTGTTTAATTGCTTTCATTTTGAGTGCGACATATACTAGTTGCTTCATTTCTTAGGCACTTAATATCTTGTTGTAGGAGTCTTTTGGTGGTAGGAGAGTATGCTCTTCACCCTTGTGGTGAACCAAAAATCTTGACCCACTTCTAGATTTTGAAAGCAAGAGGGTAATTGAACCTTTGCTTGGTGTGTTTGGGAGATATTTTTGAGCTAGGAGAGTATGCTCTTCACCCTTGAGGTGAAACAAAAATCTTGAAACTCAAAGATTTATCCACTCTTTGTTTAGTTCTAGAATCCTTTAGCGAGCTTTCTCTTGAGCAATCAAGAGGAATGACCCAAGTGGGGACAAGCTAATACCGAGCTATTTCAACCCACTATAAACTCAAGGCTATCAAGGACACAAAACCTTGGTAGATGTAGTACTTGTCTTCGTTTAATGTGAGTACTTGTGGGATTGTGACCATGAGGAAAATGTTGAGCAAGAATGATTAAGGTACTCTTGTGGCCGCGAGGTCCGTTACTTGCCGCAAGGTAAGGAGACCCTTCTGGGAGCAAGAGGAGTATTACGAATGGAAGCCCTTACTAAGAACCATAGATAGAAGCTACCCCATTTTTCTGCTTAACATCTTGGTGCAAGGATTGATCCTAGTGGACTAACCTAGATCACCCCAAGATTACTCACCATCTATGTTCCTTTGGTTGTGTCATTGACACCTCCATGACAAAGGCAAAATCTATTGTGGGTAACCACTTTGTGTGAGGGGATGGGACATCAAGTGTGGCCCAAGTTGCTAAGTATTGAGCCTTTGTCCTTCTAGGCTAGTAAGTGCTTGAAGTGTTCTCACTGTGATCTACCCATGCAAACACTCTCGAACATAAAAACATCACAGTAGTCCTCATAGAATTTTTCATTTTGATATCACAATTGCTTGTCTTGGCAAGGTTGCTTTTTCTCTTGCACAAGTGTTTGATGACATGTTTGATCACCTACTATTTGCAAACTTGTCTATTTCCAGATATTACTATGCTTGAAACCAAAAAAATTGTACTTGCAACCTCCAACATTGACCAAATTGCTTTCAAAATTGAGTTTTTCATGTTCATTGGTCAAGAGTCATATGATGCTGAAATATCATCGCACACCCTCAATCAAGAGTCCTGAGTTATTCTGCTGTCCTGCTGCTGTTGCAATCTGGAGCTGCTAAACTTGAATTTTAACCTATCGCAGAGTGTCTTTTCTCATTCTTACCTAAAACTGGTTTGTTATCTGTGTGCTTAGGTTTGTTCTAGACTGAAAACAATGAGCTAAAACTATTGGGTTTGAGCCTAACAAATGTTACTCTTGATCACTTGTCATACCATGGTTACCTGTATAGCTACTTGCTAATCGAGCTTCTTGCTCATCTCTCGACTTGAGTCAATTGATTGCTGTAAGTTCTTGATCACTTTTGACAAGCCATCTCTATTGTTCTATCTTGACAAGTGATCTTCATTAGCTTTTCTTATCTCAATATCTGAAAAACTTTGTCTCATTCTATTAGTCAACCAATAATTCTTTTCATGCTGGTTACAACTCGGTCTCAATTTGAGCAGTAGAGTCACCCTCCATTCAATTATACACAGTTACCTTCTCCAACCAGATGCACACGAGTGCTAAATAAAAATGATAGTTCTAGTCCTAACCAATCTGAGGATTCTAAGGTCACCTCGTGGTACAAAGGAGGCTTCCTCTTTTCTGTGTTCAAGACCTCCAAAAACACAGACAATGTCTCACTCACTCTCACTGAACAAGAAAAGTTCCACCAGTTGCAAGAACATTTTGAGCATAAGGACAACCAAGCTCATTTAGACAAAATGGATGCTACCAGATGCATGGCTATGAGAGGAGTATCTCATGAGCAACCCAAGATTAGTGGTTATGAGCATAGACCACTTTTTGGTGCTAATGGCAACTATGGCAACAACACGCCACCTAGGTCTCCTCTGGGATGGAATTTCGCTATACCTTCTTCACCACCTAGACCCCCTCCCTCTCACCATGAGGAAGAGGCCACTGATGAGATTTCTAGTGAGGAGCTTATGAGATTTGAACAAGACGAGGTCTCCCAATGAATGATGCATAAGCTTATAGAGTGTAATGGAGACCAATCTTTTTAATTCATGACTTCTAGAGGATACAAGCTTCCTCTCGGTTATGATGTTTGACAAATTGTCCAAGAAAGAGTGCCAACAGAATTGGAAATCCTTAGAGAGGAATTACAATGGACAAATCAACATCTTGTCCAAATGGCAATAGAAAGGGATCCTACAAAGGTCTCTTTCATAGAATCTATTTGTGCTCTTCCTTTTGATAGGAGTCTATACATGGTCCCATTTCCTAGGGATATTGAGGTTCCCAAATATGACAAGTATGATAGAAATGGTGACCCCCATGACCATGTGTGTCACTTTTACGCTCTTAGCATGGACTTCCTTCATGAAGACATATTTCTTCTATGATTTTTCCCTAGAAGTTTAAGAGGGAAAGCTTTGGAATGGTTTGCGAAATTGACACCACCTCTTAAGACTTTTGATGAGTTGGCTAGGCGCTTCACCCAAAATTATTCATACAACATCCAATAGCCTATCACCATGATAGATCTTAGTGCTCTAAGGAAAAATCAAGGTGAGCCATTTTTCACTTACCTACAACATTGGAGGTCATTGTATTCTCGATATCCTTGTCAGCTACCTGAAAGGGAAAAGATTGACATTTTCATCAACACTCTTGTGCCTGAGCTATATTATAATCTAAGGAAACAACTGTTCTCCTCTTTCAATGACATGGTTGAAAGTGCATATCAGATTGAGGATGTGGCCATAAGAAAGGGGGATATCATTATTAATAAAGATACTCGAGGCAATGGCAAGGACAAGAGAAAACCTTGGAACAAAAACAAGTATGTTGTCAATGATGGGGTTGTGGATGTCCCAAAAGCTAAAGAACCTACTTTCAACCTCTCTAATGCTATATATGCAACAAAACAACAAGAGGTTTCCAATGCTCATAGTGCTCCTAAGCTTTAGTATGTAGATAAGCCAAAGAAGCAATACCACCATCGGGTCTACACCAAGTTGGCTGAACCATACGATGTGATTCTTAAGACTTTGGTTGCCAACAAGTATCTTACGCTTGCTGACAATTCTTGTCCCTATGATCCACCAGTTAAGCTTGATCGGTGGACAGAAGATCATTTCTGCCATTATCACAGGAATAAGGGACATAAGATAGACAATTTTTTTAAGCTTAAGGATGCCATTCAAGATCTTATTGATGGAGGAACAGTTCTCACAGATGGCTTAGTTAAAAATTCTGATCACAAAGCTTTCAAGACTCCTCTACCTGAATATGAGAAAGCAAAATCATCTCAAGAAAATAAGAAGAATCATGAGGCAAAGATCAACTATACATATACTCCTGATTCACTTGTGATCAACATGATAGAGCCTATTGAGAGTGTTCTTATGGTGAGATCTCAAGATGCTAATAACGCCAACCATGGTATGCCAAAGTTGGTCTTGCAAACACTGAATGGTTCATCTTCCTGAATTGAGACACTAAATGCTGTTACTAGGGGGCAAGCCAAAATTTTCCTTAAAACCATGCATGACCCTAAGAAAGCTTCTTCTTCCAAATAAGTAGCTCCTTCAATTTTGTCTAGCTATGACCTAGTGCACCAATTACAACAGACACCCACTTAGATATCCTTTTTTGAGTTGCTTGAGCTATCCCCTTTGCACAAAGAGATCCTTGAGAAAGCTCTTCGTACAACAAATGTTCCCAATGATATTGATCCAGATCGATTCTAGGTTATGGTCAACCACATTGTGTCTCCCCACTACCTATCCTTTTTGACAGAAGATGACACATCTCTTAGTCACCCTCATAATCTGGCTTTACACATTGAAGTTCTAGTCTACCATACTTGAGTCCGTCGAGTCCTGATAGACAATGGTGCTGGGTTAAATATTGTTTCTTTCCATGTGGTGCAATAGTTGGGATTGTCTGAATTAGTCGTGGATCCTAGGTGAAAGATTACTATAAAAGAAGATGATGAAGTGGAAAGATCTTCCAAAGGTCTTGTTATGCTACCTGTCTGAGTGGGCCCTGTCATGAAAGATATTATTTTCCAAGTGTTGGACATCCCACTTGCATATAACATTCTTCTGGGTCAACCTTGGATCCATGAAATGCAAGTTGTCCACTCCACTTATCATCAGTGTGTCAAGTTTCCACACAATGGAGCCGAGATTGTGATTCCTGGGGACAATGCTATTGCTATCAATACTCTAACTACTGCTAAGATGTTTGTTCCTCACAACAAACCTTCTCATGATCATAATGCATCCCTCATTGCTGCTGAGAAAAAAATAAAGATGATGAGTATTGGTATTGGAGAATACACATGGGACTCCATTGCTACTATGCCTGCTTCTCCTAAGTCCTATTGTAGACCTTCAGACAAGGCAAAGCCTTCTGCTTCTACCATGATAGTTTTTTGTACATTTGTTCAATCATCCATACCCTTAGAGGCTGAAAAAGAAGAACAAGCTGTTAGGGAGTGGATTTATAGAGAAGAAGAAGATAGTATGACAGTTGCTACTCCCATTTCTCCTAAACACTATGGTAAAGGCTATGAATTTTTGCAGCAAATGAGATATCAAGGTCACAAACCTTTAAATAACAATGGGCATGCTTTAATTGAACCTTTGATTCATACCGATGGCCGGTCTTCTAAAGATACCACAGGTCTAGGTTATGGTGTTGACAATGACATCCCTGAATATTCTAGAAATACTCCCATCCTTAGTGACTTAGATACATACGTCAAGGAATCACCACTATGCACTATGGCCCAAATGGAAGACTATCTTCCTTCTACTTCACTTCTTTGGGGAGGAGAATGTATGCCTACTAATGGTACAACTGAAGCCTCCACATCCAAAAATTTTGTGCCTAATGAGTCATCGAGCTTTGATAGACAGCATAGAAATATTGCACGATTGATAGAAAGAGGAGATCTCACACATAATGACATGAATGCCTCTACTTCTAGGCATCCTAAGCCTTTTTGGTGCAAGCATCCCAGCAGAAGTTCCACGACCGATTCAAATGAGTATGAATGGGACACTCTCTTAGATGGATCTTCGACAGTAGATATGGACGTTGATGTGATTCATACCTATAGTGACCAACCCAATGTAGTTGATGAGTCATGCTAGGGTCTAATGAGTTCCATCCACATATTTCTTCAATGGACCACGCTGGTCCTTCCATGAAAAATTTAGATCTCGACACTTTTGGAGCCTACCCTATAGGCTTGACTTCTCTTGTCACCAGAGATGATCTTCCCCACATCAATAACCTTGAAACGGTCACTTCGCTCTCTCTCATACACTCAAATATTATAGATTGGTCTACCCAAGATCAAAGACCTATATTGCCTTCCTTTCAAAATGACTATGAGATCACCTGCTACCTCAATGCCATTGAACCTATTACTTCTTCCACCAGCAAACCAGCAACAAACATGATTGAATCAGATATCAAGTACCTTAGTTGTAAAATTAAAAGAAAAAAGAAATGGTCGAATGGTGAAAACCACATTGTGGCAGTATTCAAACCTCAAAATAGTAAAAATAAAGATGTATCTAAGGGTGAAAACCTCGCTGAGGTACTTGGTAGTCTGTCGAGCTATTTTCAAGAAAGGTCTTCAGTTCTAATAGAGCCTATGTAGCCCATGAACTTAGGGACATAAGAATCTCCTAAAATCATACATGTGGCTCAGTCTCTCTCAGTAGAAGAAAAAGAATAATTTGCCACATTCTTTTAAGAGAAAAAGATCAACTTTGCATGGACATATTCTGACATGCCTGGTTTAGACATTGATCTTATCATGCACCATCTTTCCATTGCTCCAGGGGTAAAACCTATCAAGCAGAAGCTCAGAAAGATGCATCCCCATGTAGCATTACTAGTTAAGGCTAAACTTGAGAAACTTCTGAAAGCCAACTTCATTAGAGCTATTGACTACGCTAAGTGGATTTCTAATATTGTCCCTATTTTGAAACATGATAAGTCTATTCATGTATGCACTCATTTTAGAGACCTAAATAAAGCATGCCCTAATGATGATTTTCCACTCCCAAACATTGAAATGATAGTGGACATGACGACAGGCTATGAAATGTATTCCCTTATGGATGGCTTCTCCGGATACAACCAGTTCAAGATCACCCCTGAGGGCCAAGAGAAGATAGCCTTTACAGGTGCATGGGGTACCTTTTGTTGGAATGTCATGCCCTTCAGTCTTAAGAATGCTGGTGCAACCTATCAAAGGGGTATGACCACTATCTTCCATGATATGATGCATAAGAACATGGAAGACTATGTTGATGACACACTTGCTAAATCTCAATAAAGGAGCACATGTATATCTGATTTGAGTTTGATATTGGACCGCATGGAATGATTCCAACTCAGATTAAATCCTAAAAAATGTGCTTTTGGTGTCACTTCTAGAAAATTGTTAGGGTACATCATCTCAGTAAAAGGGATAGAAGTAGACCCAGAAAAGGTGCAAGCTATCATGGAGATGCCACCTCCTCGCAACATCAAACAATTAAGGGGTCTCCAGGGCCGTCTCCAATCTATTCGACAGTTCATTTCTCAGTTAGCTAATAGAACTCAACCCTTCAATCTGAATTTTCATAAAGGAGCTACTTGTATATGGAATGAGGAGTGTCAAAAGAACCTGGACCAGATCAAAGATTACCTAGCCCAACCTCCTATTCTTATGCCACCTATCTAAGGGAAACCTTTAATACTATACATTTCTACTATGACAAATTCCTTAGGAGCTCTCCTTGCACAACATGATGATATGGGCAAAGAATGAGCTATTTACTATATCAGTCACACTCTGGTTGCTTATGAACTCAACTACACCAGCATTGAAAATGCTTGTTTAGCAATAGTGTTTGCATCTCAAAAACTTAGACATTACATGCTTGTGCATACTACACAGCTAGTTGCCAAAATTGATCCTTTAAAGTATCTTCTGAGTAAAGCTACGCTTACTGGATGACTTGCTAAATGGATGTTGATTCTCTCAGAATTTGACATTCAGTATGTCAAAATGAAAGCTATTAAAGGGAAAGAAATTGTAGATCAATTGGCTGAGTTCCCCATAACTGATAATGCTCCTCTTCAAATAGACTTCCCAGATGCTTCAGTCATGCATATCATAGTGTGTGCATGGAAAATGTTCTTTGATGGTTCTTATACATAGAATACGGCTGGTGCTAGAATCTTGTTCATTACCCCTCACAGATACACCATTCCTAAATCCTATAAGCTTCTCTTTCCATGCACCAATAACATAGCTGAATATGAAGCTCTTCTGAATGGTGTTAAGCTTTCCCTTGAATGGAGGATCACTAAGTTGCATATCTTTGGAGATTCCTAGCTTGTCATAAACCAAGTAAATGATGAATACAAAACAAAGGATGAAAAATTGATTCCATAAAAGAGGATGATAAAGTCACTCAAGAATTATTTCACATCTGTTACATTCCAACAAATTCCTAGAGTTGAGAACAAGGCTGCTGATTCCTGGTGGAAGAATTGCACTATCCTACCTACAATTCCCCTGATGACCATGTCATTTACACCATGGTTGGTCATGAGTCCTCCCGCTATGCCACCATCTTTTCCTATCTCTGAGATCAAGCTATCCCTGAAAATCTAATGTGCAATGAGAAGCATGAACTCATCCATAATGCCTCACACTTTACCCTCGTCTCTAGTGACTTGTATAGGAAGAGTCTAGATGGAACTCTCCTTAGGTGTCTAGAAATAGAGGAGTTAGAAAAGGCACTCGCTGAAGTCCACAATGGCATATGTGGGTCACACTCTAATGGTCTTGCGCTAGCTCAGAAATTACTTAGGGCTGGTTACTATTGGCCTACTATGCAAACTGATGTTGTTCAATATGCTAAGTCATGCAAGAAATGTCAACTACATGGGAATCTCATTCATGCTCCTAGACACAAGCTCATTGCCTCTGTTACTTACTAGCCATTTTAGCAATGGGCCTTTGACTTGGTAGGCAAAATTTATCCTAGTTCTTTGAGTGGGCATAAGTTCATCATTACAACTACTGAATATTTCACTAAATGGGTTGAAGTTGTCCCACTGTCTGTAGCTATGGGCAAACATGTTGCCCTATTTATTTTGAATCACATCATTTGCTGCTATGGTATTCCTTCTTCCATAGTTACAGATAATGGCAGCCAGTTCAAAAAAAAAGACTTGAAGAACTTGTGCCAAAAGTTCAAAATCAAACAACATTGGTCTTCTATTTACTACCCTCAAGTGAACGGCCAAGCTGAGGCCTCAAACAAAACATTGCTGAAAATTCTCCATAGAAAAGTGCACAAATCAGGCAAGGATTGGCATCTGCAGATCAATCCTATGCTATGGGCTTACAAAAATTCTATATGCACTCCTACAGGTGCCACACCTTTTTCCTTGGTCTATGATTCTGAGGCTATCTTACCACTAGAGGTTGAAATACCTTCACTGAGAGTCTCTCTCCATGGTTTGATTACTGATGAAGACTAGAGGGCCATGAGAGTGCATGAGCTTACCACCTTTGAAGAATGTTGCAAGGCTACTTTTGATCACATGCACACTTATCAGAAGAGAATGTCTACTGCTTACAATAAGAAAGTTCATCCTAGAGATTTCCAAGTGGGTGAACTAGTTCTTAGAGAAAATCCCCAAAATCAACAGAATAGGGAGCAAAAAGGAAAGTTTGAGTGAAATTGGTTAGGACCTTATATTATCACATTAGCATTTGGGTCCAGAGCTTATCAACTATCTACACCTGAGGGAGAAGAGCTTACCAAGCCTATCAATGTTCTACATCTGAAAAAGTTCTATGCCTAAGGTTCTTGAGCTCTTTGTACATATTTTTATTGATCCTGAAAAAATTAAAAAAATTCATATATGATGCTGAAAAAATCCTAAAAAGCATAAAAAGTACTAAAAATGAGCATCCTAGTGAAAACCTAGCAATAGGCGCTTTGATGTCTGTCCAAAAAAATATAAAATATAAAATATAAAATTAAAAAAAAATAGAAAAAGTGCCTTGGTGAAAACCTGGAAATAGGCGCCTTGGTAGAAAAATAACATAAAAATTGGAAAAAGTCCTGAAAAAATCTATCAAGTGGTGAAAACCTAGAAATAGGCACTACTTGAGACCCTTGCACCTATGTCTATTAGTCTTGCGTGACGCTCCTTCACTCCACTTCTCGCTTTACCTCTCGTAGCCTGGAATTGACTCTTGTCTTAGTCTAGGGGGCATACATTGTTCTAGCTTATAATGGGTCTCTTTGTGCATTCAGGTTTCTTGGACAACTTGGTTTCAGTGGTGTTTTTCAACACCTCCCCAACTGTGTTTTTCAACACTTTCCTAGCATTGAGTGTTTTTCAACACTTATCAGATATCTTACCCGTAGTCTAGAATGATAAGATATTTCTCACTAGCAGATGCGATACTCAAAGTTTGACTCTATGACCTACACACACACACTTAAACACTTGACTTGCTAAGATTTGTTTGAATTTATTTCTTTGTGTGCTATCTATGATGATTTCTTTGCTGAGTGTTCTCTCCCTGATCATTTTTTATGATGCCGAGCTAGAAGACTGGGGCATGAGGACATGTTTTATTTGATTTCTTCTTCTGGGTATATCTTGTTGATCCTCACTGTCATGAGCATTTATGCTTGTTCCACTTGACACTAGGATCTACAATGTATTATCCTTGATTATTTTTTTCAAGTGCATGCTTATAGTCATCTTGACTTTCCTTGTGTCTCGATGCGAGTATAATCTTGCTATACTAAACTTAGGGAACCTCACTGCACTAGGCATCTTGATCTATATGTCTTTGGTGCCTAGGTGGGATTCCCATATTTCTATCTGATATAGATCATATTCAGATTCACATAGTTATACTAGTGTGTATTGTATGATCTTGCACTACTACCAACAATGCTCAATGATGATTATTAGAGTCTAATGGCTTTGTGACCTTGCAAGTAAACTACTTTTCATTGTAGCTTTCATTCTTAATTTAATGATAGTTAGTTTTGCATCTTGCATATGGAGAGAGCTCTCCTTTCATATTTCACAGACTTATTAGTCAAACTTTGCTCACCTTTCACTTCTTCCCGATCATGTCTTTCACTTCTTGTCTTTCATATCACATCATTTTCTATTCATTTTGGGATCGAAACCAAAATCTGAGTTCACCTTGATCATCTGAATCACCTTTCTTCTTCTTCCACACAGTTGGCTAACCTTTTGAGGCCTGATCCTTCGATCTTCACTGGGCCATCCTTCCCTTCTTCATCTCCATCTCTCTCACCCTTCTAGTCTTTCATTCATTTCATTCATCTATCTTTGAGGTCTTGACTGGGGCATATCTTCACTGCTTGATGGTTTTTCTATCATCTTTCATCTTCGATTATGATTTCTAGTGATTTGATCATGTTGCTCTTGCTTCTGCCTTCCCTCTACCTAATTTTTCTTTCGATCTTGAGGGGGTAGACACATCATATCCTATTGGCTATTCTCTAGAGCATATGCTTGACCATTCCATTTTCTCTGATCGATCTATCTTTGCACTTGACATGTTAGTTCTCATCACAAGTTATGATACTATCCATCTCTTTCCTAAGTGTTTAGTACTATCGCTACTAGGCTGATCATGCAGGATTTGTTATCTCTCGGCACTTCATTCTTTGGAGTCAGATCTCTATCTATTGCCTTCTTGGCTGATCTATTCTTTGACTTAATGTGTTCCCAGATCGATCACACATTAGTCAAAGAGGGGCAAATGTAATCAGCCAAAAATGGTCATCTAGACTATTAGCCCCTTTCTAGCATTATTTGCTAAAATCATCAATTGCTTATTCTTGATCAAATCCTATTTCTATCATTTATTCGATTATTTTCTATGGGCTAACCATTTTATCCTAAGTCTTTATTTATTTAAAAGGAATTCCCACCCCTTTTATTAAATAAAAATCCCCCACTTTTCCTTTTATCCTAAGTTGCACAAATAAAGCATTATTCTTATTTTATAAAAATAAGAAAAGGCCTTTTTGTCTCACATGGGGCATAAAAGTCAACACTTATTTCTCATTAGAGGAAACTTGTGCACATAGATTTCTCCTCTTTCAAGCTCCACCCTTGATTAAATCTTTTGCCTCTTAATCTCCATGGTCCATTCCTTTTCAATTCCTATAAAAGAAGAGCTCTCTTCTCATTCTAAGATCCCAACTTTTTATGCTAATCTTATGCTATAGGATTTCTTGGAGACTTTGGAGCTTTTGGAGATCTTATTGCATTTAGCCTTCATTCTTTCATTCTTAGCTTAGCTTCATGTTTATGTTTTCTTAGCGTAGTTTCCTTTCATACTCTAGATTAGCTCACATAGCTTAATTAGCAAGGATTTGTAACACTTCTATCTTTCATTTCCATAGCTTAGCTTGCATTTCCATTCTTAGGATAGCTTGCATTTCATCTCCATTTGGATTCTTGAGGATATTGGCATTCTTGCCCTTGTCTCATTGAATCTCCCATTGCATGGTTTACTAGCAAGGTTATTGGTTTAATAGCTCTAGCTGAGAGCATTCTTAAGACCCTTGCACTCCATGCCTAGGGAGCTCTAGGGCGCCTTCCCAAGGTTTCCAATTCATGGATTCTCTTGGAAGAAATAGCTTAGAGAAGTGCACATTCTAGTGTATACACTAATCTCTAGAATCAGGGTTAGATTGGCCCAATACAAATCTTATCCCTCCGAGACCTGGGTTAGATTGCCTAGATAACGGTCCAAAAGAGATTTTGAGAGCCATCTCCTGAAAGAAGCTTGAATTTTAGGAATTAGGGTTAGATTTCCCCAATACCTAATGAGATTTTGAGAACCATCTCTAGAACAAAGCTTGATCCTTGAGGATCCAAGTTAGATTGCTCAGATACCTAAAAGATAGATGACAAGATGACCATATGCGAGGTATGAAGATGCCCCAAGTCAAGAGAAGCCCCAAGTGATGAGGACTTTTGATTTAGGCCAGGTTAATATGAGACTGGTTCAACAAGATTCAAATGATGCAATCATCCTAACCCCTTGGGAGCAAAATCGAAAGATGACATATCAGAAGGATGATTGACAACAAGAGGTTGCTGAATAGAAGCAATCAAACTAGATTCAAGAAGCTGTAGAAGCAATTTGGAGTAATTGGGAGGTCTTGTTGACCAAGTTTAACCATGGTTGACCATGGTTGACTAAATTTGACTAGAGTTGACTTTAGATGAAAACATTGAAGATCTCGAGAAAATGATGAGGAGATGAGAATTTGCTAGGGAAATGATGCCAGAAGGTTGATTACACAAGTGTTCGATCCTAGAATTTAAAATGCAATTTTGAGCCATTTAGAGATGTTAGATTTCAATTTCGATCCCGAAAATGGATTCAGAGCAGTTGATTTAGTGAAGGGTACAATTTTCACACAAAATAGAGCACTTTGCAAATTAGGTCAAAAAGCTATATAAGGCCGAGAGGGGTCATTTTCAATTCATTATTCACTTTGTCTTCTAGCAATTCTGAGAGCTCTGAGAGAGAATGAAGGGTGTTCTAGTGCATACACATTAATTCATGCACTCCCAACACCACAGTCGACCGCCAGGGTATGACCCACCTGTGAGTAGTTGATAAACCATCCTGCATTTCAATTTTTAATGCTTTATTAGGTGATTTAGGCTAGATTTGGCATGTTTTAGGGCTTCTTCTTCAACCCTTGCATGAGGAAATAGTTTCCTCACATCAACCTCAGTCACCCCTCGCGTGAGGAAACAATTTCCTCACATGGGTTAGGGCTTCCTCACCTGGGTCTTTTCTGTGAGTTCACGTGAAGCGCTAGTTGATGCCATGCGAGATTTCATCTTCTTGCATAGGAAGAGGTCTTCTCTTGCATGAGGGAACAATTTCCTTACGTGGGAAGCTACTACAGTTTGCAAAAGTTTCATCCAATTTTGCATAAAATTAGCTAATTAAAACATTCCAAAGTCCTATTTAGGATAGATGTGTAGCCTAATTTTTTATTGTTGATTTGAGAAACCATCATGTTGAGATACTGATCCAATGTCATTGCTTGCTTTGTAGGTTGACTTCCCAGATGTCACATTCTAGTCGCACCATCTAGTCATCACCACACTAGTTTAGAGATTGACCGATGCTGAGAGTGCCCATATTGAGGGGCTAGGATTGTCTTACTTGCATGATATACCTAACATTCAGGTAAATCATAGTCTTCTAGGTGCACTGGTCGAGCATTTCCATTTGGAGATGAACACATTTCATTTTTTGATGGGGGAGATGACAGTCACTCTCGAGGACGTCTATAGGATATTGAGGATACCCTTCCACGGTGCATGTGTTGAGTATGATGTACAGCCAAGGGAAGGTACACTGGCACTCAGGGCCATATTTAGAGATGATTTATTGATGGGTTGGGCCATCTCTTGGGATGAGCTAGTTAGCAGATATGGTGGTGCTCACTGATTAGCAGTTGTTTTAGCCATATTCTTGAGTTGTTACTTGGTTCTTGGTCAGGGCCAGCACAGATTGGAGTGCGGCTGGGGTCGCATGTTGCAAAGGATGCTAGATAGGCTAGTCATTAGATTCAAATGGGGTGAGTGCATGCTCACATAGATGTACCATGAGATGCACAAGGTCATGTATCAGAGTGCCAAGACTATGGCTGCTGGATTTCTTGTATTGTAGATCTGGGCTTGGGAGCATCTCCCTATTTGTAGGCCGATATTCCATGATACACAGTAGTCCCTTGAGCCTTATATTTATAGATATGTAGGTCCCATGACTCAGACAACACTAGGTAAGACTGAGCAGTGGTGAGGACAGTTAGATGATATGGCAGTAGTGGTGTGGAGACCTTGGGTAGCTACAGAGCCATGGGATAATGCTCGGTGGGAGCTAGCACACATGTTTGTCTCACATCCACTGATTGGACACACTATTATTGTCATTGACCATTTCTTGCTCACACATGTCATGAGGCAGTTTGGGAGACAATAAGACATCTCCTAGGAGTATGATTCATATGCTCACTTCATCGATGAGATGAAGAACGGCTGGTAGTCTAGGTTAGATTAGGGAAGATGCATGATTGAGGCATGAGTACCTCTAGCTCAGTGGGACTATATGGTGGATGTCACTAATGCAGGGATGACACCTACATATTGAGATCACCTCTTGGTGGACCCCTTTGTTAGATTCACAGATCTTGCTAGGATGGGACATAGAGCACAACAACAGCCCGCACAGTAGCAACCTGCATAGCAATAGCCCAGACATCAGCCACAGGGACAACTATAGTAGTAGTAGGAGGTACCTACCTAGCAGTAGATACCATTATAGTGGCCTAGGTAGAAAGTATTAAGGCCTAGGATAGGGAAGATAGACATTCCCCCCAAGGACTATGGGGTCAGATGCAGGTGCTGGGAGTAGTGGGACCCAACAAAGGTCCACTAGGCAGAGGATAGGAGATACCTCACGTCAGTTGCCTCCTAACAAGGAGGCATAGAGTGATGATATTGATATGTTGGATCAGGCCACACAGGGACCAATATAGTTAGCATAGATACAAGAGGCTCTCAAGAAGAGCTGAGAGAGAGTGAGACAGGTACAACAAGAGAGGGATGACTTCCATATGTGGGTTATCATCCAAAAGATGTGGGTGGCTAACAGGGATCAGGAGATCAGAGAGCTTCAAGAGGAGCTAGCGAGGTCATGGCTAGAGACTAGATATGAGTCTGCTTAGGTAGCCTACTACTATGCAACATATATTGGTGTTGTTCTAGATCTATCAGAGAAGGTGCCTCCATTTTCTGAGTATGTCGGAGCACCACAAGGATCTCCACCTCAGGCACCGCCACATGCACCACCACAGGAACCACCACATGCACCACCACATGCACCACTATAGAGACCAATGCCTCCTCCTCAGTGACCACCACAATAGGCTCCTCCGCCTCCACCTCCTCT
Source organism: Chamaecyparis obtusa (assembly GCA_027943335.1). Classification (NCBI taxonomy): domain Eukaryota; kingdom Viridiplantae; phylum Streptophyta; class Pinopsida; order Cupressales; family Cupressaceae; genus Chamaecyparis; species Chamaecyparis obtusa. The sequence goes on along the minus strand of BSBK01004796.1, from coordinate 739,689 downwards.
AGGTGGTAGTGGATCATGATGTATATTATAGCCCATATTTTGATATTGTGCTCAAGTAGCACTATTCTTTTGTACATGACATTGATCGACCATGAGATATATATATGAGATCACCTCTTTGACATCATTGTACTTGTTTATATATTTCTTTAATGTTGATATTCATGTTTTATGAGATGTTTCCTAGATGATTTAGATGTATGGATTAGATATGTATGAGATGCGCATGGTTTCTTTTATGATATGCATATGCACATGTTTTATTTTATGATGGTATATGAATATGAAATGTGAAATGTAATGATAGATGGTAGATAAATGAATGCAATGTATGATTTTATTTATGCTTATAATCAATGCAAATGGAAATGCAATGTATGTGATACTAATCATCTCATGTAGGATGTAGTAATATAGGATAGGTACTAATCAAAAGGATATTTTGAAGATCGAGAGTGAGGACTAGACACTTGTGCAACCAAGATGAACCTAGGATAAAAGATGAGAACCTTTGATGAATAGATCCAGAAGAAAACAATCAAGAGAGCACCAAAACACTATCTCAATGCAAGCCTAGAATGAAAAATGCAAGCCTAAGCTAGATGGAAGCCTAGAATGAACATGCAATCCCTAGGACTTGGTTGTTGGACTCATTGTATTGTCACCATAGAGTTTTTAGGTATAGGATGATTGCAAGATGCCATACAATCCTCACTGACATTGCAATCATGAGAATATGAATATGACATAAGTCTTAGATTTGTTGGAATGAGGTGTAAGCATTAAGGCACAAGAAGCCAGAATGACCTGAACACCTATTCCTTTTGATTTAGCAAGTTAACATAAGCATGAAAGCATAGCTGCTAGAATGACCTAAATGTTGCTTGCATACAAACACTCCAGACACACGAGAGTTCCTTCTTTTTCCAAAGAATGCTCACAGTTACCCTTACGTTCACTTAGTAGGATGAGCGTTTGCAATTTTACTTGTAGTAGAAAGAAGTCACTCAAAATAGATAAGGAGAAGAACCAACCTCACCAAAGTTTCCATATTTAAGGAGTCAATGTACACATGGCCATCCAATATGGGATGAAGGCTCTTACGTCAGATGGACACCCCTCTTATGTGAATTCTTTGGATCATTGGAACTAAACCAACAAATAGAAAGCAAAGGAAAGACCATGCCCCCAGTATTTGCTTCTCTTGGTCAAGAAGACATCTTAGAGTTGCTCAAGGGGGAATGATAAAGAGAAAAACAAAAACATAAAAGAAAATCTCAGCATGCTTCAGAGAATCAAAAATTTAGTTTTAGTTTTAGTTTAAGTTTGTGTTCAAGCGGATTGAAGTCGAATTGGAAATGTACAATGTTAAAAGTCTTAATGGGATAGCAGGAAGACACAATGAGAACCACTATTGACCATCATGAGAAATGAAGTCTCAAGGAGATATTGGAGCACTAACCAAGTATCAGCAGGCAGATGTAGTGAAAACCACTGGTGACCAATACAAGGAGGATTCTTGAAAGAGAGAACCAAGCACGAACGAAACATCAACAGGAAAACACAGTGAGAACCATTGGTGACTAATGTAAGGAAGAGATCCCAAAAGAGAGGGGTTCGAATGATAGCTAGGTATCAGTAGGAAGGCACAGTGGGAAGCACTGGCAATCGATACATGAGAGATCCTCAAGGAGAGAAATCTCAAAAGTAGCTAGGCATCAACAAGCAGACATAGCGAGAATCACTGGCGACTGATGTAGGAACAAAACTTTGAAACATGATAGGACAATGCCCCCTAGACCAAGAAGGTGCCCCCAAGTGTGACCAGTTCCAATCCATGTAGAGTCGAGCAAAATCATGAAGATAACTGAAAGCAAGTGCATGAGCTAGCAAATTAAAGTAGGAAACGAACTAAAAGCAGGAAACAAACTAAAGTAGGAAAGCAAGAAAACAAACTAAAGCAGGAAAGCAAGAGCCAAGTGGTGTTGAGATGAGATATAGCTTCAAGAAACAAGAGGTGCCTGTTTACTAGGTTTTCATTGTCTTGGCGGAGATTCTATTTTTGCTACCATGATGTCTGTTTGCTAGGTTTTCATCAATGACACAATTTTTTCTTTTTCAATTTTTTTTTGTTCTTTTCTCTTTTTTGATTTTTTTGTATTTTTGAATATTTCATTTTTTTTTGTATTTTTGATTTTTTGATTTTTTGTATTTTTCAATTTTTCAAATTTTTTGAGTATTATCAATGCGCCTGTTTACCAGGTTTTCACTGTCTTGGCAGAGATTCTATTTTTGCTCCCATGATGTCTATTTGCCAGGTTTTCATCAATGGCACATTTTTTTCTTTTTCAATTTTTTTTTGTATTTTGTATTTTTTGATTTTTTTGTAATTTTCAAATTTTTAATTTTTTTGAGTATTCTCAATGCGTCTGTTTACCAGGTTTTCACCAAGATAATAGATACATCAAAGCACCTATTTACTAGGTTTTCACTAAGATCATTTTTTTAGGACATTTTGCAATTTTTAGGATTTTTTCAGGATCAATAAGTATGTACATGAGCACATAGAGAATGCCTCAGCTGTAGAATCACTTCAGGTGTAGAGCGTCGATAGGCTCTTTGGGTTGTTCTCCTTTAGTGGTGGATAGTTGGTATGCGCTAGACCTAAATGCTGCAGTAATAACATATGGACCAAGCCAGTTTGGTTCAAATTTCCCTTTCTGGACCCGCTACTGCTGATTTTTGGGGTTTTCTCTTAGGAAAAGATCATCCACTTGGAGTTCTCTTTGTCTAACTTTCTTATTGTAGGCTTTAGACATTCTCTTTTGGTATGCTCGAAGATGATCAAACACCACCTTCCGACGTTCATCCAGTAATTCTAGCTCTTGAAGCTAGGATATTCTATTTTCTTCATAAGTGATGAGGCCCCTCAGAGAGACTCACAGTGTAGGAATCTCAAACTCAATAGGCAATACTGCATCTACTCCATAAACCAAGGCAAAGGGCATGGCCCCCGTTGGTGTTTGAATACTTGTTCTATAGGCCCATAGAGCTAGATTAATCTGGAGGTGCCAATCTCTACCAGATTTATAAACTGTTATGTGCAAGATTTTGAGAATTGTCTAATTAGAAGCTTCTGCTTGTCCATTACCCTAGGGATAATAGATAGATGACCAATGCTGAATAATCTTGAATTTGGTGCATAACTCTTTCGGGTCCTTGTTCTTGAATTGTCCCCCATTGTCAGTGATAATGGATGAGGGTACACCATATCTACAAATGATATTGTTTAGTATAAACATAGCCACAAACTTGCCATTAGCTATAGTCAAAGGCACTGCCTCAACCCACTTAATACAATAGTCTATAGCTGTGATGATAAACTTATGTCCTCTTGAAGAAGAAGGATGTATCTGACCCACCAAGTCAAAGGCCCATTGCTGGAATGGCCAAAAGTTGATGAAAGGAATAATATCTTTAGTAGGAGCATGGATCAAATTTCCATGAAATTGGCATGGTTTACAAGCCTTGGCATATTGAACAGCTTCTTTCTCCATATCTGGCTAGTAGTAACCAGCTCTATTAAGTTTACGAGCTAGTGTTAGACCACTCGAATGAGACCCACATATACCTTCATGTACCTCAGCTAACGCACATTTGGACTCATCGGGTTCTAGACACCTAAGGAGGGTACCGTCTAGACCCCATCTATACAAGTCATTTGCTATGATGACATACTGTGAAGCATTATGAATTAGTGACACTTTTCATTCTGGGTATAGGTGTCTAAATGATTTGGTCATGGAGGTAGGAATAAATATGGTGGTAGCGGGATGAATCATGTCCAATGACTAAACAAATCATCCTAGATTTAGGAATTTCATAGGATAGGTAGTGTAATGCCTCCACCAGGAATTCATGCCTGAAGTCATTTTTTGGCATTTGTAACATTGAGGTGAGAGTGGCCATAGCATCGACTACGTTATTGTCTACCCTTGGAATTTTCTGGAAAGAAATGTGTGCAAAATACTATTTTAAATCATCCACCATTCATTTGTAAGGCACTATCTTATCATATTTTGTTTGATAGATACCATTAACTTGGTTGATGACTAACTGAGAGTCTCCAAAGACCTTGAGCTCATCCACACGCCATTAAATGGCTATATTCATACCATTAATAAGAGCTTCATATTTAGTGATGTTTTTTGTGTAGGGAAACAACATTTTATAAGCTTTGGGCAATGAGTATCTTTGAGGTGTTATAAACAGAATGCTTGCACTTGATCCTTGCTGAGTGAATGATCCATCAAAGAACATGCTCCAAGCTTGATGTGTGAGAAGCATGATGGATTCATCTAGGAATTAAATGTTCAAAGGCTAGTGATCTTTCAGAGGATCTTCCACCAACTGATTAGCAATCACATGTCCTTTAATAGCTTTTCTTTCCACATAATCAATGTCAAATTCGCTAAGTATCATAACCCATTTTTCTAGTATATCCATGAGGGCAGCCTTGCTCAACAAGTACTTTAGAGGATCAATTTTTGCAATAAGCCTCGTAGTGTGAGTGAAAATATAATGCCACAACTTTTGGGAAGCAAAGACTACTGCTAGCTGAAAATCTTTCTCAATGACAGAATAGTTCATTTCATAAGAAACCAATGTTCTGCTGATATAATAAATGGCTCTCTCTTTGTTGTTCTGATCCTCTTGAGCTAGGAGAGCACCCAAAGATGTGTTCATGGCTGAGATGTATAGTATGAGTGGCTTCCCATGAATAGGGGGCATCAATATAGGTGGATTAGCAAGATATTGTTTAATTTGAGTGAGTCCTCTATTACATTCTTCATTCCATTCATAAGTCACACCCTTATGCAAAGTTTTAGTGAATGGTTGTGACTTGTCAGCCAATTGTGAAATGAAGCACTAAATAGATTGTATCCTTCCTTGAAGTCTTCTCATTTGACTGATGTTCTTAGGTGGAGGCATGTCCATAATAGCTTGAACTTTTTCTAGATCAACTTCTATGCCTTTAGCTAAAATGATGTAACCCAAGAATTTCCCAGAAGTGATGCTGAATGCACATTTTTTGAATTAAGTCTGAGAGTAAAATTGTTCCATGCAGTCAAGTATGGGACCCAAATCTGTAAGATGAGTTTTCCACTATATGCTTTTGGCCAAAGTGTCATCCACATAATCTTCCATTGTTTTATGCATCATATCATGGAAAATGGTAGTGACAGCTCTCTAATATGTTGCTCCAACATTCTGAAGCCAAAAAGGCATGACATTCTAGTAGAAGGTGCCCCAGGCACACGTGAAAGTAGTCTTTTCTTGATCTTTTGGTGCAATTTTATTTGATTATAGCCAAAGAAGCCATCCATTAAGGAATACATCTCGTATCGTACTGTCATATCCACTATCATGTTAATGTTGGGTAGTGGGAAGTCATCTTTTGGACATGCCTTATTTAGATCCCAAAAGTCTGTTCACACATGAATGGATTTATTATGTTTGGTGACTAGAACAATATTTGAAATCCACTCTGCATAGTCAATAGTCCTTATGAAACTAGCCTTAAGAATTTTTTCTAGCTTTGCTTTGACTAAAAGTGCCACGTGTGGATGCATCTTTCGAAGCTTTTGTTTGATAGGCTTAATACTTGGTGCAATGGAAAAATGGTGCATGATTAGATTGGGGTCTAATCTGGGCATATCAGAGTAAGTCCATGCAAAGTTTATTTTCTTTCTTTGAAAGAAGCTAGTGAACTCTTCCTTTTCTTTTGTAGATAATGACTATGCTAGATGGATAATTTGTGGAGCAGCCTCTGTACCCAAATTCACTGGTTGTGTCAGCTCAATCAATACTGATGATCTCTCCTGAAAGTGGCTCAGAAGTGTATCAAGTATCTCATCCTTGGGCACCTCAAAGAGGTTTTCACCCTTGGATACGTCTTTTATTTTAACTATTTTTGGCTCTAATACTGCCACAATGTGGTTTTCACCATCAGAGCATCTATTTTTTCTTCTTTTAATTTTTTGACTAGGATACTTTATATCTGCCTCTGTCATGATGACACTACCTTGACTGGCAGAGGACATTATAGGTTCAATAGCATGGAGGTAACAAGCTAGAGAATAATCAATCTAGAATTGGATGAGGAAGGGGAGTTCCAGTTTATCAACTTAGGATTTTTGAGTAAGAGAGAAGTAGTGGCTAGTTCAATTGTGTTCATGGTATAATTATCAAAAGCGCGGATGAGAAAGTCAAGACCTAGAGTGATCTCATCCAAAGGAGCATTCGAATCCCTATGAGACCCCACATTGGAAGTATAGGACAAGTTAACATCGATGGCATCTAATTTGTGTGTCCTAACACTAGACCCTTCACCTACTTCGAGAGGGTTTTCAAAGGTATGCACCATGTCTATATTTTTATCATAAGTAGCATCAAACAAAGATTCAAACTTGTACTCATGTGAGTCAGTACTTGATGTGGGAATTTCATTAGCATTGGCTGTATCATCATCTTCACACCTTGCAGCATTAATGGCTTGCTAAAGTAGATCTTTTTCAAACTGCTCTTGGAAATGTGGGGGTATGTACCATTCACCCTGAGAGTCAGAATCAGCCATTTGTATTTCTTTCCATTGGTCATACATGAGTCAATACACTGAAGTGGTCTCATCAGAATTGCTATCAGTCTCTATCAGGTGGATAGGTATGACAGGCTCATCAAGTTCTGTAAAGAGTGCAGCAAATTCTGGAGGAATAGGATATGGAAAAGTATCTTCATTAGAGCTGGCCTCTGGATTTACCTCTGGGGTAGTATCTTCAAATTATGGTTCAGGTTCAGGTTTAGATTTAGGCTCTGTCACAAATTTGTTTATCCCTAAATGAAAGGGGATGATTTTGAAACCTAAGCTAGTAGTATCCTTTGTGTGGTGACTTGTAGCTTCAATGGGTTTCAAGAAACCATTGTCATTCCTTCCTATAGGACCACTCCCTTTATAGCCAAAGTGCTTCATGATCTTGAAGGCTTCACTATATGGCTCTTGTTCTAAGTCTAGAGGTGGAGTAGTCATTTTAGACATTTCTTTCCCTTTATAGATCCAAGCTTTGATAGCTCTTTCTTCATCCTCATCTTCTAAATGTGTAGAGGCCTGTACAAAGGTTCCATTGTAGACTGTTTGAGGAGAGTCATCAGAAGGTTTGTTATTCTCATAAGGTCTCCGATAGGAGCATGGAGATGGAAGGAGAGTAGCTAGTGATAGCACATGTTCAATTTGATATTCTCCCATGCCTATATCCTTAAGTTTAAGAGTCTGTTCCATTTCTTTAAGCTTAGCATCATAAAACTCAGTAGACTCTCTATTAGCTAGAACAAAGCTATCTACAGATTGCACAAGGGTGTTGCAAGAATAGTTTGTGTTAGTAGGCACAGTGATCTCCACTCCATGGAATGGAAACTTAATGCATTGATGGTATGTAGATGGAACAACTTGCATCTCATGAATCCATGGCCTATCCAATAAGATGTTGTATGCAAGAGGAATGTCAAGAGCTTGAAAAGTAACATCTCTCAATAGGTCCTACATGGATAGGTAGCACAACTAAACCTTGGGATTTGTGTTCCTCTTCATCATAATATTTGATAGTAATATTTTTGTGGGAATCTATACATTCCTCATCATAACCTAGCTGGGTAAGAAACTTAGCAGAATAGGTATTGAGACTAGAACCATTGTCTATGAGTAGTCAACGGAAATGCTTAGGGCCTATCATGACTTCTATATGCAAGGGAGCATTATGTGGATGGCTCAGAGAGTGATCATCTTCTTTGAAGAAGGACATATAGTGAGGTGAGGTCAAATGACCCACCACAGATTGGAATTGGTCGAGATCAAGATCTTTGGGGACATTTTCCTTAGCAAGGGCTTTATCCAGAATCTGCCCATGAGTAGGTGAGATCTTCAATAGCTCAAAAATGGTGATCTGAGCATTGGTTCGTTGGAGCTGATCTAAGATGCTATAACTAGTTGAGCTAGATGTAGGAACTGATTTCAAGGTTTTTTTGGTAGGACCAACAATAGTCTTATCCACAGTTTGTTTCTGAGTAAATATAGGAGGATCAAGACCTTTCAAAACAATCCTTCCACATGATTAAGTAACAACATTGGCACAGTCCTGAGGTCATTCAGATTCAGATGAATGGGACACAGAACTATGCAAGATGAAAGGAGTCTTAGGTTTGGGAGCATCACCGCTCCTCTTAATAGTAATCACGTCACAATAATCAACTCCAATAGGTTTGATCATACCAATTACATTGTCATCATTAGTGTATGTGTAATTGACCTTAGCATTGGTATTCTTAGTCTTTGAATACTCACCCTTCTCATGAGGAGGGAAGGGATCCTTAAATGCTTGATGGTCTGAATTCTTGTTATGGCTGTCCACAATAATGTCACCACTATAAATCAAATCTTGGACCTTATGTTTCAACTGAAGACAAGTAGAAGTCTTGTGACCCTTATTTTGGTGATAGTCATAATATGCATTGTCATTCCACTAATGGGGTCATGGTTGTGGGTCATAGAGACATTTTTCCAAAGGAGCAAGTATTTGATTTTGCACAAGAGTTTAATAGACCATATCAAGTGGTTCTCCGAAGGAAGTGAATTCACACTTGGGTTGAGATGCCCAAGGTTTGTTCCTAGAAAACCTTGAAGGTTGCTGGCTTCCTGTCACAGGTTTTTCAGTAGCTTTGATCTCCTATATGCTAGAAGAGAGATTGAAAATAGACTTAGCAGGCTTCGGGGTCACATTTTTGACCACTCCATCATTCATAACATCTCTATTCTTGTTGAAAAACTTCCCTTTATATTTATTTGAGGAAGATCCTTGTTTATTGTCCTTGTTCAAAGCCAATTCCCCTTTCTTGATCATAAAGGCCTCTATAAGCACCGCTTGTTTAATCATGCTATCAAAGGTTAGGGGACCTTGTAATTGCACTTGGTATCCAAAAAGTCTGGGACAAGATTTTCCAAAAAGATGTCGAGTCTCTTGGACTCTGGTAATTTGTGAGGACACTTTGTACATAACTGTCTCCACCTTTGGAGAAATGTTAGGAAAGGTTCCCCTTGTCGCTGTTTCAAATTGCAAAGATCTTGGATGTTGACCGGATGCTAAATATTATGTGAGTAATGTTGGAGAAATAGATTAGCCATTTCATCAAAAGTCTTAATGCCAATGGGAAATCGAGAAAACCACTCCATAGTTGGTCCACCCAAGCTATGAGGAAATAGACACATAAGATATGTTTGATCATGCATGAATTCCATGGATAAAGTTCCAAACTCCCTTGAGTGATATTGGGGATCTATGGTACCCAAGTATTTGTCATATTTAGGGAGCTCTACACCTTTGGGAAAAGGTGGCATGTGAAGACTCCTATCAAATGGGAAAGGACATATACTTTCCATTGTGAATTGTTGTGCGGGTTTGTCCTTATTCTTCACAAGTTTTCTAATATGATCTTGCATGTCTCGGACCATCTTTTGCAACTTAGCAGTCTTAGTTTCTTCTTCTTTGCCACAAGCATTTGAACTTGATAGTCTGGGGGTAATTTGGCCCCTTGTTTGGCCAGCTCAAGAAAGTATTTTTCCTTCTCCTCTAGAAGGAGGATCTCCATCATCTTGATATAACCTTTTTTGCCTTACATAGCATCTATGTCATTTTGATTTATTGTGTCATCCCCATCATTTCCAAGAATCTCATAAATGCTTGGTACTTGATCTTGATTTTGATCATAAAGAGGAGGATGATAGTGATATGTTGGTTGAATGCCTTGAGCTTTGTTTTGAGCTTGGTGCTGATTCTAATCATTTTGGGATTGATCATAACATTGCTCATTTTGAGGTTGAGCATGACATTGGTCATTGGAAGATTGACCATGATGCTGGTTGTTTTGAGATTGATCATAAGTTTGGCTGTATTTTCCTAGTTGGAAGTTAAATGGATCTCCCATCTTGTTGTAGGACCGTGCAACAAATGAAGACTCAGTAAAATGACATGAATAATGCCGAAAGGGTGTAGCTAAGGTAACTTTTAGTGCTCTAACGAGATCAAGAGGATCAATTGGTTCAAATGAATCAATATCATCAACAGGGTCGATAGGTTCAATGATAGGACTAGTCTGAGGAAGTGGTCTTCCAAAGTTATGAAACAATGAGTTGTTTTGAAAGAATGAGTTGTCCTATTCTTGAAATGAGAAACCAGGTTGTGCTTGAAACAATGGATTAAAACACTCTTGGAACACTAGAGGTGATGAATAAGATGGGCTATCTTTCAAAGTACTCAATGAAGAACTTGAGGATCCCTCACAATGTTCAGATTGCAAAATAGGTTTAGGACAACTTGTTTCTTGATTATGAGGTTTACCTCTATCTTGACCAGTATTACGAATGGGGTAAGTGTTGCCACTTCTAGTCATGAAATTCATAAAGAAATATGTGACGAGAGAAGACTCAGGATAATGCTAAAACTCTATCTCTAGGAATAATGAAAAGGAGATAAAGGCTAGAACATCCAAGATGTGAGACGTACCCAACACAAATCGTCAAGAGTATGGCTAGAACAACCAAGATAAGAGTATCGTGATGTGAGGTACAAAAGAAAAAAAGATGAGATAAATAACAAGGAGACAATTGTGCATTCAAGAAAAATCATTTGGTTTGCAACTCAAGACACTCAGTTTCAGACAGTGAACGACAGGAAAATAGACAAACAGACCTCAGACAAAAATCAGATCAGGTAAAAAGTTGACCAGTCAACATGTATAAGCTTGCTATTTTTGAAATTTGGGTACAAGTTCACGTGAGAAAGTACTGAGCCACGCGAGAAAATGCCAAACTTCATGCAAGAGAATGAAATCTCACATGAGGAAATACTCTGAAAAGTGAAATTTTGCATAGGAAAGAATCAAAGTTCAACAATTTGACACAATTTTTTAGGTAAAAAGTCAAGTTGTGAGACACAGTCTGAACTGTTCTCTGACATAATTTCTAGTTTTCAGACAATTTGAAGGATAGTTTAATTAACAATCTTAGTTTGAAGGTTTCAAGCATTCGTTTACAAGCATGAAGTTTTGATCAAGCAAGAAGTAGTCACAAATAGACCTACCAAGGACAAAGCAACTTGGCAGTATCATGGGAGTCTTTGTTTAATCATGATGGAAAAGTTTAACAATTGATAACAAACACATAGTTATCCCTACAAAAAAAATGGTGAGAAGACAAAATCTGTGCCTCACTGCTTATGCGCATGAATACACCTCACACAGTTGTGTCACCCCCTAGAGGGTGCCCATGTTTTTGGTGTTTCTAAGGACTCAATAGTATATGTTCAAAAATTACCCTTGAAGTAGGGGCCAGTGTCATATAACACCTTCAAATGTCTATGTACATGCCTATGGTGAGAATCTACAAGAGAGATTCTTCCCCCTCCCTGCGCAAAGATTATGTCTCCTTTCGAAGGTGATCTGGGTAGGGAACTAACTAAGGAAAGTTTTTTAGTGGGCTTCCATTCACACTAACCTTTGGTGCCCCCAATATAGGGCTAGGGCCTCATAGCCACACCAACACCCGAAAGTCATACACCCCTGCAAGTAGGGCTAGGAGCGGCACCACTCAGTACAATAGACAGAGCCTTCTCAAGATGATAGTCAAAATCAATAGAAGGAAGTTAACATGGTTTTGGAGTCTTTAGACTCAAAAAAATGTTCTTTATTATAGTTAGGTGGAATCCATCTATATATCATTACATCCATAAAAGAAAAGCATTAATCGTTAGAATCGACATCATCACATTCATCCATTTATTCTATGTCATACATAATACAACCATCTAAGCATCATTAGAACATATCCATACATATAAAAAATTACATCTGAAAAGCATAAAACAAAGCATATAGGAGATAGAACTATTTGTTTATGCTTGAATATGGACCTCTAATCCAGCCATATACACAACATAGTCATTGCTAGATCATTGAAATTACGAAGGTGAGTATGGATTACTTAATTCACAATATCTATCGATTCGACCTGTTGCCTCCTAATTAGATGGGGTGTTTTAATTACTCTCAGAATAAGAGCCAACAACCAAAAGACCAAACTAAGATGGAGGATTTTTGAATACTGGAAAGATAAACAATTGCAATTACTCTAAGATGAATATGCCATTAATCTAAGAATGAAATGCAGATTTTAATCTAAGAACGTGAGAGAGATATGAGAATTAATCTAAAAATAATAAGAAAATTAAACTAATATGAGAATGCAATTAACTAGAAATGAAAATTAAACTAATGAGCAATAAAAGCTTGAAAATATGAAATAGTTGAGACTAGAATTTGCTATAGTTTATGTGCTCTAAAATTGCCTCTCGAATGAGGAAGAAGGTTCATAATATAGAAAATCCCAGGAAGAGGATGAAGAGTTTCTTGAAATGAAACGACTGACTCTTCATTCCCAATTGAGACAAATATTGAGGAACTACTTAATTAAAAGAATGAATTATTGCCACCTATGGGTGACCCTTCGAATAATTGGAATTATTAAATCCAAATAAGATAATCCATTCAAATAACCAAATAATATTTATTCCTTTTATGTGTATTAGCCAAATGGGGTGGTTTTAATTTAATTGAAAGCACTTAGGAATTTAGAATTAAATTAATTTATCATAGGGATTATTTAGCTAATAAAGTTGAATACTTAGGAATTAATTATAGTGTGAGATTAATGCAATTTAGGGTTTTTGCAATTGACACCAAGTCAAATAAAGTTAGGTAGGAGAGAGAAAATTGCCTAGTAAAATAGGACTTTAATGATGTAAAATTGAAGAAATGCACCAAAATTGATTGAAATTATAAGGTGCCAATTTTGGGGTATTACACGATCTAGATCTACATATCATGCTAAATACCTAAAAAGGAGATCTAACACATCATGACATCATATATAGTAAAGCTATCAAAATTGAGTATCAAAGTCCATGGTAACATAATCATAAAATCAACAAGAAATCAAAGTCCATCAAAAGATCATAAATACAAAGTATGAATAGGAAATCAGAGTCCATCAAAGTATCAACATGAAAAACCTCAACAAATAAAAAATGATACAATAGAGTCCAATGTATCAATATCAACAAAGCAATAAGATCATGTATATCATCAAAGAATTTGAAATATTTCATATCATATCTCAACTGGCTGAACCACCAACACCATCTCCACCATCAGGACCAAGAGCACTATCTGGAGGATTACTTGAGCTTGCCTATAATCCCTACTGACTCATCATGACAAGAAAGGTTTGCATCATCAAAATAAGCTAAGTAACCTGCTACTGCATTGCTGACATCTAAGACTAAAGAGATATAACATCTGATGCTAAAGCTGGGGCAGGAGCCTTTGTTGCAGAAGACTATGGTGGAGGTATCGAAGAAGAAGGCATCAAAGAAGATGGATGTGATAAAGATGGAAAAAAACTAGAAGATGATGGACGTGAAGAAAATGAGGGCATCAAAGTAGAAGCAGGTGCTTGAGAAGAGGAAGCCTATAGAAAAACTGGAGGTATCACCTGTTGAGTAGGAGGACCCTGTGTCTGATCAAGTAAAACCTGTGCAACCTTTGTATCAACCTCTTGCTATCACCTAGCCCTATGTTGGCCTAGTCTCATAGATGGATCTCCAAAAACCTAATGTAGTGCTCTATTTGCACCACCTCTAACCTGATCAACCCTAGGAGGGATAGGAGAAACAAAAATCACTGGAATAAGAACTCTGCTTGCTCTAATTACATGATGACCCTATCATTCATGCTATGATCTAATCCTACCCCCATCTCTCCCACCATCTCCATCATATGCATTATGTACATCATCTCCCCTATCCCCCATAGCACCATCATCTCCATTTGATAGCTCATCAATACTTGGAACTCTCTCAGTAGGATCAATAAATCTTAGAAATAGGTATTGAAGCAACCACTCAGCATAATCCTCTATGATCCCAGCATCCATAATATGCTCTCTCATCAACCAAGGTAGGTACCCAAGGTCCCAAATCTCTCTGAATACTATCCCATAATCAACACATGGACCCCACAAAGATCTCTTAGCCTGCACTCAAGCATACATTGCTACTCCCTGTGACATACCCTATTTGTACCCATACTGACATAATACTCTCCTAAAGAAGAATCTCTCAATAATATAAGTGGAATTCCCAATCATCCATTGAGGGAAAACCATATAAGGTAACTTAGAGTCATCCTTGGGCCAAGCCTCACAACCAACATATGGCCTCCAGACCACAACATCCATATCATCGATGACACAATGCCAATAATCTAACTTACCCATATGGGTCTGAATCACCATACCCTCATACATCCAGGTGAATGGCCAACCCGAATCTTGTTGTCACCCTGTGATAGGCTATGTCGCTAGGATATGCTCCCAAGTCCAAAGCTATAGTAAAATCTCTCCTAGAGTGAGCGTAGAAGACTATTTCTAAACAAATATATGTAGCTCATGATACAACTGAGATAATACATAGGATCCCCAATCAAATCACTAAGGATGCACCATCAAGTCCTCAAGGATAGGACCCCATCCAACTGCAAACCCATGATCACGTCTGTCTAGAAGAAGGAACCCACCAATCAGAGTACCTAAGACTGCTAGTGGCCCTGGAAAAGAAAGAAACTAGGCCCACTAGATATGATCGTCTCCAATGGTCAGATCCAAAATGACCCACTGACATGCTGACCCATCATATATGGAATCATAATAAACCAACTCTCCTCTAGTTGGCAAGCGAAGGATATGATACACGTCCTCCAAAATGATCATCATCTCACCCATAGGTAAATGGAAGGTGTTATGGTCTAAGTGCCATCGCTCAACCATAGTAGTGATCAAACCCCAATTCACTCAGAATCATGGTAGAGATAGAAGGAAAGATAAACCACATAGACTGATATGTCTAGGATCAGCCACACTCAGGTTCTGGATCATACTCATAGGTAAGGGACAAAAACCATGAACACCTAATGAGTTGAGCACAACCTGGACAAAACAAGTTCAATCACATCAGTTTCAAAATAAGTTATCATTTGGATCATCCTAAGTCAATCAAATATTTACAAATATCAAACCACAATCAACTTTCCTAAGTCTATTCAGAGAGGATGAAAAATTCATCATCACCTATCATCTAAATCTAGATTGACAATAAAACATTGAAACTATGAGTGCCTCATACTGAGATCTTACGACTCTCTATAATATCAAGTTTTTTACCTTAACCAATCATCTGATCGACGACATTGAAAAATTTGAAAATTGGACTATGGAAATTCAAAATCATTCCTAGCAGTGTAAAAGTGCTATTTCAGGCTTTAAAAGCACTAAAACACAAACACATTATTTAAAAGTTTAAACATGCTACTTAAAGATTTAAAAGTGCAACTTCGGGAAAAAGTGCTAAAACTATTTGAAAGGGCTATTTTAAAATTCATAAGTACTAATTTTATAGGCAAAAGAGAAAACAAAAATAAATATGCTATTTGACAAAGGAAAAATGATTTAGGGCCAAGAACAGGCATGTAAACGTGCTGTTCTAAAAAGTGGAAGTGCTGGTTAAAAAAGTGAAAGTGCTACTTGAAGGGTAAAAGCACTATTTAAAGGTGTAAAAGAACTATTTGGAAATTAAAAAAAAAAAAAAGGTTCTACCATGAAATATTCAAATTTTTTGAATTTACAAGCATAAATCGAAAAAACCAAAAGGTTCAGGCACTAATCGGAGGTTCGTAGTTCAGTGGCCGTTGATACCATCGACCATGCTCGAATCTATGCTCACGTATCGAGATAGACATTGTCAGAGATTCAAAGGAGGTCAGAGCTCAAAAGTTAAGAGTACAAGTGAAAATGAATAGTAAAAAAGACTTTTTACCCCATTATATAAACCTTTTGACCTAAAAAAGTGTATCTTTGACCTAAAAAGGAAATCTTTGATCAGAGGGGGCTCGGGGACCCAAATTTTTCACCAATTCTGCCAAATCATGGGCATTTATCATCAAACAAACATGAAAACATCATAAAAAATGAAGTCAAAATTCATTATAAATTAACCCAATCAACGCAAATTGACCTAAACCATCAATTTTTTTCAAATAACTATCAAATTTCATTTCATTCCTGAGGGGGTAGATACTCAGGTAATCAGCATCAACAGCAACATCATCAAATCAGGGAAATGATCATCAAATTAGAGCGTAATCTTTTATCAAATTTTTTTTGCTAATCAATCAAGAGGGGAATCAAACATCGAACCACATCAAATCAGGTCTCATATCAACAATCTAACATCAGATCGACCATTAAGAACACCAAAATCAAATTAGAACTATTAGAAAGTAAAGTCCACCAAGATAACTGAGAGGGGGGGGGGTGAATCAGTTATCAAATAATTATAAATTTTATCATCTTCAACAACATTTAACCATGTAAGAAATGCAATTACTAACCATACAAAGATATTCATACACAATGACACAATAACACAAGATATGTTGACTAGGGAACCTCTTGATCAAAGAGTAAACCCCGGTGGGAATGATGCCCACAAAAGATGCACTAATATGAATATTCCTTGGGAAGGGATGGACTCTGTTAGGAGTCTTATGAAATACATTCATTACATATAAATCCCTGTTGGGAGATTTTGAATCCCTGTTAAAAGATTCTAACCCTATTAAGAGTTATGGAAGACAGAAGGACCCACTACCCAAATAGCTTCAGGGTAAGATCACTAAACACATTGTCCAAATAACCTTAATATTATTTAGTATAATAATATGAAATATTTTACCTCCTTACTATGCCAATCCACATTCACTACTACACCAAATCTTAATTCCAGATCTCTGTACTTCGCATTTCTTCCTTCGCAATTTCACTTTCACAATCTCTTAGGCTATTTTCTTCACTTCATGCTTATATTCACATGCAACCAAACCATGCTCACACTTCTTTCAAATTTATTACTACATACAATAAGGAAAAAAATTCCTTCCTTTATACCACACTCAAATAATTACAAATGAGTCGACACACAATTACAAAATAAAAGTTTCCATATGCTACATCAAAAAATTACACAAAACTGTCAACTTCAAAATGCAATATCTCTTCACTCGTGTGACCTCAAAGTTTGTGCTATGAACCAAATCACCATCAATGTGTCTCAAAATTTCCTTTAATTGCACAAAACTAGATTCCATCCCGATTAGGAAATATCATTCAATTTCCACAAACCGCTACTCAGGAACACTGCTTGAATACTGCTTTTACCAAAATGCTCATAACTTTCATGAATCAATGAATTACTATCTGGGCTCTTAACCATAGACATATAACATATCAAAGAGTATAACCTCAACATCACATAGCTCCAACTGCAATATCCCATGTGCGCTAATCAAAACACTGTTTGCTTCTCTGCTAGTCTTAAGAAGATCACTGTGTTGACATCAATGACAATCATAGTAATGAATGCAACAACAACTACTACAGAATGACTGCCAACATCTAGCATTCATTCCTAACAATCTCCCCCATTAGGATTGATGGCAACATAGATGAAAAACATCCAATGTTCCAAAAATCCAATACTGCAACACTTTTGCACTAATGCTCTAAAAACTCTTCAAATCCTCTTCATCAATCAAATCTTGCTTCATTTTCCTATATAGTTCTCTCCAATAGATGGTACACAGGGTTTTTCATGTACACTTCTCCCCCATTGACATCAATGATAGAAATTTCATCACTATGTCAACAACAACTCAATGTCAAAAGACACTATTTTAGAAAATACTTTCACAAGAGTCCTCATGACTTAGCTTAGATACACATACTCCCCCATAGAGGAAGTACCAACATCCAATCTAGAAAAAAATAGAGCTCATATACCACTGGATGGATGCAATCAACTACATCATTACTCAAAAGTAGGCTGGGGCATAACCCCAAGCATACCTCTTAGATACTCAAATGTATCCTTAGGCAAAGGCTTTGTAAATATGTTTGCTATTTGTTCCTTTGTGCTTATGTACTCCAGTCTGACTTCTTTCTTAGCAAATTTCTCTCTTACAACATGATACTTGATCTCTATATGCTTAGTTTTAGAATGAAATATAGGATTCTTAGACATACTGACTGTGCTGGTGTTGTCACAATGTATGACAACAGGCTCAACAACCTTAATTCCAATATCCTTCAGCATTTGCTTCATCCAAATTATCTGGTTACAATTGTTTGTTGCTGCTACATATTCTGCTTCTGCTGTACTGTGTGAAATACAATTCTATTTCTTTCTCAACCAGGAAACCAATCTTCCTCCAAGAAAAAATGCTCCACCACTGGTGCTTTTCTTATCATCAACACTACCTCCCTAATCAGCATATGTATATGCACATAGGGTGAAATCATCATATTTTTCATACCACAATCATAGTCCATTGTGCCTCTTAAATATCTCAATATCCTCTTTACTGTTGCATAATGTGACTCTCTAGGTTCATCTTGAAATCTTGCTACCATTCCAACTGAATGTTGTATATCCGGTCTAGTGTGTGTTAAGTACTACAATCCTCCAATCATGGACTATATTTCTTCTACTCAACTGCTGGTGTTTCATCTTTGCTCAATAGTTTGTGTCCTGTAACCATAGGTGTTCCAATTGGTTTATAGTTCTCCATTCCAAATATTTTCAGCAAATCATTCAGGTACTTTTTCTGGCTAACAAAGATACCATCATTATTCTGTGTTATTTGTAATCCCAAAAAGTATTTCATCTCACCAATCATGCTCATTTTAAAATCAGTCTTCATTTCATCAGCAAATTTGTCACTAGCTTCATCTTCTCCTCCAAAGATAATGTCATCAACAAAAATAAATATAACTAACAATCCATTTTCAACTTCTTTTATGTACAAATTACTATCTGTTGTTCCTTTAGTAAATCCCAATTTCAACAAATACTTATCCAATCTAGCATACCAAGTTCTAGGTGCTTGCTTTAGTCCATATAATGCTTTCTTCAGTTTACATACCATATCTCCTTCTTGAGTCAAAGGAAAACCTTTAGGCTACTCAATGTAGACTTCTTCTTCCAATTCACCATTCAAAAATGCAGACTTCACATCCATCTGAAACACTTTGAATTTCTTAAAAGCTGCATAAGCCAAAAACATTCTTACTACTACAAGTCTTGCTACTGGTGCAAAGGTTTCTTCATAGTCAATTCCTTCTTGCTGCGAGTATCCCTTACATACTAATATTTCTTTGTTTCTTACTACTTCTCCTTGTTCATTCATCTTGTTTCTAAATACCCATTTAGTTCCAATCACATTCTCATCTTTAGGTCTAGGAACCAATTCCCATGTCTTGTTCTTTTCAATTTGATCTAGTTCTTCTTTCATAGCATTAATCCAATGTTCATCTTCACAAGCTTCATTAGTAGATTTAGGTTCAATTTGAGAAATCAAACATAAATATACCTTATTTCTAGTCATAACTCCTCTGTCCAAACTTCCAATAACTTGTTTAGTAGGATGATGTCTAGATAGATACCTGTTCGGTGTCATAGTCATAGATCTTGCTTCAACTGTAGATTCTTCTTTAGATTCTTCTCTGGTTTCTTCTGTAGTATGATTCTCATTCAACAATTCACTGTCAGTCTCATAGAATAATTTAGTAGTTTCAATGTTAGGCTAAGGATTAGCTTCTTCATCAGATTCATAATCAAGCATTCTTTCTTGAATTTTAAACTTCTCATCAACTTTAACATTTGTGCTCTCAACAATAGTTTTAGTTCTGTTATTGTAACATCTATATGCTTTTCTCTTCAAAGAATATCCAAGAAAAATACCTTCATCACTTCTAGGATCAAACTTTCCAATATCATCATCTCTCTTTATATAACATTTGCTTCCAAAAATTCTAAAATACTTAACTGAGGGTGCATGTCCAAACCATAATTCATAAGGTGTCTTATCTGTGTCTGCTCTGATTTGTACTCTGTTCATTGTATATACTACTGTATTCACTACTTCTCTCCAAAATGTCTTCGCCAAGTCATTCTCAAATAACATAGCTCTTGCTGCTTTAGTTAGTGACCTATTTCTTCTTTCTACAATACCATTTTGTTCAGGTGTTCTAGGGGCTGAAAACTGTCTCTTAATACCATTCACTTCACAAAAAGTGTTAAACTCTCTAGAAGTAAATTCTCCACCTCTATCAGATCTCAAACATTTAATATTCATTCCAGATTCATTCTCAACTTTATTCTTAATGATCTTAAACTTATCAAATGCTTCAGATTTTTCTTTCAGAAATGCAATCCACACCATTCTTGTAAAATCATTAACAAGAATCATAAAATACCTTTCTCCATAGAATCCTCTAGTCCTAGTAGGACCGCTCAAGTCTGTATGAACAATCTCCAACTTTTCTACCAATGTGAACTTCTTACTAGGAAATGAACTTCTCTTCTTCTTAGCCATCACACATTCTTTGCAAATCATGTTAGTAGGCTTCATAATTTTAGGCAAATCCCTTACTGCAAGTGTAGTACTCACTTTCACAATGTTATCAAAGTTTATATGACAAAACCTTCTATGCCATAACCAACTATCATCAATTTTAGTAATCAAGCATGTCATCTTAGTAAGATTCAACTGAAATACATTACCTCTAGTTCTAGATCCAGTTCCAATTAGATTTCCATCTTTATCCTTTATCACACAAGTTTTCTCAATAAATCAAAATTGATATCCATTATCCACTAACTGTCCAACACTCAAAAGATTATGTTTCAATCCATCAACAAAGTAAACATCATCAGTATTAGTCTTTGCATCAAGAGTAATAGATCCTATACCTTTAATCAAACAAGGTGCATTGTTACCAACTCTAACAACTCCTCCATCATAATTGTTAAACTTTATGAACTTCTTCATATCTCCAGTCATATGATGTGAACATCCACTATCTATAATCCAATCAACTTTCTTTTCAACTTGGGAAACTAATGCTTTTTCTTCTTTAACATCAGATTCAAAATTTTCTTCTTTAATTGCTACAAATCCTATTTCATCATTATTCTCAGTATCACTTTCACTCAAAGTTCTTTCTATACTAGCTTCACGATCTTCATCATTAACATAATAACATTCCTTAGATCTTCTAGGCTTGAAATTATTTCTATACTTCTTAACTCTCTTAGGATATTTAGATGCAAAATGACCATATTCTTGACAAGTCCAACATTTAGAAATTTTCTTACTGTCTGGTTCTCTTTTCACAAGCAAGACAATACCTTCTTCAATCTTCTTATCGTCTTCATTTCTAGATCTGCTGCTGCTTTCATAATCTCCACTCACACTGGTACTTCTTGATAAAGTAGGATGAATACTAAGAGCACTAAATGTTGTCTCCATTCTAGGTAAGTCTCCTGATAACCTCAGGTTCATCTTTGCTACTTCTAATCTTCCAAGAAGAGTCTCTTTTGTAAATTTTGTAGTACAAGGTATAACTTGTTCAATCATCTATGTTGTCTGCTTAAATACAGGGATCAATGTCCTTAGAATTTTCCATATCACTTCATTCTCTGTCTTTGATCCTCCACAAGATTTTATCCCTGCAACAATTTCTGACATTCTACCAATATAGCTTCTAATAGATTCATCTTCCATCATTCTAATATCTTCAAATACACATATCCAATTATGTAATCCAGCTCTTTTTTGCATCTTCATCACCTTCAAAAGTAGAGTGTAAAGATTTCCAAATTTCATTACATTTCTTAAAATTTTTTACTTAACTGTATTCATTCTCTGGAAGTACTGTCAAGAGTGCTTCTCTTGCAAGTATGTTACACATGAATAGATATACCTCATCTTTAGAACTTGTTTCAAGACTATCTTCTTCAATTATAGTCCTATCATTCTTTGTAATCAACCAATAGCCTGGTCCTAAACATAATAGATGTGTCTTCATCTTTTCCTTCCATCTTTCAAAATTTACTTCATCAAACTTAGGGCTTTCTTTCCTGAAATTCACCATGGATCTCCTTAAGCTGTTAAACTTTCCTTTCAAGGACCTACTGCTCTGATACCAATTGTTAGAAAGTAAAGTCCACCAAGATAAGTGAGAGGGGGGGGGGGGTGAATTAGTTATCAGATAATTATAACTTTTATCATCTTCAACAACATTTAACCATGTAAGCAATGTAATTACTAACCATACAAAGATATTCATACACAATGACACAATAACACAAGATATGTTGACTAGGGAACCTCTTGATCAAAGAGTAAACCCTGGTGGAAATGATGCCCACAAAAGATGCACTAATATGAATATTCCTTTTGAAAGGATGGAATTTTTTAGGAGTCTTATGAAATACATTCAATACATATAAATCCCTATTAAGATATTTTGAATCCTTGTTAAAAGATTCTAACCCTGTTAAGAGTTATGGAAGAAAGAAGGACCCACTACCCAAACAACTTCAGGGTAAGATCACTGAACACACTATCCAAATAACTTTAATATTATTCAGCATCATAATATGAAATATGTTACCTCCTTAATATGCAAAACCACACTCACTGCTACACCAGATCTCAATTCTAGATCTCTGTACTTCACATGTCTTCCTTCACAATTTCGCTTTCACAATCTCTTAGGCTCTTTTCTTCACTTCATGCTTACATTCACATGCAACCAAATCATTCTCACACTTCTTTTGAATTTCTTACTACATAAAATAAGGAAAAAAATTCCTTCCTTTATACCACACTCAAATAATTACAAATGAGTCGGCACACAATTACAAAATAAAAGTTTCCATACGCTACATCAAAAAATTACACAAAACTGTCGGCTTCCAAATGCAATATCTCTTCAATCATGCAACCTCAAATTTTGTGTTGTGAACCATGTCACCATCAATGTGTCTCAAACTTCCTTTTAACTTTTCAAAACTAGATTCCATCCCAATTAGGAGATATCATCCGATTTCCACAAACCACTACTCAGGAACATTGCCTGAATACTGCTTTTACCAAAATGCTCATAACTTTCATGAATCAATGAATTACTATCTGTGCTCTTAACCATAGACATATAACATATTAAAGAGTATAACCTCAACATCACATAGCTCCAACTACAATATCCCACGTGCGCTAATCAAAACATTGTCTGCTTCTCTGCTAGTCTTCAGAAGATCACTGTGTTGACATTAATGACAATTATAGTCATGAATGTTCATTGGTTAGTGCAAGGTATGAAATGATTGGTGACATGATCTATGACATGTATTCTAGTGATGGCTTATTGTGAAGCTGACTCAGGAAATGAAGCATGTGTTTTGTTTAATGAATACAAATTAAGGATGTCGGTCCTTAATTATTGTAATGTAATCATTGTAAACTTATCCTAGATACCATGTGTATCTTAGAAAGGGTTTATGTAATTGTTTGTATTTAGGAAAGCCTCATGGGATGACTTGATCATGGTAAATTATACTAAGGTATATATGTAGAGTCTTTTCTTTGGAAAAGATATGGATGGAATATATGTGAGATAAAGAAGTTGGAAAAGCTACGAGCTTATGTCTTCTGTATGTAGAGCAAAGGTTTACTGGTGGACTTCATTGAAACTGATCAAGCAAAGACAGTTGCTGGCAAATAGTTCAAAATATTGTGTATTTCTTTATATACACCTGTTGTGAACTAGTGAGTTCTGAAGGTGGATTTAACCTTCTTTGGGTAGTGAGCCTTAGGCAATGAGCCCTCTCTTTTGTTCTTGACTCTTGACAGGGTCTTTCCTCTAACAAGGACTATGTACTGTAATGTTTCAATAAGCTCCTAATAGGGCTATATCTTCTAACAAGGATAACTATACTCTCAGTACATCATTTGTGGGTGCTAATTTCCACCAGGGTTTTTACCTTTAACAGGGTTTCCCTGAAAC
The DNA here is from genome assembly GCA_027943335.1 of Chamaecyparis obtusa. Classification (NCBI taxonomy): domain Eukaryota; kingdom Viridiplantae; phylum Streptophyta; class Pinopsida; order Cupressales; family Cupressaceae; genus Chamaecyparis; species Chamaecyparis obtusa. The sequence continues at coordinate 715,565 of BSBK01004796.1, read as the reverse complement.
CAAAATATTGTGTTATTGTGTTGGCATTCATTGTGTTCATTGGATATGATATTGTGGAGCTTAAAGTTTAAAGTTTAATATTCTGTTATACAACCGATTCACCCCCCTCGCAGTTGTATTGTGGACTATTATTCCTAACACAGTCTTCATCATTAGCTCCATCAAATAATTAATCTTCAACATTACTATCAGTTATAGTAACAATCTCCCTCTTTGACATTGATGGTAACATAACAAATTCAGTGTTCAATTGATGATGGTATCCTTTGATATCCTTCATTCTCATTCATATTCTATACTCCCTTTGAGTTGTAACTTTCTCTTTTTTGTTCTTGATCTTCCATTTTTAATATGTCTCTTTCTATCAGTAGCAGTCTTTTGTGTTATTCCTTTTTGATAATAATTTCCATTATTATTCCATCAACTTTATTCATTAGTACATCAGCAACATTCTCCTTCTTTGTATTCAACAATCATCAATGATATTCTCCCTCTTACATTAATTAAATTATTAATCTCCCATTTATATACTCCCTCTTTGATAAACTTCTCCTTCTAGATTTCTCCAGAAATCTTAAGATTTCTCCCTCTTTGACAAAAATGCCAAAGAAACATAAACTTCTTAGATTATACCTCAAGTGTATAGATTTTCCATTTCACTCATAAACATACTCACAACTTCAGGCTTCACCTAAAGAGTGAACACTAGCATCAAATCACAAAATAGATATTCTAATGAGTTCTTGAATTGATGCAGCATGCATCTTTCCTTAAGAACATTGGATAGGGGAAGAAACCCTAACTTACCTCAGAGATACTCAAAAGAATCCTTCGGTAGTGGTTTTGTAAATATGTCAGCTATCTATTCTTTAGAATTCACATACTCCAATGTCACATTCTTATCTTTTACTTTCTCTCTCAAGTAGTGATACTTAATAGATATATTCTTTGTCTTTGATTACATCACAAGATTCTTTGATATGTTAATAGCACTAGTAGTATCACAATAAATTGTAATTGGATCAGTAATCTCTTCATGCATACCTTCCATTATATTTTTTATCCATACAATGTTAGAACAATTCATATCCACAACAACATATTCTGCTCTGGTGGTAGATTGTGAATTTAATACAACTCTATTTCTTGCTTAACCATGTCACTAGTCTTTCTCCTAAAAAGATATCTCTGTCACTAGTTCTTTTTCTATCATCAATATTTCCTAACCAATCAACATTAGTATATACCTTGAGATCAAAATCTCCTCCTCTTTTGTATAACAAATTGAAATCTTCAGTCCCTTTTAGATATCTAAATATCCTTTTCACTGTAGACAAATGTGTCTCCTTTGGGTTTGCAGAAAACCTTGCAACTATGCCAACTGAATGTGCAATATCAAGTCTATTGTATACAACATATTGTAGCTTACCAATCATGGATTGGTAAAGTGTCTCATTCACTTCCTTTGTGTCATCTTCCTTAGAAAATTTACAACTAGTAGCCATCAGTGTTCCAACTAGTTTTGAATCTTCCATATTGAATGTTTTTAGGATCTCCTTGATATAGTTTGATTGAGTTATGTAGATCCCATCCTTTACTTGTTGAATTTGAAGTCTGATAAAGAATTTAATCTATCCTATCATAGACATTTCAAATTCCTTTCTCATTTCCTTAGTAAATTATTTAGACATTATCTCATTACCACCAAATATAATGTGATCAACAAATATCTCAGCAATCAAAATTTCATCAGAACTATCACATTTCAAGTATAAATTGTTTTTATCACTAGTCCTTTCAAATCCAATATTAATTAAGTAAGATTGTAATATTTCATACCAAGCTTAGGGTTCCTACTTCAATCCATATAAATATTTATGCATTTTGCATATCATATCCTTATTACTTTTGTCAACAAATCCATCAAGCTATTCAATATAAACTTCTTCTTCAAGAATTTCATTTAGAAATGTAGACTTAACATCCATTTGATAAACTTTGAATCCTTTGTAAGAAAAATATGCAAGCAATTTTTTTACACCTTCTAATCTAGCAACATGTGCAAAAGTTTCACCATAATCCATACCTTCTTCTTGTGCATACCCTTTGCAGACTAATCTTGCTTTGTTTCTGATCACATCTCATTTCTCATTGAGTTTATATCTGAAAATCCATTTTGTTCCAATCACATTATTGTCCTTAGGTCTTGGTACTAGTGACCAAGTGTTATTCTTTTCTATTTGATCAATTTCTTCTTTCATTACATTCATCCAATCTTCATTCTCTAGTGCATTCTTTACTAATCTTGGCTCAAATTCAGAAATCAAGCACGTGCTATCTTTCAACTTACTTCTTGTCACGACTCCTGCATTCTTGTCTCTAATAATTTTTCTTTGTGAGTGGTGTCTTCTCAAATATTTTTTTAATATAGGTTCAGTAGACTGTTCATCATTATTTTCATCTCTTAGTGGAGGCTCATCTTGTTCATCAGTTTCTTCTTGTTGTTGCTTGGTTGTGTCAAATAAGTCACCTTCCTGTACATATAAAAATATTTTGTAATCCTTAGGTTCCTTTTTTCTATCCTCTTCATTCCTTTTTGAAAATTCATCAATCCTCACATTTGTACTTTCAACAATTTTGTTAGTATCTTTGATCAAATATTTATATGCTTTTCTCTTTGATGAATAACCAATAAATATTCCTTCATCTCCTCTATAGTCAAACTTTCCATTTCTAGCATCTTTCAGTATATAACACCTACTTCCAAATTTTTTGAAGTAATTTACATTCAGTGTGTGACCAAACTAAATTTCATAGGGTGTCTTGTTGGTTCCTTTATTCAACTGTACTCGGTTGAGAGTATAAACTGCAGTACTTATAGCTTCTCTACAGAATGTTTGTGCTAGCTTTTTGTCAATCAAAATGGATCTATTCCTTTTCTAAGCTATCCCATTTTTTTGTGGAATTCTTGGCAAAGATACTTATCTTTTAATTCCATGCTCATTGTAGAAGATAGTAAATTCATTAGAGATAAATTCACCTCCTCTATCAAATATCAAACACTTCAGCTTTTTTCCTGTTTCGTTCTCAAATCTTGCTTTAAACCACTTAAAAATTTAAAATGCATCAAATTTTTCTTTTAGAAACAAAACAAACATCATTCTTGAATAATCATCAATAAACAAAATAAAGTACGGATCTCCATAATAGCTTTGAAATTTCATAGGACCACGAAGGTTAGTATGAACTAATTGCAAAATACCATTGGTAGAGTAAGATTTTCTTGAAAAAATTGACTTTGTTATCTTACCAATTTGACATTCCTTGCACCTCACTTTGTCAGGTTTGCATAATTTTAGTAGTCCTCTAACCCTATTATTTTTACTTACTTTGATCAAGTTATCAAAATTCACATGACACAGTTTGTTATGCCATAACCATACACATTTAGTTTTAACAAACAAGGAACTTGTGAGTCCTCACCCTAGACTCATCATCACTTTTCCATTATTGTTATGGTAGACCTAGTAATTGGCTTAATGTTTTGATTAGTTTAGTAGATTCTACCCTTTTGACAAGGATTTGATTATAGTTGATAAGAATACATTACATTTTATGATGCTTTCTATACTCACAATGTTGACCCTATGATACATTATGACCGACATTATGATGATTGATTTAGATGAATATTGAGATGCACAATTAGGGAATTTATGTTGATATAAGTTGTTAGGAAGGTGAAAATCAAAAAATGAATTAGGTTGAGATGTGTATTTCATTTAGGGTTAAATGTTAGGTGATGAATTATGGATGACTATTTTATGATATAAATATGAATTCTAATTTATGGTTATTTTGATTTATAAATGTTGTGATGATGTGATGGATTTTATATGCTTACGTAAGTAACTAGGAAATGGAGATTAGATTTGATTATGATAAGATGAGATTTCTATTATGAATTGAAATGTTAATTACTTAGGTGAAGTTTATGAGTGTCATGATGACATTTAATTGAAATTGAATTATATATGCAATGATTATGCTACAAGCTTAATTTAGTGATGAATTGAATATTTCATGATGAGTTGTATGTATGTTATAGATGAATGATTATGCCATGTGAATTATGATATTTCAGATGAATTATCTTGATCGTTAACATTATGAATTTACATATTTATATTTCCTTGGACTACTGATGTTGGACTTTAGTGTGCAAGGAATTAGACCATGGTAAATTCAGGTAACCAAAGCATAGAATTTTGTGTAAATCAGTTTGAGCCAAGGTTGGTTCTAGTGAGAGGCAAAAACCTCATTGTATCGTATTTAATTCGTGAAAGTAATGTTCTTGAATGTATTTAATTTTTATGTAATTGTTAAAGTTATTTATTTGTGAGTATGCCCAAGTGGATTTGCCACATGGCTTGTGATGTGTCATTCTTGTTGTGTCACTTGACACTTGTGTGTGTACTTGTGGCCATGACATGTCCAATTGGGGATTGGATGCCCATCAGCCTAGGAGATTACCATGAGGATCCCCATGAGAAATCCCTTGGATGGGGAGCTCGAGGTAGTGTCTTATCGATGAATCTTGGATTTGCACTTAGTATGGGTTTTTGGGGGGCTTAAATAGTGCCTAGGGGTGTTTTTAGGCCATTTTCAGTAAGCCCACTTGATATACCTATGGGTAACAAAAAAGTTTAACCATAGGACAACCCATAGTTGACCAAAAGACCCCTCCAAAAGTTGGGTTTTCAAAATGAATGAAAATCCACTTTTGAAGCAAGGTCTTGGTTAGAGCTCCATCCAATTAAGATGCAAGTCTTTGGTCCACCTTTCTGGCCAACTTTTTTAGGAGTCCACATTTGGAAACTATGTAAGAAACTTGGGAAGACCATCCAATGAGAATGAGATCCTATCCCTAGGAGATTGTGTGGAGGCCTTTTTAGAGGGGACTCTTCTTTTGGAAGAGTTTGACACCCACTCTCTAGATTTGGAGACTTTGCTAGTTTAGAGAAGGAAGGCTTAGAGGAGGCTCTTTATCAACTTTCTTCCATAAGATTGGACTCTAGGTTGGTGGCATTCATCTTTCTACTTGTTATATTTTCATGTGCATGAGCTCTCAAGAATAGTTTCATTCTTGCATGGAGAAACTAGTTTTGTGCTATTATGTTCTTATTGTTTGTGAATCTTGTTATTGTATGTGAGTAGTTATTATGTGAATTCTTGAGCTTATTGTAGTGTATGATTTATTTGTTATGAAAATGTGAAGTTTTGAGCTCTTGAAGATTTCTTGTTGTTATGTATTGTTTTGTTAAGGGAGTTTTCTCAAGGCCACACTCACCCTTGGGAGGGAAGATTAGCCTTGGGGGTGAAGGGTATTTTGTGACAACCATGGGTGTAGAGTCTCTCCTTGGTATGGAGAAGGAAGAAATATGGATGTATGGGCTCCATGTAGCCATTTCTTTTTGGGGGTCATAAGGGTTTGTATGGCTTAAAGCCATGGGGGTCATAAGGAGTTTTATTATGTGGGGATTTTGTGGCAAAAGATGTGTTGAGAAAGCCAAGAGTAGGCTTGTCTTTATTTCTATGAAATGTGCTTTCTCCCCTTGGGTTTAGTTCCACTTTTACCCCAATTTTTGAGTCATTTGGAGACTCTATGTTTTAGCATTGGATGGGAGTTCAAATGTGGTTTTTGTGTTATTGTAATTGTGGTTTGTTTGAGTGTGAAACCTTGTCTATGTGATGGTCCCCAAGCTCGGGGGTGGCTTCATAGAAGCCTATGTTGGGAGGTGAGCACTCCATTTCCTATATTTGTTTTATTGTAGGTTTGGAAGCCATTGAAGACTTCTTGAATGATGTTGTTTTCCTGAAGAAGTTTGAGGATTGCATTCAAAAGTTGTTTTGGATCTCATTTATCTTATGTATATTGTGATTGAAAGGAAATCTTAAAGATTCCTTTGAGCTCAATGCTATTTTGTAAAGGAGTCAATACTCCAAAATTTGTGTTGTACCAAAGTGAGGTATAATCAAAGGCTAGAGTAATGTTTTGTTTCCTTTTTGATAGATTCATTTCCTTATGAAAATATTGTATAATGTGGAAAGGAATATTTTAGTGTATCCATATTATTTTCAATAAGGAATGGGCAATGTATTAGTTCATTTGAAAGAAAATAATGTCCTTGTTGGAGTAGTTTTTTTGAATATTTTGTGTATTTTTCCAATGATAAACTCTATGTATTCATGTTGATAAATTATAAAGAAGTAAAGTTAGGTAGCATCATTATAATTTCATTTGATTAAAATTCTAGTGATAGGAAAGGAATGATTCAAACATATTTTCTCTCTCTTTCAATGCAGTTGTTTTATTACAATGATAGTATTTTGTTGAAAGAAATAGAATAAAGGAAAATAGATATACACATGTTAGACAAAGTTTTCATTTATTCACTTTATCAAACAATCCCTCTTGCTATATCATTAATAATAGACTTGTGAAAAACTATAGAAGAAAAACAAAAAAGAGTAAAGAAAGTGAACAAACTAGAGAAAAGAGGCAAAAAGATACCTACAGGTCTCTAGAAAATGTATGGGAAAAAAATTCCCATACATTTTCATACCACAGCCAATATTTTATGATTTCCCAATCCCACTTGTAAATATAACCTTAAAAAAAAGAAATATTAATATACAAGTCAAACAAGTCATCCACAGATGAGCCTGCTTGGGTGGGACCCATCTAGGTCGCCACCCAAGAAGCCAAAAAGGACTTCTGGAAGACCTTTTAAAAAAAAAGGATGTATATAAATATAAATTCAAAAAAATTGACTATGAGGAAAAAGCTTATGCAAAAAATATTTATATATATAGCCACGTTGATAAAATTCATGTTCAAAAAAAATTTCAAAAAATAAAATTCAAAGGAAAATAAAATTTTGTAAGAGGGGGACTCGCAGGCCCCACGTCCCTTGGGCCCCGCCCCCCTTCCCATGCACTGCCATGTGTGGGAAGTACTTGCCATGGTAGGGCACCGCGGCGTATGACAGAGGGGGGGGGGCGGTCCCAGGCTAGTCCCTTTTGGGACTTTAAACCCCACACTTGTGCTAAGTGTGTTTTGGTTGTTTTATTTATTTATTTTATGTTATTTTCGTTATTAATAATTTTAATTATAATTTTTTTTTTTTAATAAATTCTATTTCATAAAAGTTTTAATTATTAATAATATTATTTATAAATGTTTTTTTGATAATTATTTTATTTTTCAAATTAAATATTATTTAATAGTTAATTTTTTTAGTTTGAGATTTAATAATTATATTAATTAAATAATATTAATTAATATAATTATTATATAATAATTAATTTTGTTATTGAATAATTAATTAATTAATTTGATTATCTAATAGTTATATTAATTAATAGATATTATTAATTGATATAATTATTATTTGTAAAATTATGTTGTCATTTAATATTATAAGGGGCGATAGTATGCTTCCAATGGATGAGTATTATGGGTTAATTTATATAAGTTAAATTGTGACTTCATTTTATGAACAATGAAATTTGTTTAGCTATTAATTAGTTAATTAGATTCCTTTAATATATTATCACAATGCTTTAATAAATGAATCTAAACGACTCATTGTAGTATAGCGTTGGCAATAGGCTCAATTATTCGATATTGTATATGTAAAATTATAAGATGGTTACTATCATGAATGAACTTAAATGTTAGGTTAACTTTGGTTGCAACTTCGCTATCTAGATATAATCCCTTGATAAAACTAATTAAACTAGTAACCTATATCACCAATGTTTGTAAAGAAAAATTGTTTCAAACTCTTTTACAAACTTTTATTTTGCAACAATCATGTTGACCCTCACCCTCTTAGTTTCAACCTTTCGTCTTAGTCAACTGATAACCTATTAAACCTTAGACTTATAATCCTTTAAAAAAAAAAAGTTGGTGTGTTTTTGTGTGTAAAATTATGGGTATGACACTTGGTATCAGAGCCAAGGTTTCAACATTGGAACCTAAACCCATTACGTTTCTTAACTAACTTTATCCTTTTGAAATTGTTAGGGTGCTTCCCCTTACGTAGCAAGCAGTTCACAATTCCTAGCTAGGACTAGAAAGTTATGCCTTCTCCAAGTAGACTCAATTTTATATAAGGGTTTTTGATAACTTTTAATAGTTTTATTAGTTTATTTCTTATAAACAGTATGATGGCCCTTCATTACATTATCAAGGGGATTCTCGTGACCCTTGGGATCCATCAAATTATTATAATTCTAATTCTGTATAGGATGGATCACTTTTTGGTTTAATTTAATTCCATGATTTAGCTCAATTATTTCTCTATAGGAGATAGACTAGGAACATGAAAATATCTTAATAACTCAAGATAATGGGTCCATGTAAATTGAAAACATGTTTTTTTCCATAAGAGTTAATGAGCGTACCTATATAAACAACTTAAGAGGGTTATGGATGGAATATCTTTAGTGTTCATGGATGCATGAATTACAAATATTTTGACCACATTATTAAGTAAGATTAAGACGTGATTATACACTCAACACGTATCAAGGAAACAATTAGTTGTGGTAGGATTCACATAATGCTTGAACGGAGAATAGATCAGAGGTTATACAAATGCTCAGCATTGGAACCACCTACCCTTATCTTGTTCATAAATTAAAACCTTATTATTCATGATGGCAATGTTGTTATGGTAGTGCTAGCAACTTAAACTGCTTGTGAGGAAACTTTTAGAAAACTTCTTTATTGAGAATCTAGGCTACATAAATTTTCTGATATGTTCTTTTCCACTTAAATAAGTAATACTTTATCAAGCACATGTTAATAACAAAAGAGTACCCTAGGAGTAAAAATGTAAAGAGTAACTTGGCCAAAAGATCGACCGACACATGACGACCCCACCTTGGAAAGATGAAAGCGAAGACTAATATAGATAAGTTATGGAAGATTCAACTACCTAGAAATTCCTTTAGATGTCATAAATAAAACTTAAGGGGAGTTCTTAAGAAATTAGTATCAAATTACTTATCAATCTAATTCCATAATGAATATAATATGATAGTAAAAATGAAGACAGTACATGTGTCAATAGAGTTACTTGGTAATTGAATAGGGAGACCCTGATCGAGATACATTTCCAAGATGATACAAGGGTCAAGGTAGAAAGGTAACCTAAAATTCTTTTGTGTCCTAATATATTGTAAGGCAATTATGAATTTACCAGGAGGTAGATGAAAGCTATGAATCAATGAACTTCTTTGTCAGTGTTTTGTAAATAATTAATATTAATTATAATGAAACTTTGGACAATCGATGACAATTTTTAGGAAACTAAAATGAAGCGGACAGAGATAATATACATTTAATCTAGCGTAAATAACTTGACTATTTTGTGAGGTTGTAATTATTAGTAAATAAGTAAATTGGAACCTTGTTAATGCGTTTATATATAGGATAACATAATTTAGGGATTGTACCTTTGGGTAGTCCCTTTTGTATTGCAGAGTCAGCTCAAAAGTAAATCACTTGCTCTAAAGTAGAATTTTCTTCTGAGGCATGCTATATGGATAACGAATGAGAATATAAAACCTTTGGATAGACATGCCTAATCAAGTCCAATACGATGGAGAGCTTGACCTAAACAAACATAAGACATGATTGTGAGAGTGATCCTTTAAATCCTTATAGATAGTCATTTAACTATTAAAGTATAAAACACTATATGTCTTTACTCTGTGTACGAAACTGGTAGGCAACCCTAATCATGAGTCAATGTAATATTCTTGGGAATGTTGTGTAAAGTGGATATTAAGTGGTAATATTGAGAGTAGTATGGAAACATAATGAAACATAGGTATAGTAATATAAATTAACTAGTAGAATGCTTTTTGTGGTGAGTGAAGTTATATATGAAGTACCCTAAGTGAGTGACTAGTTCAATTAGCTGTGAATGTAGTGGTGGACATCAAGTGCCAACTCACCAAATAGAGCCAATTGAGAAGTTTCTTGAGGTTGTGATGCTAAAAAATATTCCTTTTAATTAATTATATTAGTTGAGGTACTCATGGAGTTGTTGTGCTAGTAACCGTATCTTTGGTCATTCCTAAATTCCTAAAATTTATAGCCTTATATATATTGTAATAGAGTTGTTTTATGTCCTTTTTGGCCTAAGTGAGTGGGCCATTTAAATGTTGTGTAAGTACGATGATGTATTTCATGTTGTTGAGAGTGAGGCATAAGTGAACCACATTTGTAGTCAAAAATTCTCTCTCTAGGAGAGGAGGATGTTGTGATGTGAATATCATGATTATATGACTGTAGGCAGTGAAAGAACTTATAGAGTAAGTAAGACTAGTATTATTAAATATGAAGTTGTCTCCATAGTTTTCTTTGTGTGTCTATCTCTCTTTCCAAATTAATTTTTTCTTGGAAAACCCTTAATGCTTTATCCTTGTCAGGACATAATTGGTGTATATTAACTATTGTCATAATAAATGTATGACCTGATTTCCCCGTCTCCCTCTTAGTGACCTCAAAAGGTCACATAGTTCATGTAATGATGGTGGTAGAATATGGATTGCTAAATTTATTTTTCTTTTATTTTACTTTGTTTCACAAGTTGATTTTTGTGATTGCCAACAATGTAGAAGTAATTAATTTATGTGTTGGGTTGCTTAGCCAAACTTTATTTTAATGTCCTTATTTGCCTCAAGGACTTGTCTTTACTTATTTTGTGAAAAGTTTTACCAATCTGGCCACTTTTTGGATCTCACTTTGATGGAACATTCTTTTTAATTTTTAAATTATGGATTTTATGATTATTTGATGAGGCTGTTATGGTTGCAATTGTTGGCAAGTCCTTTTGTGGTAGGTTGTATGAGGGAGAATATTTATAGGGGGAATCCATCATATTTTATTAATATAAATAGGGAGAAACTATAAAGAAGTTTCCAATCACACTATGTTCACCCTTGTCATTAGCGCTATCTATGACCATGCTAGTAGCCTTAGTAAGAGTATTTTTTATGGATTGTGATATGTATATTCTTTGTAAGATTACTTTATGATCTTCTTTCATAGATATTATGATATTATCAACAAATATAATATAAAGTTGGTACAAACTAAGGATTTGTAGAGTTACAGATGATACCTTTAGTATAATATTGGACCTATACTCCAGATATTGAAATTCATAGGGGCCAACATCTAGAGTGATGTTAGCATTCATTTGAGATATGTTGTAAGGAAAATGTCCCTTGTTTTAGAGCCTTTCCTTGTGACCTCAGACCCAACATTGGTGTGTTGAATGGAATTACCTTCCATGATCTTGTTGCTAGAAGAAGTTATGATAACTATGTAAAATAATATTAGAATGTGATATTTGGGTAAGTAGTTCAATCGTACAATGTTAATACTTTTAAATGTTAGAATTGATCAACATTAGAAATACCTCATTGCCTGAGATCAGTGATTCAAAATTTATCCAATGGACTAAGCTACATGTCAACCCTAGAAATTTAACACTAAGTGGCATAACTTCCAGGAGGAAGTTCATGCCTAGGGGGGAGGATGTGAGGCCTCACCCTAGACCTGTCATAGCTTTTCCATTATCATTTTGGTAGACCTAGTAATTGGCTTAATGTTTTGATTAGTTTAGTAGATTCTACCCTTTTGACAAGGATTTGATTATAGTTGATAAGAATACATTACATTTTATGATGCTTTCTATACGCACAATGTTGACCCTATGATACATTATGACCGACATTATGATGATTGATTTATATGAATACTAAGATGCACAATTAGGAAATTTATGTTGATATGAGTTGTTAGGAAGGTGAAAATCAAGAAATGAATTAGGTTGTATTTCATTTAGGGTTAAATGTTAGGTGATGAATTATGGATGACTATTTTATGATATAAATATGAATTTTAATTTATGGTTATTTTGATTTATAAATGTTGTGATGACGTGATGGATTTTATATGCTTACATAAGTAACTAGGAAATGGAGATTTGATTCGATTATGATACAATGAGATTTCTATTATGAATTGAAATGTTAATTACTTAGGTGAAGTTTATGAGTGTCATGATGACATTTAATTGAAATTGAATTATATATGCAATGATTATGCTACAAGCTTAATTTAGTGATGAATTTAATATTTCATTATGAGTTGTATGTATGTTATAGATGAATGATTATGCCATGTGAATTATGATATTTCAGATGAATTATCTTGATCATTAATGTTATGAATTTACATATTTATATTTCCTTGGACTACTGATGTTGGACTTTAGTGTGTAGGGAATTAAACCATGGTAAATTCGGGGAACCAGAGCATAGACTTTTGTGTAAATCAATTCGAGCCAAGGTTGGTTCTAGTGAGAGGCAAAAACCTCATTGTATCATATTTAATTCATGAAAGTAATGTGCTTGAATGTATTTAATTTTTATGTAATTGTTAAAGTTATTTATTTGTGAGTATGCCAAAGTGGATTTTCCATGTGGCTTGTGATGTGTCATTCTTGTTGTGTCACTTGACACTTGTGTGTGTACTTGTGGCCATGACATGTCCACTTGGGGATTGGATGCCCATCAACCTAGGAGAGTACCATGAGGATCCCCATGAGAAATCCTTTGGATAGGGATCTTGAGGTAGTGTCTTATCAATGAATCTAGGATTTGAACTTAGCATGGGTTTTTGGGGGGCCTAAAAAGTGCCTAGGGGTGTGTTTAGGCCTTTTATAGTAAGCCAACTTGATATACCTATGGGTAAGGTGCATTTTTTACCATAGGACAATGCATAGTTGATGAAAAGACCCCTCCAAAAGTTGGGTTTTCAAAATGGCCGACAATCCACTTTTGAAGCAAGGTCTTGGTTAGAGCTCTATCCAATTAAGATGCAAGCCTTTGGTTCACCTTTTTGGCAAACCTTTTTAGGAGTCCATATTTGGAAACCATGTAAGAAACTTAGGAAGACCATCCAATGAGAATGAGATCCTATCCCTAGGAGATTGTGTGGAGGCCTTTTTAGAGGGGACTCTTCTTTTGGAAGAGTTTGAAACCCACTCTATAGATTTGAAGACTTTGATAGTTTGGAAAAGGAAGGCTTAGAGGAGGCTTTTCATCAACTTTCTTCCATAAGCTTGGAATCTAGGTTGGTGGCATTCATCTTTCTACTTGTTATATTTTCATGTGCATGAGCTCTCAAGAATAGTTTCATTCTTGCATGGAGAAACTAGTTTTGTGTTATTATGTTCTTATTGTTTGTGAATCTTGTTATTGTATGTGAGTAGTTGTTATGTGAATTATTGAGCTTATTGTAGTGTATGATTTATTTGTTATGAAAATGTGAAGTTTTGATCTCTTGAAGATATCTTGTTGTTATGTATTGTTTTGTTAAAGGGGTTTTCTCAAGGCCACACTCAACCTTGGGAGGGAAGAGTAGCCTTGGAGGTGAAGGGTATTTTGGGACAACCATGGGTGTAAAGTCTCTCCTTGGTATGGAGAAGGAAGAAACATGGATGTATGGGCTCCATGTAGCCATTGCTTTTTGGGGGTTATAAGGGTTTGTATGACTTGAAGCCATGGGAGTGATAAGGAGTTTTATTGTGTGAGGATTTTGTGGAAAAATGTGTGTTGAGAAATCCAAGAGTAGGCTTGTCTTTGTTTCTATGAAATGTGCTTTCTCCCCTTGGGTTTAGTCCCACCTTCACCCCAATTTTTGAGTCATTTGGAGACTCTATGTTTTAGTCTTGGATGGGAGTTCAAATGTGGTTTTTGTGTTATTGTAATTGTGGTTTGTTTGAGAGTGAAACCTTATCTATGTGATGTTTCCCCAAGCTCGGGGGTGGCTTCATAGAAACCTAGGTTGGGAGGTGAGCACTCCATGGCCTATATTTGTTTTATTGCAGGTTTGGAATCCATTGAAGTCTTCTTGAATGAAGTTGTTTTCCTCAAGAATTTTGAGGAATGCACTCAAAAGTTGTTTTGGATCTCATTTGTCTTATGTATATTGTGATTGAAAGGAAATCTTAAGGATTCCTTTGAGCTCAATGTTATTTTATAAAGGAGTCAATACTCTGAAATTTGTGTTGTACCAAAGTGAGGTATAATCAAAGGCTAGGGTAATGTTTTGTTTCCTTTTTGATAGATTCATTTATTTTATGAAAATATTGTATAATGTCCAAAGGAAGATTTTAGTGTATCCATATTATTTTCAATAAGGAATGGGCAATGTAATAGTTCATTTGAAAGAAAATAAAGTCCTTGTTGGAGTAGTTTTTGTGAATATTTTGTGTATTTTTCCAATGATAAACTCTATGTATTCATGTTGTAAATTATAAAGAAGTAAAGTTATGTAGCATCATTATAGTTTCATTTTACAAATTTCATTTGATTAAAAGTCTAGTGATAGGAAAGGAATGATTCAAACATATTTTCTCTCTCTTTCAATGCAGTTGTTTTATTACAATGATAGTATTTTGTTGAAAGCAATGGACTAAAAGGAAAATAGATATACAAATGTTAGAAAAAGTTTTCATTTATTCACTTTATCAAACAATGCCTCTTGATATCTCATTAATAATAGACTTGTGAAAAACTATAGAAGAAAAAAAAAAAAGAGAAAAGAAAGTGAACAAACTAGAGAAAAGAGGCAAAAAGAGACCTACAGGTCTCTTGAAAATGTATGGAAAAAAAATTCCCATACATTTTCATACCATAGTCAATATTTTATGATTTCCCAATCCCACTTGTAAATCTAACCTTCAACATATATATATATATATATATATATATATATATATATATATATATATATATATATATACACACACACACACAAGTCAAATAGGTCATCCACAAATGAGCCTACTTGGGTGGGACCCATCTGGGTCGCCACCCAAGAAGCCAAAAAGGACTTCTGGAAGACCTTTAAAAAAAAGGATATATATAAATATAAATTCAAAAAAATTGACTAGAAGGAAAAAGCTTATGCAAAAAAATATTGATATATATTGCCACATTGATAAAATTCATGTTCAAAAATAATTTCAAAAAAAAATTCAAAGGAAAAGAAAATTTTGTAAGGGGGGGACCTGCGGGCCCCACGTCCCTTGGGCCCTGCCCCCCTTCCCAAGCGCTGCCATGCGCATGAAGTACCTACCATGGCAGGGTACCCCTGCAAATGACAGTGTGAGGGGTCCCACGCTAGTCTCTTTGGGACTTTAAACCCCGGACTTGCGCTAAGTGTGTTTTGGTTTTTTTCTAATAATTTTTTTTATGTTATTTTCGTTATTAATAGTTTTAATTATAATTTTATTTTTTTAATAACTTTTATTTGATAATAATTTTAATTATTAATAATGTTATTTATAAATGTTTTTGAGATAATTATTTTATTTTTCAATTTAAATATTATTTAATAGTTAATTTTTTTAGTTTGAGATTTAATAATTATATTAATTAAATAATATTAATTAATATAATTATTATATAATAATTAATTTTGTTATTGAATAATTAATTAATTAATTTGATTATCTAATAGTTATATTAATTAATAGATATTATTAATTAATATAATTATTATTTAGTAATTTATTTATTTTTTCATGATGATATTTAATAAATTTATTAATTATTAATACTAATAATTAATATAATTATTATTTGTAAAATTATGTTGTCATTTAATTTTATAAGGGTTGATAGTATGCTTCCAATGGATGAGTATTATGGGTTAATTTATATAAGTTAAATAGTGACTTAATTTTATGAACAATGAAATTTGTTTAGGTATTATTTAGTTAATTAGATTCCTTTGATATATTATCATGATGCTTTAATAAATGAATCTAAACCACTCATGTTAGTATAGCCTTGGCAATAGGCTCAATTATTCAGTATTGTATAGCTAAAATTATAAGATGGTTACTATCATGAATGAACTTAAAAGTTAGGTTAACTTTGGTTGCAACTTCGCTATCTAGATATAATCCCTTGATAAAACTAATTCAACTAGTAACCTATATCACCAATGTTTGTAAAGAAAAACTGTGTCAAACTCTTTTACAAACTTTTGTTTTGCAACAATCATGTTGACCCTCACCCTCTTAATTTCAAACTTTCATCTTAGTCAACTGATAACCTATTAAACCTTAGACTTATAATCCTTTAAAAAAAAAAGTTGGGTTGTTTTTGTGTGTAAAATTATGGGCATGACACTTGGTATCAGAGCTAGGTTTCAATATTGGAACCTAAACCCATTACGTTTCTTAACTAACTTTATCATTTTGAAATTGTTAGGGTGCCTTCCCTTATGCAACAAGCAGTTTGCAATTCAGAGCTAGGACTAGAAAGTTATGCCTTATCAAGGGGATTCTTGTGACCCTTGGGATCCATCAAATTATTATAATTCCAATTATGTATAGGATGCATCACCTTTTGGTTTAATTTAATTCCATGATTCAAATCAATTGTTTCTCTATAGGAGATAGACCAGGAACATGAAAATATCTTAATAACTCAAGATAATAGGTCAATGTAAATTGAAAACATGTTTTTTTCCCATAAGAGTTAATGAGCATACCTAGATAAACAACTTAAGAGGGTTATGGACAGAATATGTTCAATGTTTATGGATACATGAATTACAAATATTTTGACCACATTATTAAGTAAGATTATGACATGATTATACACTCAACACGTATCAAGGAAACTATTAGTTGTGTTAGGATTCACATAATGCTTGAATGGAGAATAGATCAGAGGTTATACAAATGCTCAGCATTGGAACCACCTACCCTTATCTTGTTCATAAATTAAAACTATACCCAAATTTCCCAGTCCCATACAATTTTGGCCACAGGCTGGGCTCTATCCAGCAATTAACATTAAA
The DNA here is from genome assembly GCA_027943335.1 of Chamaecyparis obtusa. NCBI lineage: Eukaryota > Viridiplantae > Streptophyta > Pinopsida > Cupressales > Cupressaceae > Chamaecyparis > Chamaecyparis obtusa. The sequence goes on along the minus strand of BSBK01004796.1, from coordinate 698,593 downwards.
ACATGTTGGACACCTTGATATTTTCATGGCTTTGGTTTCCATTTCCCCTACCGGTCTTTGTAAATCTTTTAACTCCCTGGTCTGGAGGTTTAAATTTGAAAATATGACCATTGGAGCCAAAAAACCCTCAAAACCCTAGGTCCTATTCTAATTCATCGCTACTTTTTCAGTCACTTAAGTCTCCATTTCCCATGTGTGCATTTCCATGCTAAGGCTAGTCATGAGATCTCTTAAGCTCAAGAGAACATGCCTTTTAATCTCCTGATCGGATGGAATATTCTCTTTTCATTCAGTGACTTAGCGATTTCCCCTTTTAGTCTCCAGGTCTCAGTAAGTCTTTCTCAAGATCAAGTGACTTCTGTAAAAAATTTTGTAAGAAATGAGCTTTACTCACATGGTCTCTAGATGGAGACTTCCTTTGGTCAGGTAATCTCTGAATGATTTATTAAAGTGATATTTTACTTTGCAACTATGAGACTTCCTTTAGTTGTCGAGTCTCCAAATAGAGGTGTGGTCTTCTTCCGCGGTTGTCTCGAGATCTCCAGATACAACAGCTAAGTGATAAAGGATTCTAAGACTCAACGAAAATCGTAAGATGCAAATTTGATCAATGGATAGCATGTAATCTCAGAGCTAAACTGTAGTTTGAGAAATCTTTCAGCAACTCCAAGAATTAAGGTTTTTGCCAAGTCTCCAGATGTAACTAAGGTTAGATAAAGTATATCATGACTGCGAGAATGTATAGTCACGTGATCTTGAGATTTTCCCGAGTTGAGGTAAGGTTAATGTTATGATTTAACCCAGTGGTTACCCTCCTCATTCAGAGACCTCATGACTATATGGTCTCAAAGTCTCAGGTTCCTAGTGGTTAAGTGCCTAACCTTGAGTGATTCAGTGACGACAGTTAGTCTCATGGTCGCTGAATCAAACAGTTAAGTCAAGGATTCTTTCGCAACTTAATATAGACCGTAGGATGGAGGAAAAAATAAGATCAATGGTGGTAGCGAGGTCTCCAGAAGAAATTTGAAAAGTTAAAAGGCTACAGCGATTAAGAGACTTCCTTTGGTCGCTAGATCTCCAGAAAATCTTTTAGCGATTTAGCGACTAAGGCTTTAGTCGAGTGATCTCGTAATACAGAAAGCATACTCTATAAAGTCACGAGATCATGAAATTTATGTAGTTGCATGATCACTTGATTAAAGATAGAGGTTAAAGCTGAGTTATAAAGCCCTTAGTTGGGAGGTCTCGTGATCAAACTCAGGGTTAGCAAAGGTTCACGAGACTTGAAATTTTATACAGTCACCCAATCTCCAGATCTCCCATGGTCAAAAATAGGATCATTTAATGTTAGAATAGCTGGCAGTTGTCAGAGTTGACAAGGTAGTCAAAGTGAGTGATAGAGTGACATATGGCGAAGCGGGGCCTAGTTCTTCAAGGATGCAGTCGCTAGGTCTCTGGTTCTTTGGAATGGTTAAGACAACATTCAACAACTAGGCGATTGTGTGTTCACGAGATCTCTTATTTTTGGCAGTCAAGTCCTAAGCATTGAGTGATCTGGCAAATGGTTATCTTTCTCTAGCGGTCTCAGCTCTAGGGTAGTTAAAGATCAAATAAGATCTATGGTTGGTGCATGACCTGATGGAATCTTCTGAGCTCATGAGATCATGCGATGACCGTCAGTTTTCTTTTCAATGCAGTGTTTTAGTTATCAGTGGGTCCACTACCAGTTGTCCAAGGTGTTTTCTTTTTATTGGTTGAAGGCTTGTGATGTGGAGATATGTCAAAGTGGGCCCAAGTTTGCAGGATCAGTCAGGTGATTGCCTAGTTAAGGGAGAATATTCTTTTCTATCTAGTGACTATGAGTTTTTCTCTTCAGTCACACAATTGCTCAATTAGAAAGAATATCCTAAAGACTTCAAGTGACTTTGTGACTATCAAGGTGGGATAAAGGTTTGTCGCGTAATCTCCAGATCAAGCCATGGTTAGATAAAGCATCAGGTGATTCAGCGACTAAAAGGAAAATGAGGCCCGAGGTTAAATAAAGAGTTAAGGTTAAAAACATAAGCGATGCCCGAGTAAAATAGAGGATCTGACAGCTATGTTTTAAAAGGTAGATTAAGTTTGATATCAGCCATTGATAGATTAAGCTTGGCACCACATCTGACCGTTTAATCAATTTTAAAATTCAAATATCTAAGAGTACCAGATTTGAACAGTTATGGTGAGCCCAAGTTGCAGAGGGGTAGATAGATCAAGGTGGCTTGTCTGCAGGTAGATAGAGTACAGGGATGGACATGCAAATAGTAATCTTATCGGTTGGGATATTTTCATGGGCATTTATGATCAAAATTGATAGAATTAGGGTTTTTGTTATTTTATGAAAATCTATGTAACCCTAATTAGGTTTTGGCTCCTACTTGGGTGCAATTGAGGAGAGGTATATAATGTTTTTTGGAGCTTTAAGAGCTCAGAGTTTTACATTTTTTAAAAAGAGTTTTCTCTTTCTAGGAGTTATCTGTGGCATTCTTTCTACCCTCTGACTTTTACAGTTTGTGATCTTTCATTGAAATCTCAGATTCAATAGAGGCTATCCATGGCATTTGTTCTTCCCTCTGGTCTTTACCTTGTCTGTATTTCTCTTATTGAATATAATATACTGGCTTTGTTAGAGAAATCTTGGAGTTCCAGGGCCCTTCTTTCTTTCAGCTTATATGTGTACTATTGTGTCTAATCTAATTTGAATGAGTTTGTGGGTATACTTCAGCCCCTTGTCATTCTGTCTCATTCCTGTGCCCCTTTTGCTGAAGAGAATGTTTGCTTGCAGGTGACAGTCTGTGTCTTTTGCTTAGACCCCTCTGTGAAACACTTATGCGAGCCTATTTAGAAAGATTGTGTTCTATTAGATCTAAGAGCTTTCATGCTAGTTTGGTCAGTGCATTGTGTTCATTTCATTTCAGTGTATCACTTAGTAGGTAGTTTGCTTTCAGTTATTTCCCTTTCATGCATTCCTTCTATCCCTTTTCCCTCAAAAATTTACTTTCCTATCAAGAAGCAAATTAAGGTGATTATCTAAGAGGAACCAGCCTAGAACCTAGAGGTCTTGTCTTAGTTATCATAGTTCCCACAACCTAGAGATGATTCCCATGTTATACTAGGTTATCAAGACTAAGAGAGCTTGAAACAAGGGTGCAAACTTAGTGTATAACAATTCTGGCATGCTCGGTGGGACTAAAGTTCAGATTTATGTTCAAAGGTGCTGCTATAAGTCCAAAGATTTAGATTCAAAGATACCTCACCTTGGGCATAACATTTCTGACTACAACATAAGAAGTTCATTTTGAAAAAGATTATGTTCTCTCTAATATACTAATTGCATAATACAGACTTTTAGAAGTCTTTTTGTCAAGTATATCTGGCAACTCCACTGATCTCATAGATCCAGGCTAACCTTGTCCAAAGTTTATGAGAAAGGTTGAGACTAGAAGCTCAAAGCCTACTGAATTTTTAGAGTTTCCCTTAAAAAGAGGCTACAAAGGTAGATCAACCCAGAGAACATCCCCTGCAAGGAGAGTACAATCTACACCACCTGATACTTCAGAAAGGAGACCTTTTCCCTTTTATCTCAGAAGAAGAGGAAGATCTCTAACTAGAGATCTAGAAGAAGATTCAAATCCAACACCAAATACAACTCACACAGTTGCTACTCAACAAATTTCAACTCCTACAATGGCTAGACAGTATGCTTTTGCACCTTTCAACCAAGGGAGTCCATTAGTCTTTTCTCAACATCATGATGTACCCTTGGTGGCACTAAAGAGTCTACCTGATTTCAAAGGTGAAGGAAAAACCACTGCTTTTGAGCATATAAGAGATGTGACCACTATCTGCAGCATACATAATATAACTCAAGAAGATGTGGCCACCAAGTTATTATCAACCTCTCTCAAAGGTAAGGCTCTTGAATGGTTTAGAACATTAATTCATGGTTCCATTAACTCATGGGATGGATTAGGAGATGCATTGAGTAAGAATTTTGAGGATAAATCAGACAACTTGTCTTTGGTTGAGCAGTTGACAACCATTAAAAGAGACCCTCAAGAACAAATGACAGATTATAACAATAGATTCCTCAAGACATGGAATAGAATTCTAGTCTTAGTGAGGCCATCAGCTGACCATTCTTTCTTATACTTCTTGCAAAGTTTGAATGGTCAAATCTTTGTCATGATCCAATCTATGGGTGGTACTTCTTTACCCCAAGCTTTTGACATAGCTGTTAGGGCTGAAAATTGTTTAATCCAAGAAGGTATGATAGCTAGAAGGCCACCCATGCCCATCTTTCCTATCCTTCAACCTACTACATCTTTACAAGTACCTCCATTTACCCCTATTCCCACCATATTAGCACCTTAGGCTAGTACTAGCAGTTAGGAGCTAAAAACAAGTTTCTCTCAAGAGTTGTAAGAAATGAAGAATTGTCAACAAACTAGTTAGCAAGAAATGACAAATTTGCTGTAAACTTTTACTAAAGAGGTCACAAACCTAAAGAGGCAAGGGCAAGGAATCAGACCACCCTTTTAGCCACAAGGCCAAAGTCCTAATCAATAATATCAGAATTAGGGACAGCCTTATCAACAAAATAGGCTGCCATACCAAGGAGGTTATCAAGGACAAAGTGAAAATTTTAATCAAAGACCATTCCAACCATACAACCCTACACCTCTCAATTCTATGAATCTAGTTAGGGACATGGTCCCTAGTCAAAATAATATGGTTATGGACAATGAATGGTGTTTCCCTTGTAATTAGCCTCATAATTAGGTTACATGTTCAAATGTATGGATGAACTAAGTTCTAATGGTTCAAAATGCCTCACAAGCTCAATCAGAAGCTTCTTCCAGTGGATCAGTTCCTCAACAAGAACCACAAGATAATGAGACTGCTCTTTTCAATTGGGAGCAACAAGACTTCAATGGAGTCATTGGTGAACCTTCCATTGCTGCCAAAAAAAGGTAAAAAAGAAGAGCTCAAGACATGGAGTGAGCAGATTCTGGCACTAAAGCTACTACATCTATAGAACCAATGCAGTTAGCTACCCCCATCGTATTCAAGAAGGCTCCTGCCATTACAAGCAAAGAAGGCCAGACTCTCAAAGAGGTGGAGCCCATCATAGTAAAAGCACAACAAAGAGTACACACTATGACACCTTTCAACATTGTAGACAACATGAAGAAGGTGAACATTACTATGTCTATGTGGGACTCTTTGGCTATTCCAGGGCAACTTGAGATTTTGAAGAAAGCTATGACTGAAATGACAACTCCTTAGCATACAAAAGAAGCTGCAAAGCTAGTGTTGGTCAACACTGATCAAGAAAAGGAGGCTCCAAGTTGCAACTCCAAAGCCAATACCATTCAAGTTAGGAACTCAAAACCACCTCCCTTTTATGTATCTTTAATTATTGGAAAATCCTTAGTACATAATTGTATGGTAGATATTGGAGCTACTAGCACTGTAATGCTCAAAAAGGTGGCTAACCAATTAGGACTTCAATATGAACCCCTCCAAAAGAAGGTTACACAACTTGATGGATCCTCAGTTAACACTATAGGTGTGTGGCTAAGGATACCAGTCTAATCCTTCATGCTAGTCCTAATTTCTCTATCCTACTTGATATATATATCATAGATCTCCCTGCCTTATTTGCCATATGTCTATCAAGGGAGTTTACAACCAAAATAGGAGGCTACCTTTCTTTTGACTGGTCCCACATGCTTTTTCACACAAGATATGGTACCAAGGTCATGATCAAATCTAAATCATTGGTAGCACACCATATAGAACCATATGTTACCAATACCATCAATACAAACTACCCTGTATTTGATAGTAGTGATTTCCCAACTATCAGAGAAGCAAACACTAAGACAGAAAGTATCCCTGATATTTTACTAGATGAATTAGAATTAGAAAAGGTTTTTGAAGCCCAAGAAAATGTCATTTGGGATGCTGGTTTGGGAAGTTATTTTATACAAGAGAGGGGATCTATAGAGCCAAATCTTCTCAAAGAGGACACTGATTCAGAGGATTAGAGCAACCAGGTTTGGGAATTTTTTTTTGATGGAGCTAGAAGTAGACATGGCTCTGGTGGGGGTGCTATGCTAGTGTTCCCAAAAGGTGAAAGGTACTATATAGCTTTCAGATTCAGTTTCTCCTACACTAGCAACACTGTAGAGTATGAAGGCCTTGTAAATGGACTAGAGTGGGCTAGGAAAAGAGGGCTCAAAGCCTTGAAGGTTTATGGTGATAGTGAGTTAGTAGTCAGCCAAGTGAGAGGGATAAGTGCAAAAAAAAATGACACCTTGAGAGCATAAAAACATAGAGTTTGGGATGCAATTGAAGACTTTTGTGCTTTCAATATTGTTGCTATCCCTAGAAAGCTAAATCAAAATGCAGATAGATTAGCTACTGTTGGATCTCAATATGACATTTCTAATAGTATTTCAAAGGAGGAGACCCAACATCATATCAAAGTAATTGTCAAACCTTCTATCTTTGATAATGATACTAATTGGCAAGTGTTTGACAATGATGAGCAAATTCTGCAATTCTTGTTTGAAGAAGATGTCTTCTCAGAGCATAACCAAGATAGACTATTGATAAACTATGGTGACCAAGTAATACAACTCAAGTCTAATAAGATGCCTAGAGGTCTTGTCACCTTAGAAATTTTCTTCAACAAGGATGGTCTAGTCAAGAAGAATAAAGCTAGCCTGGTAGTTCAACAAGAACATTGTGTTGAATTGGAGTTAGAACTAGGTAAAAGTTTACAATTTGGAAAAGTAAACATTGATTTAGAAAGGTAGGCTTATACCCAATTATTCAAAGAATTTAGTGATGTATTTGCATGGCAATATGAAGACCTCAAAGGTTTTAATCCAGCCCTTGCTCAGCACACTATTGAACTAGAGCCTAATGCCAAACCAGTAAGACAAAAGCAAAGGCCTGTTAATCCCAAGCTTGAGCCACTTATGCATAAAGAAGTTCTCAAATTGATAGAAAGTGGTATCATCTACCCCATCAAGCATACTAGTTGGGTTTCCAACCTTGTTCCTATAAGGAAGAAGAATGGGGAGTTGAGGTTATGTGTTGACTTCAGGGATCTTAACAAGGCCTCTTTAAAAGAGCGCCATCCATTACCCTCCATGGAACAAATCTTACAATGTGTCTCTGGATTTGAGAGATTCTCATTATTGGATGGCTATTCAGGATACAATCAGATCCTAGTTAATAAGGAGGATCAATATAAGACTGCATTTACAACCAAGTGGGGAACCATGGCTTATCAAAAGATGCCCTTTGGTTTGTCAAATGCAGGTGCTACTTTTCAAAAGGCAATGGATATGGCCTTTAAAAGCCTCATGTACAAGTTTGTACTAGTCTACTTAGATGACATAACTATCTATTCTAAACATGCAACAGATCATATCAAAAATCTGAGGAAAATCTTTGAAAGATGTAGAGAGTTTGGGATATCTCTTAATCCCAAGAAATGTGTGTTTGTAGTTCATGAAGGAAAATTGCTAGGATATATAGTATCCTTTACAGTAGACCCTGAGAGGATTGCAGCCATCCTAGAGCTGCCATTGCCACATCATAAGAAAAGTCTCCAATCTTTCATAGGAAGGATTAATTTTGTTAGGTGTTTCTTGCCTAATATTGTAGATTTATTGAAGCCTTTGACTGCCATGTTAAAGAAGAGTTCAACTTTCAGCTGGACTAAAGAAGGAAAGGCCAATTTCCAAGCTATCAAAGAGGCCTTGACAAAAGCCCCTGCTCTATTAAACCCAAATTTTAGTAAATATTTTATCCTTTATGTTTATGGAGGTCATGATGCCATATCTGCTATGTTGACTCAAGAGAATTCAGAAGGGTTGGAGCAGCCTATTGCTTTCTTTAGAAAATGTTTAGAAGAGTACGAACAAAGGTACTCTTTTGTAGAGAAACATGTACTTGTTGTGGTGAAGAGCCTTAAAAAGTTTAGATATCTATTGACCCATAGCAAGGTACACTTGAAAGTTACTCATCCAAGTGTCAAAGAATTTTTTCTTTCCAAGGACCTAAATGAGAAAAGAGCTGGTTGGATTACTAAGGTAATGGAATATGACATTGATATCCAAACCACCAAGTTGGTTAGAGGAAGAGGTCTTTGTGAGCATTTGGTAGAGGATGAAAGTTCAAAGAAATCAAAGAAAATAGATGCATCTCTGGTTGTGCATTCTACAGAAGAACATGCCAAAGCAGCAGGTTGGTTGCCTAACATAATTCATTACTTAAAGATAGGACAATGTCCTGCAGGCCTAGATTCAACAAAAAGAAGATATTATAGGTTACAATTTGTTCCCTTTGTGTTGATAGATGAGGTTATTTTTAGAAAGGATCACAATGGTGTCCTTTTAAGATGTATTGATTCAGAAAAGATAGCTGATGTCCTATTTGAATTTCATGATGGACCTTCTGGAGGTCACTTTTCTCCTATGACTACTACTTTTAAAATCATGAGGGCTAGATATTATTGGCCATCTATCTTTAAAGATAGTCATGATTATGTGAGAAAATGCATCAAATGTGCTATGTTTGTAGGAAAAGAAAGGCTTGCAGCTCTGCCCCTTCAGCCAATCAGAACAGAGCAACCATTCATGAGATGGGGCATAGACTTTATTGGAATGATTAATCCTCTATCTAGTGCAGGACACAAGTGGATAATCACTACAACTGATTATTTCACTAGATGGACAGAGACAGTTTCCTTGAAGGAATCAAATGAGAGTGTTGTCTTGAGTTTTTATGATGATATAATTCATAGGTTTGGCACTCCAGACTCCATAAGATCAGATAATGCATTGGCATTCACAGGCCTTAAAGTCTCAGAATGGACAATCAAAAATGACATCTATCTGAATACAAGTTCAAATTACTACCCTCAAGGCAATGGTTTGGCAGAATCAACTAATAAGAACTTGATTAGGATAATCAAGAAGACTCTACAAGATAACCAGAGAGATTGGCATACTAAATTGAAATCTACCTTGTGGTTAGACAGGATTACCCCAAAGAAGATCATTGGGAATTCTCCTTATGTATTAGTATATGGCAGAGAACCTAAGTTGTCCATTTCAACTGAATTGCCAACTTTGGACTTAGCCACTCAATATGTCCTATTTGAAGAAGGAGATCCCTTACAAATCAGGTATGCTCAGCTCATAGAGTTAGAGGAACTTAGAGACAAGTCCATGAAGGATATGGAGTTCCATCAGATTTAGACAAAGAGGACTTTTGATAAAAGAGCTAGGGCTGGAGACTTCAAAGTTGGAGATGTAGTCCTCAAGTGGGATGAATTCAGATCAAAGCCTGGTAGACACACAAATTTTGATTCCTTCCGGGGTGGACCATTTTTTATTACAGAATGCAAGGGGCCTAATGATTTTTAGCTATCAACTCTGGAAGGAGATGCCTTACCTATTTCAATTAATGGAGTCCACTTGAAGCCTTGCTTTGAGGTCAATCCTTCCTTGTAAATATTTTTTAAATATGTTTCCTATTTTCTATCCTTGCTTTCTAGGTTAGTTTTCCCTATTTTCCAAGAAGTGCTCGTGCACAGTTTTGTCTCTCAGTTCCAAGTCTGTCTCTCTATCAAGGTTTTATATTCAGAGGATGACTCCATGCCCAATGGATTGCTCAAGGCCACTTATTTGATGTCTAGTAGGCTGACATCCAATAGAAATCACCAAAATGTTACCCAAATTTCCCAATCCCATACAATTTTGGCCACAGGCTAGGCTCTATCCAGTAATTTCCATTAAAACATGTTGGGCACCTTTATATTTTCATGGCTTTGGTTTCCATCTCCCCTTTTGGTCTCTGTAAATCTTTTAACTCCTTGGTCTATAGGTTTAAATTTGAAAATATGACTGTTGGAGCCAAAAAACCCTCAAAACCCTAGGGCTTGTTCTAATTCGTTGTTACTTTTTTAGCCACTTAAGTCTCCATTTCCCATGTGCACTTTTCCATGCTAAGGCTAGTCGCAAGATCTCTTAAGCTCAAGAGAATATGCCTTTTAGTTCCCCGATCCCATGACTACCTTATATCTCTTAATCTCCTGATTGGATGGAATATTCTCCTTTCATTCAGCGACTCAGCGATTTCCCCTTTTAGTCTCCAGGTCTCAGTAAGTCTTTCTCAAGATCAATCAACTTCTGTAACAAATTTTGTAAGAAAGGAGCTTTATTCACGTGGTCTCTAGATGGAGACTTCCTTTGGTTGGGTAATCTTTGAATGATTTATTAAAGTGATATTTTACTCTGTGACTATGAGACTTCCTTTAGTCACTGAGTCTCCAAATAGAGGTGCAGTCTTCTTCCACGGTTGTCTCCAAATCTCCAGATACGGCAGCTAAGTGATAAAGGATTCTAAGATTTAGTGACAACTATAAGATGAAAATTTGATCAACAGACAATGTGTACTCTTAGAGCTAAACTGTGGTTTGAGAAATCTTTTAGTGACTTCAAGAATTAAGGTTTTTGCCAAGTCTCCAGATGTAACTAAGGTTAGATAAAGTATATCACGACTGTGAGAATGTATAGTTGCATGATCTCTAGATTTTCCTAGGTTGAGGTAAGGTTAATTTTATGATTAAACCCAATGGTAACCCTCCTCATTCAGTGACATTGTGACTATATGGTCTCAAAGTCTCAGGTTCCTAGTGGTTAAGTGCCTAACCTTGAGCGATTCAGCAACCATGGTTAGTCTCATGGTCACTGAATCAAATAGTTAAGTCAAGGATTCTTTCACGACTTAATATAGACTGTAGGATGGAGAAAAAAAGATCAATGGTGGTTGCAAGGTCTCTAGAAGAAATTTGAAAAGTCAAAAGGCTGCAGTGATTAAGAGACTTCCTTTGGTCGCTAGATCTCTAGAAAATCTTTCACAAATTCAGTGACTAAGGCTTCAGTCGAGTGATCTCATAATACAGATAGAATACTCTATAAAGTCATGAGATCATGAGATTTATGTAGTCACGTGATTTCTTGATTAAAGGTAGAGGTTAAAGATGAGTTATAAAGCCCTTAGTCAGGAGGTCTTGTGATCAAACTTAGGGTTAGCGAAGGTTCACGAGACTTGAAATTTTATATAGTCGCCCAATCTCTAGATCTCCCATGGTCAAAAATAGGATGAGTTAATGTCAGAACAACTAGCAATTGTCAGAGTTGACAAGGTAGTCAAAGCGAGTGATAGAGTGACACATGGCAAAGTGGGGCCCAGTTCTTCAAGGATGCAGTCACTAGGTCTTTGGTTCTTTGGAACAGTTAAGATAGCATTTAGCGACTAGGCAACTATGTGTTTATGAGATCTCTTATTTCTGGTACTCAAGTCCTAAGCATCTAGTGATCTGGTGAGCGGTTATCTTTTTCTAGCAGTCTCAGCTCTGAGGCAGTTAAAGATCAAGTAAGATCTACGGCTGGTGCATGACCTGATGGAATCTTCTGAGCTCATGAGATCATGCGACGACCATCGATTTTCTTTTCAACACAGTGTTTCAGTTATCAGTGGGTCAACTACCAGTTGTCTAAGGTGTTTTATTTTTATTGGTTGAAGGCTTGTGATGTGGAGATATGTCAGAGTGGGCCCAAGTTTGCAGGATCAGTTAGGTGATTGCCTAATTAAGGGAGAATATTCTTTTCTATCTAGCGACTATGAGTTTTTCTCTTCAGCCGTGCAATCGCTCAATCGAAAAGAATATCTTGAAGACTTCAAGCAACTTGGTGACTATGAAGGTGGGATAAAGGTTTGTCACATAATCGCCAAATCAAGCCAGTGTTAGATAAAGCATCAGGTGATTCAACAACTAAAAGGAAAAAGAGGCCCGAGGTTAAATAAAGAGTTAAGGTTAATAACATAAGCAATGCCTAGGTAAAATAGAGGATCTGACAGCTATGTTTTAAAAGGCAGATTGAGTTTGATATCAGCCATTGATAGATTAAGCTTGGCGCCACTTGTGACCATTTAATCAATTTTAAAATTCAAATATCTAAGAGTACCAGATTTGAACAGTTATGGCCAGCCCAAGTTACAGAGGGGTAGATAGATCAAGGTGGCTTGTCTACAGGCAGATAGAGTACATGGATGGACATGCAAATAGTAATCTGATCGGTTGGGATATTTTCGTGGGCATTTATGATTAGAATTGACAGAATTAGGGTTTTTTTTATTTTATGAAAATCTATGTAACCCTAATTAGGTTTTGGCTCCTTCTTGGGTGCAATTGAGGAGATGTATATAATGTTTTTTGGAGCTTTTAGAGCTCAGAGTTTTACATTTTTTAAAAAGAGTTTTCTCTTTCTAGGTGTTATCTGTGGCATTGTTTCTGCCCTCTGACTTTTACAGTTTGTGATCTTTCATTAAATTCTTAGATTCAATAAAGGCTATCCGTGGCATTTGTTCTACCCTCTACTCTTTACCTTGTCTATATTTATCTTATTGAATATAATATACTGGCTTTGTTAGAGAAATCTTGGAGTTCCAGGGCCCCTCTTTCTTTTAGCTTATATGTGTACTATTGTGTCTAATCTGATTTGAATGAGTTTGTGGGTATACTTCAGCCCCCTGTCACTCTGTCTCATTCCTGTGCCCCTTTTGCTCAAGAGAACATTTTCTTGCAGGTCACAGTCTGTGTCTTTTACCCAGACCCCTCTGTGAAACACTTATGTAAGCCTGTTTAGAAATATTGTGGTCTATTAGATCTGAGAGCTTTCATGCTAGTTTGGTCAGTGCATTGTGTTCATTTCATTTCGGTCTATCACCTAGTAGGTAGTTTGTTTTCAGCTATTTCCCTTTCATGCATTCCTTATATCCCTTTTCCCTCAAGAATTTACTTTCTTGTCAAGAAGAAAATTAAGGTGATTATCTAAGAGGAACTAGCCTAGAACTTGGATGTCTCATCTCAGTTAGCATAGGTCCCACAACCTGGAGATGATTCCCATGTTATACTAGGATATCAAGACCAAGAGAGCTTGAAACAAGGGTGAAAACTTAGTGTATAACAAAACCCTTATTATTCATGATGGAAATGTTATTATGGTAGTGCTAGCAACTTAAACTACTTGTGAGGAAACTTTAAGGAAAATTCTTTATTGAGAATCTAGGTTGCATAAATTTTCTAATATGTTCTTTTCCACTTAAATAAGTAATACTTTATCAAGCACATGTTAATAACAAAAGAGTACCCTAGCAGTAAAAATAAAAAGAGTAACTTGTCCAAAAGATTGATCAACACATGACGATGCCACCTTGGAAATATGAAAGGGAAGACTAATATAGATAAGTTATGGAAGATTCAACTACCTAGAAATTCCTCCAGATGTCATAAATAAAACTTAAGGGGAGTTCTTAAGAAATTTGTATCAAATTAGCTATCAATCTAATTTCATAATGAATATAATACGATAGTAAAAATGAAGACAATACATGTGTCAATAGAGTTACTTGGTAATTGAATATGGATACCCTAATCAAGATACATTTCCAAGATGATACAAGGGTCAAGGTAGAAAGGTAACCTAAAATTCTTTTGTGTCCTAATATATTGTAAGGCAATTATGAATTTACCAGGAGATAGATGACAGCTATGAATCAATGACCTTCTTTGTTAGTGTTTTGTAAATAATTAATATTAATTATAATGATACTTTGGACAATCAATGACATTTTTTAGGAAACTAAAATGAAGCCAATGGAGATAATATACATTTAATCTAGCGTAAATAACTTGACTAATCTGTGAGGTTGTAATTATTAGTGCATAAGTAAATTGGAACCTTGTTAATGTGTTTATATATAGGATAACATAATTTAGGGATTGTACTTTTGGGTAGTCACTTGTGTATTGCAAAGTTAGCTCAAAAGTAAATCACCTGCTCTAAAGTAGAATTTCCTTCTCAGGCATGCTATATGGATGAGGAATGAGAATATAAAACCTTTGGATGGACATGCCTAATAAAGTCCAATAAGATGGAGAGCTTGACCTAAGCAAACATAAGACATGATTGTGAGAGTGATCCATTAAATCCTTATAGATAGTCATTAAACTATTAAAGTATAAAATACTATATGTCTTTACTCTATGTACGAAACTGGTAGGCAACCCTCATTGTGAGTCAATGTAATATGCTTGGGAATGTTGTGTAAAGTGGATATTAAGTGGTAGTATTGCGATTAGTATGGAAACATAATGAAACATAGGTATAGTAATATAAATTAACTAGCAGAAGGCCTTTTGTGGTGAGTGAAGTTATATATGAAGTACCTTGAGTGAGTGACTAGTTCAATTAGCTGGGAATGTAGTGGTGGACATCAAGTGCCAACTCACCAAATAGAGCCACTTGAGAAGTTTCTTGAGGGTTGTGATGCTAAAAATATTCCTTTTAATTAATTATATTAGTTGAGGTACTCATGGAGTTGTTGTGCTGGTAACCATATCTCTGGTCATTCCTATATTTCTAAAATTTATAGCCTTATAGATATTGTAATAGAGTTTTTTTTGTCCCTTTTGGCCTAAATGAGTGGGCCATTTAAATTTTGTGTAAGTACGATGATGTATTTCATGTTGTTGAGAGTGAGGCATAAGCGAACCACATTTGCAGTGGGAACTTCTCTCTCTAGGAGAGGAGTATGTTGTGATGTGAATACCATGATTATATGATTGGACGTAGTGAAAGAACTTGTAGAGTAAGTAAGACTAGTATTAGTAAATATGCAGTTGTTTCCTAAGTTTTTTTTGTGTGTCTACCTCTCTTTCCAAATTGATGTTTTCCTGGAAAACCCTTAATGCTTTATCCTTGTTAGGACATAATTGGTATATATTAAATATTGTCATAATAAATGTATGACATGATTTCCTCATCTCCCTCTTAGTGACCTCAAAAGGTTACATAGTTCATGTAATGATTGTGGTAGAATATGGATTGCTAAATTTATTTTTCTTTTATTTTACTTTGTTTCACAAGCTTATTTTTGTGATTGCCAACAATGTAAAAGTACTTAATTTATGTGTTGGGCTGCTTAGCCAAACTTTATTTTAATGTCCTTATTTGTCTCAAGGACTTGTCTTTACTTATTTTGTGAAAATTTTTACCAATGTGGCCACTTTTTGGATCTCACTTTGATGGAACGTTCTTTTCAATTTTTAAATTGTGGATTTTACGATTATTTGATGAGTTCTCTTATGGTTGCAATTGTTGGCAAGTCCTTTTGAGGTAGGCTGTATGAGGGAGAATATTTATTGGGGGAATCCATCATATTTTATTAATATAAATAGGGAGAAACTGTAAAGAAGCTTCCAATCACACTATGTTCACCCTTGTCATTAGGGCTATCTATGACCATGCTAGTAGCCTTGGTAAGAGTGTTTTTTATGGATTGTGATATGTATAGTCTTTGTAAGATTACTTTATGATCTTCTTTCATAGATATTATGATATTATCAACAAATATAATATAAAGTTGGTACAAACTAAGGATTTGTAGAGTGACAAATGATACCTTTAGCATAATATTGGACCTATACTCTAGATATTGAAATTCATAGGGGCCAACATCTAGAGTGATGTTAGCATTCATTTGAGATATGTTGTAAGGAAAATGTCCCTTGTTTTAGAGAATTTCCTTGGTGACCTCAGACCCAACATTGGTGTGTTGAATGGAATTACCTTTCGTGATCTTGTTGCAAAAGAAGTTATGATAACTATGTAAAATAATATTAGAATGTGATATTTGGGTAAGTAGTTCAATCGTCCAATGTTAATACTTTTAAATGTTAGAATTGATCAACATTAGAAATACCTCATTGCTTAAGATCAGTGATTCAAAATTTATCCAATGGACTAAGCTACATGTCAACCCTGGAACTTTAACCCTAAGTGGCATAACTTCCAGGATGAAGTTCATGCTTGGGCGGGAGGATGTGAGGCCTCACCCTAGACCCGTCATAGCTTTTCCATTATCATTATGGTAGATCTAGTAATTGGCTTAATGTTTTGATTAGTTTAGTAGATTCTACCCTTTTGACAAGGATTTGATTATAGTTGATAAGAATACATTACATTTTATGATGCTTTCTATACTCACAATGTTGACCCTATGATACATTATGACCGACATTATGATGATTGATTTAGATGAATACTAAGATGCACAATTACAGAATTTATGTTGATATGAGTTGCTAGGAAGGTGAAAATCAAGAAATGAATTAGGTTGAGATGTGTATTTCATTTAGGGTTAAATGTTAGGTGATGAATTATGGATGATTATTTTATGATATAAATATGAATTCTAATTTATGATTATTTTGATTTATAAATGTTCTAATGATGTGATAGATTTTATATGCTTACGTATGTAACTAGGAAATGTAGATTTGATTCAATTATGATACGATGAGATTTATATTATGAATTTAAATGTTAATTACTTAGGTGAAGTTTATGACTGTCATGATGACATTTAATTGCAATTGAATTATATATGCAATGATTATGCTACAAGCTTAAATTAGTGATGAATTTAATATTTCATTATGAGTTGTATGTATGTTATAGATGAAGGATTATTCCATGTGAATTTTGATATTTCAGATGAATTATCTTGATTGTTAATGTTATGAATTTACATATTTATATTTCCTTAGACTATTGATGTTGGACTTTAGTGTGCAGGGAATTAAACCATGGTGAATTCGGGGAACTAGAGCATAACATTTTTTGTATATCAGTTTGAGACAAAGTTGCTTCTAGTGAGAGGCTAAAACCTCAGTGTATCATATTTAATTCATGAAAGTAATGTTCTTGAATGTATTTAATTTTTATGTAATTGTTAAAGTTATTTATTTGTGAGTATGCCCAAGTGGATTTGCCACATGGCTTGTGATGTGTCATTCTTGTTGTGTCACTTGACACTTGTGTGTGTACTTGTGGCCATGACATGTCCACTTGGGGATTGGATGCCCATCAACCTAGGAGAGTACCATGAGGATCCCCATGAGAAATCCCTTGGATAGGGAGCTTGAGGTAGTGTCTTATCAATGAATCTCTGATTTGAACTTAGCATGGGTTTTTGGGGGGCTTCAAAGGTGCCTAAGGGTGTGTTTAGACCATTTTAAGTAAGCCCACTTGATATACCTATGGGTAAGGGACATTTTTAACTATAGGACAACTCATAGTTGACCAAAAGACCCCTCCAAAATTTTGGTTTTCAAAATGGCCAAAAATTCACTTTTGAAGGAAGGTCTTGGTTAGAGCTCCATCCAATTAAGATGTAAGTCTTTGGTCCACCTTTTTGGCCAACCTTTTTAGGAGTCCATATTTGAAAACCATGTAAAAAACTTGGGAAGACCATCTAATGAGAATGAAATCCTATCCCTAGGAGATTGTGTGGAGGCCTTTTTAGAGAGGACTCTTCTTTTGGAAGAGTTTGACACCCACTCTCTAGATTTGGAGACTTTGCTAGTTTGGAGAAGGAAGGCTTCGAGGAGGCTCTTTATAATATTTCTTCCATAAGCTTGGACTCTAGGTTGGTGGTATTCATCTTTGTACTTGTTATGTTTTCATGTGCATGAGCTCTCAAGAATAGTTTCATTCTTGCATGGAGAAACTAGTTTTGTGCGATTATGCGCTTATTGTTTGTGAATCTTGTAATTGTATGTGAGTAGTTGTTATTTGAATTATTGAGCTTATTGTAGTGTATGATTTATTTGTAATGAAAATGTGAAGTTTTGAGCTCTTGAAGATTTCTTATTGTTATGTATTATTTTGTTAAGGGAGTTTTCTCAAGGCCACACTCACCCTTGGGAGGGAAGAGTAGCCTTGGAGGTGAAAGGTATTTTGGGACAACCATGGGTGTAAAGTCTCTCCTTGGTATGGAGAAGGAAGAAACATGGATGTATGAGCTCCATGTAGCCATTTCTTTTTGGGGGTCATAAGGGTTTGTATGGCTTGAAGCCATGGGGGTCGTAAGGAGTTTTATTGTGTGGGGATATTGTGGCAAAATGTGTGTTGAGAAAGCCAAGAGTAGGCTTGTCTTTGTTTCTATGAAATGTGTTTTCTCCCGTAAGGTTTAGTTCCACCTTCACCCCAATTTTTGAGTCATTTGGAGACTCTATTTTAGCCTTGGATGGGAGTTCAAATGTGGTTTTTGTGTTATTGTAATTGTGGTTTGTATGAGTGTTAAACCTTGTCTATGTGATGGTTCCCCAAGCTCAGGGGTGGCTTCATAGAAACCTAGGTTGGGAGGTGAACACTCCATGGCCTATATTTGTTTAATTGCAGGTTTGGAATCTATTGAAGACTTCTTGAATGAAGTTGTTTTCCTGAAGAAGTTTGAGGATTGCACTCAAAAGTTGTTTTGGATCTCATTTGTCTTATGTATATTGTGATTGAAAGGAAATCTTAATGATTCCTTTGAGCTCAATGTTATTTTGTAAAGGAGTCAATACTCCAAAATTTGTGTTGTACCGAAGTGAGGTATAATCAAAGGCTAGAGTAATATTTTGTTTCATTTTTGATAGATTCATTTCCTTACGAAAATATTGTATAATGTCCAAAGGAAGATTTTAGTGTATCCATATTATTTTGAATAAGGAATGGGCAATGTATTAGTTCATTTGAAAGAAAATAAATTCCTTGTTGGAGTAGTTTTTGTGAATATTTTGTGTATTTTTCCAATGATAAACTCTATGTATTCATGTTGATAAATTATAAAGAAGTAAAGTTATGTAGCATCATTATAGTTTCATTTTACAAATTTCATTTAATTAAAATTCTAGTGATAGGAAAGGAATGATTCAAACATATTTTCTCTCTCTTTCAATGCAGTTGTTTTATTACAATGATAGTATTTTGTTGAAAGAAATGGAATAAAAGGAAAATAGATATACAAATGTTAGACAAAGTTTTCATTTATTCACTTTATCAAACAATCCCTCTTGATATCTCATTAATAATAAACTTGTGAAAAACTATAGAAGAAAAAAAAAAAGAGAAAAGAAAGTGAACAAACTAGAGAAAAGAGGCAAAAGGTCTCTGGAAAATGTGTGGGAAAAAAATTCCCATACATTTTCATACCACAGTCAATATTTTATGATTTCCCAATCCCACTTATAAATCTAAGCTTAAAAAAAAATAAAAAATTAATATACAATTCAAACAAGTCATCCACAAATGAGCCTTCTTGGGTGGGACCCATCCGGGTCGCCACCCAAGAAGCCAAAAAGGACTTCTAGAAGACCTTTTAAAAAAAAGGATGTATATAAATATAAATTCAAAAAAATTGACTATAAGGAAAAAGCTTATGCAAAAAAATATTTATATATATAGCCACATTGATAAAATTCATGTTCAAAAAAAATTTCAAAAAAAAAAAATTCAAAGGAAAAGAAAATTTTGTTAGGGGGGGACCCATGGGCCCCACATCCCTTGGGCCCTGCCCCCCTTCCCATGTGTTTCCATGTGCAGGAAGTACCTACCATGGTAGGGTACGCCTATGCATGACAACGTGGGAGGTCCCACGCTAGTCCCTTTGGGACTTTAAACTCCACACTTGCGCTAAGTGTGTTTTGGTTTTTTTTTTTTAAATTTTATAAATTTTATTTTCATTATTAATAATTTTAATTATAATTTTATTTTTTTAATAAATTTTATTTCATAATAATTTTAATTATTAATAATATTATTTATAAATGTTTTTTTGATAATTATTTTATTTGTCAATTTAAATATTATTTAATAGTTAATTTTTTTAGTTTGAGATTTAATAATTATTTTTTTTTTTTGGAAATTTTTTTATATTTATATTAATATTAATCTGGTTCAAAGGGCTCCCAGAGAAAGAACTAGTAAAGAAAACTCCGTTCGTTACCCATATATATACAAAAAAGAGCAGCAACTTGCTCAAAGAAGTTTTCATAGACTATCCAAAAACCCACAAGGTCAAAACACGACCTGATGATAAGTATAAAAAAAGGCCCCCTAATCAAAATGGTAGAATAAATCTGCATTACAATATGTTCTGAACTAGAATTTTGAAATCCCCTTAGAAGACATCCCGCCTTTATGTAGGCCAAAATACAACTAATTAAAACCCCTTGAGAAAGACCCCTTTACATTGATCATATTATAAGAGATAGAATACATTTACAATGAGAAATTGGCCCTCATATTAGGAATATGACATCTGCCACATAATGTACATAGAGCACCCAATAGAATGGGATAATTTGCATTAAGAGCCCATGTGAGGAAACTGAATAGTAAGAACTGATGAATGCATCTCCATAAACCATATGGGCTGACCAAGAGTAACACAAAGCACCTCCTGCAAATTTTTTTTGAAAGAAAACAAAAATAGATTGCACCACAAAGTATGTTAGAACATCACTACTCATGACTCCCAAAACTGGGATGCGAAGGCAGTGACATGAACAGAGAATTGTAAAGACGGTCTGCTTGAGAAACAAGAGAATCCCCCGAAGCCAAGGATGCACGTGGTGACAACAAAGCATGAGTAGATGGAGGTGAAACTGGGAAACGAGTAGGTGAAGAGCATGAGCCAGCTAACAATGGAGCTAGAGAATAAGCAGGAACTTCTAATGGACCTGAATTACTAACAGGTGAGATACCATCTAACATAGGAGAGGCTGAAATCAAATTTGAAGTATGAACATGTGACAATAAAGCAAGTAGGGCATACATTTTTGCAAATTCCTTCCCTCTATGTCCCACATCAAATGGGGTTCTATTAAGAAGGTGATCAAGAGGCATAATAGTATTTGACAAAATGCAATCTTTAACAGCAACAAGAAGCATGACATATTTATCAGAGTTAAAAAGAAGGTGCCGAGGAAATACACCTCCAATATGAGCATCTTGAAGCCAAAAGTTGTACTTTTGGACTGCAAGAAGTAAACCATTTTCATGAAGGAAGTGTGGCTGAATAGACCAATTTGCAATAGCTACTAACAAAATCCATGACTGAGACAAATCCAAAATATTAGAACAAAAGACCGACATAATTTGACATGGCAAGATAATCCTTTGGAAATGTGGAGATAGGACTGAATCACCAATCAGTCTACGAATACTTCGAGCACACTTTGGACAGTGAATAACAAACATGGATGCAAGGGCATCATCATAAATATTACCTTCAAATAACACTTCCAAATGAGGACTTGACAGTCAAACCCAAAGATTCAATGGTCTAAACTCATCAACATATCTGTGTAATGCCATGGAAACAATACAAATAAAGCCAAGACTATGTTGTCAAAGAAAAGATCAAGTAATTGAAATGAAGCCAAGATCAATATTATAGCATAGGGAGCCATCATGAGGAACCTTTCCCCATACACAGAAATAAATGAAACAAGTATGAGCCAATAAATTTCACACATAATTAATCAATACTCACTAGTGTCCTTACAAAAGTAGACAAGATTACCTTATGCAAGCCAAATCATGAAGTGAACACTCGATCCAGAAATAAATAGAAGGTAGCAATGAAAGGAAATGTTTCACATGCGGAGGCAGAGTATTAATAGTACATGCTAATCATGATATATCAAGGAATAAAGTAGCATGATATGTTACACAAGATGACGTAAATGCAGATTATTCATACTTACGGCCAAACTAAAATAAGTGTAAATGGTATAAGTTTATGAAGGATAATTAAGGGGAATCCAATTTTATTAAGTTAAAGATGGAGGGGTGAGAAATTGGAGATACAAGGGGAGAAGGGTAGAGGATGGTAGAGCCATCAACACCAAAATTAGCTAACAAATCTGCCAGACAGTTTCCCTCTTTATAAGTGTGGGTTAGAAAACAATCTGAAAATGAATCTAGAAGGGACCAGATTTGAGATAGTACATAATGAATGTTCCTTGAAAAGGCAACTCTTCTAACATATGCATTGATAATAATAGAGGAATAACCTTCAATGTGTAGGAATCCAATACTTAACTTCTTAGCAGCAGAGAGCCCATACACTAGCGCAAGAGCTTCAGCCAAATTATTGGCTCCTGAAGGGATGGGGCGAGCCTCAAAATAAATAACTGATCCTAGATGATCACAAAGAACAAAAAAAATCCCTAACTTGTCTTGGTTACCTTTAGAGGAACCATCAAAATTTAGTTTAATATATCCATTTGGGGGGGGGGGGACCATCTAATTAAAGATCTAACATTATTTTTATCTTTCGAGCATAAGGGGAAAGGGAGAGAAGGAAACACTAACCCCTACCAATCCTTGGCAATAGAGTTATCCCAAGTAGAAAATCCCCAATTACCTTTGAATTTATGTGTATAACCATTAGTAACCTCAACAATAGAATGCTGAAGTTTTTTAAGAACAACATCAATGTTGGACAGGGAATTTTGAAAGATCCTTTTATTTCTCTCCCACCAGATGGCCCAGATCACTAGAGAAGGAGAACAAAGCCAAATAGAGGCAAACATGGATTTAGTAAACAAATATGGCCAAAATTGGAATAAATTCTAAATAGTCACAGGGATTGGCATAGGAAAATTCAATTTATTTAGAATGAATAACCAACATTCTTGAGCAAAAGAACAATTAAGAAAAAGGTGATCAACAAATTCTTGATCCTGATTACACAAAACACAAGGAAAAACATTTGTAATATTAAGTCTAGCTAATCTGTCACTTGTGAGGACTCATTTCTTCAGAACAAGCCAAGAAAAACAACCAGCCTTAGGAAGAACTGATTTGTGCCAACAGAAAATAAAGGCCCTTTGCCTTGAGCTATTATTTTGACTATTCTGAATTTTCTCATAGCCCAATTTGACCATATAATTACCATCCGGAGATGAAGCCCAAAAGAGATGATCAGGAGATCTAGAAAGATATTTAATAATTATATTAATTAAATAATATTAATTAATATAATTATTATATAATAATTAATTAATTAATTTGATTATCTAATAGTTATATTAATTAATAGATACTATTAATTAATATAATTATTATTTAGTAATTTATTTATTTTTTTCATGATGATATTTAATAATTTTATTAATTATTAATACTAATAATTAATATAATTATTATTTATAAAATTATGTTGTCATTTAATTTTATAAGGGGTGATAGTATGCTTCCAATGGATGAGTATTATGGGTTAATTTATATAAGTTAAATTGTGACTTAATTTTATAAACAATGAAATTTGTTTAGCTATTATTTAGTTAATTAGATTCCTTTGATATATTATCATGATGCTTTAATAAATGAATCTAAACGACTCATTGTAGTATAGCCTTGGCAATAGGCTCAATTATTTAGTATTGTATAGCTAAAATTATAAGATGGTTACTATCATGAATGAACTTAAATGTTAGGTTAACTTTGGTTGCAACTTCGCTATCTAGATATAATCCCTTGATAAAACTAATTCAACTAGTAGCCTATATCACCAACATTTGTAAAGAAAAATTGTTTCAAACTCTTTTAAAAACTTTTTTTTTGCAACAATCATGTTGACCCTCACCCTCTCAGTTTCAACCTTTCATCTTAGTCATTTGATAACCTATTAAACCTTAGACTTATAATCCTTTAAAAGAAAAAAATTTGTTGTGTTTTTGTGTGTAATATTATGGGCATGATATAACTCTTTGCATTAGTATCAAGATAAAATATATTACATCTTGATTTTCTACCAATTCCAATTAGATCTCCATGAACACCATAGATCTTAACTTTTCTATTCTAAAATTCTAGTTACTGGCTAGTATTGTTCAATTGTGCAACACTCAATAGATTATAGTTCAGTCCTTTAACCCAATATGCATCATTACATTCCATCTTTTCATTTAATACAATGGATCCTTTACCTTTCATAAGGCATGGAGGATCATTGCCAAACCTGACAAATCCCCCATCATACTCTTCTAGATTATCAAATTGTCAATATCACCAGTCATATGATGTGAACATCCACTATCAATAATCCATGGGTCTGATTTACTTACTTGAGAAACAAGTGCTTTTTCAACTTCATACTTTTCTTTATCTGATTCTTCCTTTACAACAACACAAACAATTTCATATCCTTCTTCAGTATCATCAGATTCATCATCAGTTATAGCTTCCTCAGCTAGGTGGCAAAACTTCTTACCTTTGTCCTTAAAATATCTGAATCTTCAGTGCCAGTTGTCTCTTTTGTCATTCTTATCATTCCTATCATTATTAGGACATCTAGATGCAATATGTCCAATCTTATTACAATCGAAACATTTCAATGGTAACTTGCCTTTGTACTTTCCTTTACCTCTCAGTAGTCTGTTAGCCATCAATGCTTCCAATTCTTTTTGCTCTTTTTCTTCATTCAGAATAATATCATACTCACTTCCATATGAATTACTATGATTTTATCTTTCTCTTCTTGATGGTCCAATGATTACAAATTACTTGAAGGAAGATTCAATGGTTGGTTGACTATTATCATAATTGCTAAGCTCAAATGTAGTCAACTTATCGATTAGGATTTCAAGAGTGACAACATTGTTTGGTATGGATCTTAATTATTGAATTGTAGATACTCTAATAGCATATTTAGAAAAAGGGTTCTCAAAATTTTACTTACCACTTTTTCATTGGTCAAGGTTCCACCAACACCTCTGACGACACTCACTACTTCCTTGATTCTGCTACTATATTGTGTGATATTCTCTTCATCTTTCATTCTCATTTCATCACACTTTCCTCTCAGATTGTCAACTTTAGCTTTTTGTGCATGCTGATATCCTCCATAGATAAGTGTAATCCTATCCCACATCTCTTTTGAACTAACAAAATCCTTAACATCATTAAATTCAACATCAGAGAGGGAAGAAGCAATGTCTATTATAAGAAAATTGTGTTCCTTCTTTTCTCTCACCTAATCAACTATCAAAGGTACAGTAGGTGGTGGAGTGTAATAATTATCCAACAGATTCAGTGCAGATTCTCCAATCCCAGATAGATATAATCTCATTCTACTTTTCCATGTTGAGAAAATTTCATTGTTCAACTTAGGTACTTCTCTCCTATACATCTTCAGATATTTTACTAAAGTATTTTAAACTTATCTCTTTAGAGTAATAGGCTCTAATACTGATTGTTGGATTATACAGAGTAGGGTGAATAAGTAATCCATGATTCTTAATACCTTAAAAACTTTTCTCTTGTTAACTCAATAGAAACTCGGTAAAATATAGTTCACTATTTACTAACAAGAGTAAATAAACTATAACAACCATTAAATCATTCACACAAATCATTCACAACATGTAACACCAATATTTAATGTGGAAACCCAGCTTTGGAATAAACCACTGTGGAAATTGTCACCCACTAAGAAAATACTCTTTTGAAGTACACCTCGTTAAGAGCTAATCTAGTTAAAAATTACAATACACACTGTTAGGTGTGACCTGATCAAGGGATTTACCTTAGATCTATTAGGAGCTTCACCCTCTTAGCAGTGGCCTTGTTAGAGGGCTTTAAACTATCTTTAGAATGTTATCTTTTTCAAGGATTTTACAATAAGACTGTTAGGTCTACTTTGTTAAAAGATTTCTCTGTTAAAAATATTAGTAAGAAACAATAAATAAAATGACTTGTAGGTTTGCAACTATCTTTTCTCAATCAGATCCTTGTGCACTCTTCTATTTTTACTTCAATTCTTCATTATCCATTGGCTTCAACACTTCATCAAATCCTTTTTTCACACTCAGAATCTCTCTGTTACTTCATTACTAGAATAGTCGGTAACCCTTCAACTATTTAGTTCTCCAACCATTTGTCCATACAAGATCATCCCTTATATAGACAAATTTTTCCTCTTAATCTCTGTTGGGTCATTTTCCGGTCATAGCAAAATCTTTTGAAAATGGCCTCTTCCGTGCTAATTTTGAAGTTATCCCACCCTGCAAGCTTGTTTTAATGTGCGAAGAAAATCCATAATGTTTCATGGTGTGCGCTCTTAGTCCTATGTTCTTCATGTTGTCACCTTGCTCCAGTTCATATCGCATCTCCTAAATCATAAAACCCAAGGAGATATTCAAGTTTTAAGGTCTGCAGGGAATAATCTCAGAATTTGGCTAAGTGTCAAAAACCCACAATGTTTATGGCTTCCCATGATGTTTTCGGTCTCCCTGCTACTTTTAGTCTGCATGAAAACCCTGAATGTTTTCGCATCTTTTGTTTACCTTTGTGTCAATGTCAAAAACCCTGGATGTTTTTGATCTTTCACCGAAAACCCTGTGTGTTTTCGACCTCACACTTTTTCCTCTTTATCAGTGTCTCCTATCTGTGCAGCTGCGACCTATTGGTGGGCCCCATATTTTGGGAGAAAGCACTGTTAAGGCTTTAAAACTATGAAGTCAATAGTCCCACATTGATTAGGAAACAAGTGTATGAGATGTTTAAATACAAATCCACTTACAAATGAAATAAATTGAAACGCAGGAGGCTCTACCTACCTGTGTGATCGCTCATGAGATGCCTCGGTTTCCATGCTCGTGCCAAAATGGAAGTAAATTTTGCAGAGTGGTCGCATGATCGCATGGGCCATTTTTGACCCTTGCAATCATGCGCTAGGCCGACATGTGGCGGTCCTATGAGGTGGTTGGCGAATGGAAAAAGATGTTGGTCGCATGAATAAAATAATGGTCATGCGATCATGCGACAAGAGCATATTCCCTGAGGTGGTAGGTAAGGCAGATGAGAGGACAGAGGGGTGACTGGCGCAGCAAGTACAGGTCGCATGATTGCATAAACCAAATATGAGTCTTGCGATCATGCGACAAGGCATTGAGAAGGCCTGCAGAAGGTGGGGAAGGTCAATGATAGGGCAGAGAAGACTGGTCGCATGATCGCAAGACCAGCAATACTGTCTTGTGATCATGCGCCAGGCCGACACGTGGCAGCTGGCCAGTGAGGTAACACCTAGGTCCGCGATGCAGGAGACATGTGGCGGTCAAAGTGGACACGTGGCAGCCATTCACATGTTCACCAAATTAAACTGATAGTCAAGAAAAGTTTCTATGATTCAGAGATAGCAGTTAGTCGCAGATTCGCGTAATAGTTGGCAGTTAAGGACAAACATTTGGCGACTTGGAGATAGCTGTCGCGGATTTGCTGAATAAATTAGCTGTAACTACAAACTTCTGGCGAACTGGAGTGTATGTGGTTGCTCATTCTCTAAATCGCTGGCCGTTAGAGGAAATGATTTAGAGAATAGGAGAGTGCTTAGTCACCCATTCTCCGAATGTAGCCCACGGTTGAGATTTCATTTCGAGAACTTGAGAATTGCCTTATTCACCAGTTCTCCAGGTTAAACTGCGATTAAGAATTGTATCTAGAGATTCAGAGATTGCATCCATTCACCAATTCTCCAAGTCAAGTGTAACCTGAGGTCAAGTATGTGCACCCAGTCAGATGGTGACACATGGCGCACGGTTGGAGCCCTGGGGAGATATAAGGAGAAATAAAATATTTTTATAATAATATTTTATTTGTGCATACGGTCAATTCTCAAATTTGAAAATCAAATTTAAATGATAATCTTCTATAGTTTAGACTATAGAAGATTTTAATTTCTTCAAAATGTCATTTAGTGCACATTTTTACAGGCCAGGGCTTGATTTTTCAAACTAATGCTGGAGGGGCAATTTTTCTCTAAAATATCAAGTATTATATATCGCCGGAAAGGTATTGACGTGAGGATTCCATTTTTGAGATCAATTTTAGTGCAGGTCTAGCCAGTTTTGAGATATTTGCAGTTGAACAAAATAGGGGGCTAGGAAGATATTTTGAAAATATCTATTTTGTTCAATCCGGTGATTCACAGTTTGTTTGAAGATGTGAAAGGTGCTTTCCAGAGTTGATAGGAGGTTCCATTTCTAGTTTGAAGGTAGATGATTCATCCTATGAGCAGATGAGAGAAAGACAAGTGTCTCTTTGTAATGCCTCCTGAATGTCCTCTTTGCCTTCTTATTCTGAATTCTGAGGGGGGTGAAGGGTTCCAATTTGGGAAGAACTCTGGTCTAGGTTCCAGATTCTGGGTAAACATCCATTGAATGGTTCCAGGTCTGTGGTGATTCCAGCAGGGGGTTCTCCAAGAGAAGGGTCCAAATGAAATTCACATTTTGGTTCATGATTGTCTAAGTGTAATGGTTTCCATTCTTCATTTTATGTCATAGATTTAATACAAGTATTTGTAAATTTGATTGCAAATTGAAGTACATGTAAGGCATGTATGGGTTTCAGAGAATTGTCTTCATTGTATTGAGTTTCAATTTCAGTATGAATTCAGTGTTGAAGGGATATTGAGTTTGTCTTCTCCAAGGGAGAATGTATCTATTTGTATTTGGATATCCTTCAAGGAAGGATTGTAAAATCCTTAAATGCAGAGTGGAAATTAATCAGTACTATGAATTTGTATGATTCTTCATATTGAGTGATGGAAATGTGTTAATGTAAGGCATTAATGCAGGAATATTAATCAATGAAACATGGTTTACAATTTGGGTTTATATCTATTGGCTTTGACTCCATGCCCGGATTGAAGGCACTGATCTTTACCATTAGAAGTCATTTGCCAAACAAGCATCAATTTAATCAATCAATTTTCCCTTTCTGTTGATGAGCTTGAAAGATAGATTGAGCATGTGGGTAGGCTTCCCATATCAGAGGTTCATCTCAGTTATGAATCCTATTGCAGGACCTATTTATTCTATTTAATCCATTAGTGAAATTTTCTTATTAGGTGTTTGTGTTAGTTTGTATCAGTTTGCATAAGCAGAGAAGTAAGGTACACCTACCTGGGTCTATGGAGCCCGAAGTGAAGAAGGATTTCATCCTTGTCAATTAGCATTTCTCTTGCCAGGAAAAGAGCATCAAAAGGGAGAGATCAGGTTATGGTCTAGTTATTTACCCGTGCAAGAAAAAAAAGCTAACAAAATAGCGACTCTACTGGGGACGCAATAAATGACAGCAAGTTAAAGATGTTCAATTCCTTGCTTTGCTGAATTATCCCAAGGTTCGATCCAATTTGGATATAGAGTCTATTTCTTTTCAAAAAATTGTTATATCTTCTCACTGAATGTGGGTGGCGACTCTGGCATCTTTGTTTGATCAGTGAATTGTAATCAAAGTAGTAATATATTTGTGGTCTTGACAAACAGTCAGTATTCTATTACAGTTGTGTTGTCTTTGTTGGTTTTGAAGATGGTTCAGATTTGAGAAAATCTCTCAGCTGAATCCAGATTTGGTCCTCTGCAAAGAGGTGGTGGCTCTACGAATATTTGAAAGGTGATTTGAAAGAGGTTTCAGATCATTCTTTTACACCAGCAATAGCACTTCCAGGTAATCTTGTCAAAGTATAAATCAATCCCTAAATAGGTGAATCAGTCACTAAATAAAAGGAAAATTTGTTTCAAAGTTTGTCATACATTCTGGTTGAAGTTTCAATTTCAAGAAATCAGAAGTATGTTAAGGTTATGTGAAGTCAGTGATTGCATGAAATTAGATAGAAATACTATCATGAGGATAAGCTTTGTTATTTTTTTAGTGTGTTAGAATGGAGTTTCCAGTTGTTATGAGTCAAGATGCTTCTAGATCTGAAAATGTTCAGTCAGATTTAGAGAGTAACAATAATGTACTTCATTTGATAAATCAAAAGATTCAGCATAATTGTGTATTGATATTAAGGTGTGCAATAGAAGAAAGAAATGAAGAATCTACACTGTCTTATTATAAGAAGTTTCTTATTGCATGTAGTGAGCTTCCTGTGGGTTTAGAGTTTCATGAATCCCAGTACGTTGAAATGTTCTTAGAACTTTCAATGCCTGAATCAGTTAGTTGGACTACTTCCTTAAAGGATGAAGCACTAAAAATTGTTAAGGATTGGATAGACTCTTTCATAAATGTTGAATTCAATAATGCTGAGTCTAGTTCATTTGGGGATGCTGAGTCCTATGATGGTTATAGTGCTGGTTATTATGTTGATGATGAGATTTATGAGTGTCATGGAGGGTAAAGTAAACATTCTGTTGATAGTAATTTCCTTGAGCTTGTGGATTTCCCTTTTTCTCAGCATGATGCTAATTTTTCCTTGTTTCAGTCTAATGATGTTTTGTGTGAACATGAAAAACATGGATATAATGCAGATGTTAGTTCCTGCAGTAGTTACTTCACACAAGGTAATGTGAGACAAATGAATTCAGTCCCAGCTTCAGAAGGAGAAGAGATGTGCAGCATCAGTAGTGAGAATGAGGAAGTGAAATGTGATGTTCAGTGCTGGATAAGTAGTGAGCAGATTTCAAGTCTTTTGGATGCTAAATTTCAGAGGTATGGTACTAAGTTTGTTTCCAGATTTCCATGCCCGATTAACATAAGTTTTGATGAAAGTAATTCAGATGATGGCATGATGGATGAAACAAATTTTGATGTCTTTTCTCCCATTGTAAATCAGCAAGATTCGAGTGCATTTCATTGTGATGAATTTGATAATGTTATATTTGATGAGTATGATGATGAGTGTACTAGTGCATGTTCAGATTTGCATGAGCTTGCTGACTGTGTTTTTTGTACACATTTTGATGCTGAAGAAAGTGGTGAATCTGAAAGTGTATCCTCAGATTTGCCAATGACTAATAAGTTACTCATTGACGAAGCTTGTTCTCTTCTAAATGATGTTGATGTAGTTTGTGGTTAGCAAGATGTTCCCGGATTTATGAAATCAGATTTTTGTTTTGAAAGGTTATGTGTTAGTTTGCAAAGTAATGAGACAGAAAAGGTTTATTCTATTTTCCAAACTAATGATCAGAAAATTAGTGTTTCTAGCCATGATGTGGAGTTGGAATGTTTCAATTTTTAGCATGACAGTGACAATGAAGAATGTGATGCTTTGACATTAAAAAATGATCAACACTCATGGCATCTTGATAGCTTTCCTTTGCCAGAAAATGGTGAGTGTATTGATCACTTTTCATATGATATGCTGAAGATGAATTATGATGTATGTAACCCAATGGATGAAACATATGATTTCAGTTTGCCTTCATTGTATGAAGATGAGAATTATTTATTTGATCAGGGTAAGAATTGATTTAAGCTGGATGGCTTTGAGCCTTTGTAAATAAGCTTCGTGTTTGTATAGTTGTTTTCTTTCCCTTCAGTTATGTGTTTTCTTTTGAATAAGGAACCAATATAAAGGAGCCTCAGAACTGATTAATGGATTGGAGGGATAAGAAGAGAAGCTATTTTTTTTTGGGGTGGTCTTCTCTTCCAGAAGATTCTGGTATTCTTGTGTTGAACTTGCATTCAACCATCCCCAGATAGAGCCACTATTGGGTCATTTTCTAGTCATAGCAAAATCTTTTGAAAATGGCCTCTTCCCTGCTAATTTTGAAGTTGTCTCGCCCTTCAAGCTTGTTTTAATGTGCGAAGAAAATCCATAATGTTTCATGGTGTGCACTCTTAGCCCTATGTTTTTCATGTTGTCACCTTGCTCCAGTTCAGATCGCATCTCCTAAATCACAAAACCTAAGGAGATATTCAAGTTTTAAGGTCTGCAGGGAATAATCTCAGAATTTGGCTAAGTGTCAAAAACCCACAATGTTTATGGCTTCCCATGATGTTTTCGGTCTCCCTGCTACTTTTAGTCTGCATGAAAACCCTGAATGTTTTTGCATCCTTTGTTTACCTTTGTGTCAATGTCGAAAACCCTGGATGTTTTTGATCTTTCACCGAAAACCCTGTGTGTTTTCGACCTCACACTTTTTCCTCTTTATCAGTGTCTCCTATCTGTGCAGCTGCGACCTATTGGTGGGCCCCATATTTTGGGAGAAAGCACTGTTAAGGCTTTAAAACTATGAAGTCAATAGTCCCACATTGATTAGGAAACAAGTGTATGAGATGTTTAAATACAAATCCACTTACAAATGAAATAAATTGAAACGCAGGAGGCTCTACCTACCTGTGTGATCGCTCATGAGATGCCTCGGTTTCCATGCTCGTGCCAAAATGGAAGTAAATTTTGTAGAGTGGTCACATGATCGCATGGGCCATTTTTGACCCTTGCGATCATGCGCTAGACCGACATGTGGCGGTCCTGTGAGGTGGTTGGCGGATGGAAAAAGATGCTGGTCGCATGATCGCATGAATAAAATAATGGTCATGCGATCATGCGACAAGAGCATATTTCCTCAGGTGGTAGGTAAGGTAGATGAGAGGACGGAGGGATGACTGGTGTAGCAAGTACAGGTCGCATGATCACATAAACCAAATATGAGTCTTGCGATCATGCGACAAGGCATTGAGAAGGCCTACAGAAGGTGGGGAAGGTCAACGACAGGGTAGAGAAGATTGGTCACATGTACGCAAGACCAGCAATACTGTCTTGCGATCATGTGCTAGGCCGACACGTGGCAGCTGGCCAGTGAGGTGACACCTAGGTCAGCAATGTAGGAGACATGTGGTGGTCAAAGTGGACACGTGACAGCCATTCATGTGTTCACCAAATTAAACTGACAGTCAAGCAAAGTTTCTGCAATTCAAAGATAGCAGTTAGTCACGGATTCGCGTAATAGTTGGTGGTTAAGGACAAACATTTGGCGACTTGGAGATAGCTGTCGCGGATTCGCTGAATAAACTAGTCGTAACTACAAACTTCTGGCGAACTGGAGTGTATGTGGTTGTTTATTCTCTAAATCATTGGCGGTTAGAGGAAATGATTTAGAGAATAGGAGAGTGCTTAGTCGCCCATTCTCCGAATGTATCCCGTGGTTGAGATTTCATTCTGAGAACTTGAGAATTGCCTTATTCGCCAGT
This sequence comes from Chamaecyparis obtusa, assembly GCA_027943335.1. Taxonomy (NCBI): domain Eukaryota; kingdom Viridiplantae; phylum Streptophyta; class Pinopsida; order Cupressales; family Cupressaceae; genus Chamaecyparis; species Chamaecyparis obtusa. The sequence goes on along the minus strand of BSBK01004796.1, from coordinate 665,645 downwards.
TCTCCAAGTTAAACTGCGGTTAAGAATTGTATCTAGAGATTCAGAGATTGCATCCATTCACCAATTCTCCAAGTCAAGTGTAACCTAAGGTCAAGTATGTGCACCCAGTCAGATGGTGACACATGGCACACGGTTGGAGCCCTGGGGAGATATAAGGAGAAATAAAATATTTTTATAATAATATTTTATTTGTGCATACGGTCAATTCTCAAATTTTAAAATCAAATTTAAATGATAATCTTCTATAGTTTAGACTATAGAAGATTTTAATTTCTTCAAAATGTCATTTAGTGCACATTTTTACAGGCCAGGGCCTGATTTTTCAAACTGATGCTGGAGGGGCAATTTTTCTCTAAAATATCAAGTATTATATACCACCGGAAAGGTATTGATGTGAGGATTCCATTTTTGAGATCAATTTTAGTGCAGGTCTAGCCAGTTTTGAGATATTTGCAGTTGAACAAAATAGGGGGCCGGGAAGATATTTTGAAAATATCTATTTTGTTCAATCCGGTGATTCACAGTTTGTTTGAAGATGTGACAGGTGCTTTCCAGAGTTGATAGGAGGTTCCATTTCTAGTTTGAAGGCAGATGATTCATCCTATGAGTAGATGAGAGAAAGACAAGTGTCTCTTTGTAATGCCTCCTGAATATCCTCTTTGCCTTCTTATTCTGAATTCTGAGGGGGGTGAAGGGTTCCAATTTGGGAAGAACTCTGGTCTAGGTTCCAGATTCTGGGTAAACATCCATCGAATGGTTCCAGGTCTGTGGTGATTCCAGCAGGGGGTTCTCCAAGAGAAGGGTCCAAATGAAATTCACATTTTGGTTCATGATTGTCTAAGTGTAATGGTTTCCATTCTTCATTTTATGTCATAGATTTAATACAAGTATTTGTAAATTTGATTGCAAATTGAAGTACATATAAGGCATGTATGGTTTTCAGAGAATTGTCTTCATTGTATTGAGTTTCAATTTCAGTATGAATTCAATGTTGAAGGGATATTGAGTTTGTCTTCTCCAAGGGAGAATGTATCTGTTTGTATTTGGATATCCTTCAAGGAAGGATTGTAAAATCCTTAAATGCAGATTGGAAATTAATCAGTACTATGAATTTGTATGATTCTTCATACAAATGTGTTAATGTAAGGCATTAATGCAGGAAAATTAATCAATGAAACATGGTTTGCAATTTGGGTTTATATCTATTGGTTTTTACTCCATGCCCGGATTGAAGGCACTGATCTTTATTGTTAGAATTCATTTGCCAAACAAGCATGAATTTAATCAATCAACTTTCCCTTTTTGTTGATGAGCTTGAAAGATAGATTGAGCATGTGGGTAGGCTTCCCATATTAGAGGTTCATCTCAGTTATGAATCCTGTTGCAGGACCTATTTATTCTATTTAATCTATTAGTGAAATTTTCTTATTAGGTGGTTGTGTTAGTTCATATCAATTTGCATAAGCAGAGAAGTAAGGTACACCCGTCCGGGTCTGTGGAGCCCGAAGTGAAGAAGGATTTCATCCTTGTCAATTAGCATTTCTCTTGCCAGGAAAAGAGCATCAAAAGGGAGAGATCAGGTTATGGTCTAGTTATTTACCCGTGCAAGAAAAAAAGGCTAACAATCTCCTTTATTACATTTTTCTTTGATCAATCTTAACCATCCAATTTATTATACCTCAAATCTGGATATTAGTAACATGTTTTCACCTAGGAACTTGAACTTTTCTAAGAAATTTTTCCTTCTATTTTTGCATTTAGATCTTGTTGTAGATTTTCATCTTGAATTTTCCTATCCGTAGATCTCTTGTAACTGACTTTCCTCATCATCATGATCATCTAGCTCATCATAGCTAATCATTAAATTTAGATTCAATCCTTATTTAATATCTGTTCCTTGTTTGGTGTCCTCCATTTGAATTTTGGTTACATTGCTTGGTGGGTTGAGATCCTTTGCTTTACCAAGTGACCTTTCTTTTTACCTTTGCCTTACCGAGTGAATTTTCTTGCTCGGTAGCCAAAACAACTTAACTAACTGAATTATCAAATCTTCATCACCATACTTTACCAACTTAACATAATCATATGTTAGATAGAAAATAATTATATCAACATAATCTAATCAGTTGCCCATTTAAGTTATTTATCTTCTCAACATCTCATTTATTTTTCTCCTTAACTCATTCACCTTGTATCATTACTGAATGATATGACAACATAATTTAAACCATAAATCATTTTCTTGAAATCAATGAGAAGACAATAAATGATCTAATCTTTCTACTATCATCATGTATTCCTATGATATTGGTCAGTCTTCATCATCAACTCCACCAAATAATCATTCTTCAACGTTACTATCAATTATAGTAACAATTCCAAATGCATTTTATATGTTTGGTCTAGTACAAGTTGGATATTGTGATCCTCCAATCATAGATTTGTATCTTGTTTGATTTACACAAGAGGATTCATCATCCTTAGTCAGTTTAGAACTAGTAACTATAGGAGTATCTAATCATTTTGAATCTTTCATACCAAATTTCTTCAATAATTCTCTAACATAGTTTGACTGCGTAATGAAAATTCCTTTATATCCAACTCTGTAATTTGCAACCCAAGAAAGAATTTCATCTCACCTACCATAGACATCTCAAATTATTTTTGCATTTCATTAGCAAAACCTCTTCTCAATTCATCATTACCATCAAATATGATATCATCAACAAACACTTCAACAATCAAGATATTATCATCAACTATTTTGAAAAATAAGTTACTATTTGCAGTACCTTTGCTGAAGCCAATCTTTTTCAACTACCTATCCAATCTAGCATACCAAGCTCTAGGGTTTTTTTTCAATCCACACAATGCTTTCTACAATTTACAAATCATATCTCCTTCCTTGATTAGTGAAAATCCATCAAGCCTCTCAATGTAAACATCTTCCTCTAGGTCACCATTAAAAAATGTAGACTTAACATCCATTTGATATACTTTTAATTTTATATAAGCTACATATGCAAGAAGTAATCTAAAAACTTCAAGTCTAGCTACAAGAGAAAAGGTCTCAGTAAAATCAATACCTTCCATTTGGGAATACCCTTTACAAACTAGTCTTGATTTGTTTTGAATCACCTTACCATCTTAATTCAACTTGTTTCTAAATACCCATTTAGTTCCAATCACATTCTTGTTCATATGCCTTGGAATAAGAATCTAGGTCGTACTTTTTTCAATCTGATCAAGCTCTTCTTTCATTGATTTCACCCAAATTTCATCATTAAATACTTCATTTACATCTTTAGGCTCAAACTCAGATATCAAACATATTTCTTCTCTAGCAATTCTTCCTTTAGTTTTAACACCTCTATTCTTATCACCAATGATAGAATCTTCGGAATGGTTAGTCCTTATTATTAGGATTGAGTAATACTGAGAGGGGGGGTGAATCAATATTACAACACTTTATTATAAACTTAAACAAATTCCAAATAAACCATATGATTACAAAAATGAAAAGAATATAAGAAAATAACACACAACTCATAACACCATTATTTGTTTTCGAGGAAACACTGGCCAAGAGAAAAACCCAGTGGAGATGGTACCCACAAATATGCACTAGAGTATAATGTCCCTATTAGGATACCTAGCCCTTTTAGGAGCTAAGTATTACATAGTACATTTCCTTGTTAAAGGAATATTAACCCTGTTAATGGTATACTGAGCTTACAACTCTTACAATCAATACCTCGATTACAAAGTGTTCTCAAGGATGAACAAAACAAGCATATGCTATGCTTTGATAGTTCTAGTTGTATTTCTCAATAATACCTATCAACCTATGATCATGTATCTACCATGAACCATCTCTAATAATTCTATCTTACTGTTACATCACTTCGCTCCACAAAAAATTCTTCATTTATATATCTATTCTATGATTCAGTCAGCTCTCAAATAAAATACGAAATAGAATAATTAATAATGCAAAGAGTAAATACTAATTTGATGATCTTATATTACCAAAGTGTCGATAATCCACAATCTTTATCTATCTTAGCACATTACTATTCCATCTTATATTCCCTTAATCATCGTGACTATTCATATGCTCTATTTCACTATTCCTTTATCTTTGCATGTCTTCAAATCACTGTAAATTTATGATAACAATACTTAAACACAAGAGACCTTAATTGAAGGTCATATATATCCCAAAATATCTTCCTCTAAGCTCACAAGTAATCATCTATCATATACTATCTTCGATGTCCAAAACAATACTGTTGTACTCTTTAAATCTGTTTCCATACTTAGTCATTTTCAAGACTGTATATCCAAAACTATACTTGACTCCAAGTGATCACTATATAAGATGTGTTGTCATAAATGAAAACCTTCAAGTGCTCCATATCTCTCTCCAAAAATTACTTTCCAACAATCTCTCCCTTTGGCATTGATGAAAAAAATTAGCGAAAAATGACTAAGTGTCCCAACAAATACTAACTATACTCTATCCCCCCCTTTTTTCCCCCTATTATCTTTTCCTTTTTCTTATATATATATATATATATATATATATATATATATATATATATATATATATATATATGTATATTTTATAATAATTTTTTTTTTCATTTTCTTCTTCTCATTTTTCTTCTCTTGTTCTCCCCCTTTGACATCAATGGCAAAGGTATACCCAAAATTACAAAATTTTATAAAAGTGTAGGACTTAGTGCTTGCTCACTAGTTTTAGAATATCTTGGAAGGAATCTTCCAAGGTCTTCACTTCATCATTCCATGATTTTATCAACAATTCAATGACATGTATCAGTCCATTCAATGCATTAGATGAATTCTTTGCTGCTTTTAATTCTATGGGCATAGAATTGATCATTAATTCCCCAATCTTCTCCATTTCAATAAGATGTGCTTCAAGAATTGATAGCTTAGGAGTGATTAGACTCTTCAGAAAACCAAATCTTTTCATTAATCTCCCTTTCTCTATATTCAATATATTCATCTTATAAAAAATCTTTGATTCCTTCTTGTCCATCTCTAATACAGTTTGTGAGGAGGTCTCACAACTATCCATCATGCTATCCAAAGTAGCCCTGTCTTTAGCTATAATATCTTCAATGTTTTAAATGTATTTGACAGGGTTTATACAATATCTATATAAATTCCTTCCATGTGTGAAACAACTTTTGGACTTTGATGTACTTGATCTTAGAATACCCAAGTCCCATGAAATAGACTGACATACTTCCTTCAACTTTTTCTCTAGATATCTTTTCTCTTGCTTCTCTTCTGCGATCTTCACTAGGGACTCATAGTGACTATCAAAGTTACCTAGTGCCATATTTAGATTCTTTGCATCATCTTTTCCTTGAAAAATAATAGGTATAGGGAGTATTTTATTTACTATATCAACTTCCCTAGCAATTACCTTAGCCTTTTTGTCTCCTTTTTGTTCAGATCTTTCTTTTGCCTTTGTAAATTCCATGAAGGATAGTCTCACCAATTCATCCTCATCCATGTTATCTACATATGTGCTTACTGACTTATCCATACTTTCTAACAATAGAGTGGTGGAAGTATCAAGTTCTTGTTTAACTTCAACTCTTGCCTCTTCTCCTTTTGTTGTGTTTATCTCTACTATTTGTTCCATTTCTTCTTTCTACTCTTTCTCTTTTTATCCTTTCTCTTCCTATTTTTCTTCTTTATGTCCTTCCTCTTCCTATTTTTCTTCTTCTTCTATCACTGTATTATCCAGGTTTCCTCCAAATGGATCATTCTCATCAAGTGAAGTGTCAAGGGTCACATGCATACGAGCGATAAATAAATCTAGTTGCTTGTCAATACTTCTCTCCATATCAACCTTAGCTGCCTTAGAGATTTCTCCAATTCCTATGGGTGTAGGCTTGGTAACCTTAGGAGGTGGAGTTTTCTCAACAATATCACTCATATGTATCTGATCTAATACCCTCTAAGTATCTTCAATAACCTCATCATACTTTTCTTAGGAATAGTCCCAAGAGATAACTAAGAAGGGGGGGGGGGGGGGTGAATTAGTTATCTACAAGATTCAATTTTTTATCCGATTAAGTATACTTAAACATTAAGCATAAACACAATGAAAGAACACATGAACATAACACCAATATTTTGGTTACAGTGAACCCAAATAGGTAAAAACCCCGGTGGGAATTGACACCCACTAATATTCTACACTAGAGTATTATGATCCTTGTTAGAAGATCCTTTACCTTGTTATGAGTAGCTTTACAGTATATTTAGTATAGTACACCTAGTCAAGGGTCAGAACCTGTTAGGATTCTTTTACACTTGTCCCTATTAGGGGAGAGGACGCACTATCTGAGAGCTCACTGGTCAAAGGGGCGAAGGCTACAACCTTCTAAATAATAGATACACACTATATTTGGATCTTGGTGAACTACACTTAGACCTGTTATTTGGATCAGTTCCAATGAATAGCACAAGTACTTTACTTGGTCACATAGACCTTCTTTTGATGGCTCAACACTTTGCACACTCTGCTCTTCTTTGCTTAATCAACCATGAACCACACTTCAACAATCACAAATGATTGCCTATAAATATCTTTCCTCCAAATGATATAATCAAGTCGGCTTGTTAGAACCACCTTGAACTCATAATAGAGAAACCATAACAAACTCTAATAAACATTATGTTGGCTCTACTATGCACGCAACACAATTTGGGACCTATCCAATAAGATAATTATAGATGCACACTACACACTATCGGATCTACCAAAACAACTGGATCTTTCTCTGTAAGATGAATTAACTCATGCACTCTTAACCAAACATCAATAACTCTCCTCTAAGCCTAAATCAAAGGGTGCATACCCATAGGATAGGTGCAACTACATAACCAGTAAAATATCCATTGGCTATTCTGAAGAAACACAGGAGACTACTGCTGACAAATAGCAACTGCATAACTTCACTTCTACTCATCAACAGACTATGCGTCCATAACTAAAATATCACTAAAATTTCTTTAACATATATCCAACTGTGCAAGGCTCCATGACAATTGTACGGGAAACCATACACAAAACACTTCTTGTAACTCTATCAAGAACACTAATGACACAAGCTGCTATATAACTATATGTACTAACAGTTAACCTTTGCACCCATGATATCATGCTGATATCATTTCCATACTACATATATTGAAAGCTTACTACATAAGACTTCCACACATGCTACTTTCCATATGTTTTCATCAATGACAAACATATAGTCAGTACTAGCCTACTGACAAATCTCCAACAATCTCCCCCTTTGGCATTGATGGCAACATGTGGAATGAAAAACCACCACCAACCCAAAAGAACATTGCTTTTATAACATTCTCCATTTCCTCTTCAAAACTCCCCCAAAGATGAATCCTCCACCTGCTGTAATATTTTCTAAGATTCTCCATTTCCTCAACTAAACTGTTATCAAAACTAAATGTTGCTCCCCCTTAGTATAATACTCCTCCTTTTTTACTTCTATTTTTCATGAATCTTTATATTACTCCCCATTTGACATCAATGGCAAAGGGCACCATTCATTTTAAGCATCAGTACTACTCCTGAGGTAGAGTAGTCAACCTTCCATTAGTCCCTAAGGACTGATGCCTTTCCTTCCTTCTTCTAAGAAGAATTAGGGAAGAGAATTAATCCCAACTTCTCCCTGAGATACTCAAAAGTATCCTTAGGTAAGGGCTTTGTGAATATATCTACCAACTGATCTTTAGTACTCACATAGTCCAACTTGAATTCTTTCTCTGCCAATTTCTCTCTTAGGAAGTGATACTTGATCTCAATGTTCTTTGTCTTTGCATGCATCATAGGGTTCTTTGACATATTGATAGTACTAGTGTTATCATAGTGAATAAAAATAGGATAATTAATCTGAATTCCAAAATCCCTTATCATCTACTTAATCTAAACAATTGTAGAATAATTCAAGGTTGCTACAACATACTCCGCTTCTGCTGTTGACTGAGAAATACAATTTTGTTTCTTTCTTGTCCAAGTGACAAGTCTATCACCAAGAAACACTGCTCCACCTGAAGTACTCTTTCTGTCATCAACACATCCTGCCCAATCTGCATTAGTGTACACATGAAGCTCAACATTTTTTAAATTAGGATACCATCAAACATAATCTATAGTGCCTTGCAAGTATCTGAATATTCTTTTTACTACCATGAGGTGACTTTGTTTAGGTTCTACTGCAAATCTTCCAACTATGCCAACTGCATTTGAAATATCAGGTCTAGTCTAAGTAAGATATACGAGTTTACCAATCATAGACTTATACAATATTATATCTACTATTGGTGAGTCATCTTCTTTTGTAAGTTTTCATCCAGTGATCATAGGGGTTCCTACTAGCTTGCAATCATCCATCTTGAATTTCTTCAGTATCTCTTTCACATATGTTGACTGATTAATAAAAATTCCTTTTTCTATCTGTTGCACATTTAGTCCCAAAAAGTATTTGATAGGACCAATCATACTCATCTCAAATTCATTCTGCATTTCTTTGGCAAATTCTACACTTAGTTTGTCATTACCTCCAAAGATAATGTCATCAACAAATATAGCTACAAGTAGTAAACCTTCAGATGTCTCTCTAATGAATAGATTACAATCTACTGCTCCTTTCTTGAATCCAATCTCTGTTAAGTATCCATATAGTCTCTCATACCATGCTCTAGGGGCTTGCTTAAGTCCATAAAGTGCTTTCTTCAATCTACATACCATATCAGGTATGTCTGATAAGGTGAATCCTTCCAGCTGCTCAATGTATACTTTTTCTTTCAAATCACCATTTAGGAATACTAACTTGACATCCATCTGATATACTTTGAAGATTTTGACTATAGCATAAGCTAGAAACAACTTAATAGCTTCTAATCTACTCACAAGTGTAAATGTGTCTGAATAATCAATGCCTTTTCTTTGTGCATACCCTTTACATACTAATATTATTTTATTTCTTACTACTGTACCATCATCATTCATCTTGTTTCTGAATATCCACTTTGTTCCAATCACATTCTTATCACTAGGTCTTGGGACCAGTTCCCAAGTGTCATTCTTAACAATCTGATCAAGTTTTTCTTTCATAGCATCATGCCAATCTAAATCATTGCATGCATCTTCAACACTTAAAGGTTCAATCTGAGATAGTAAACATACTGCTTCACTATTAGCTAAGTTCTTTGCTTGTGACCTTGTTAAGACTTTGCCACTCTGATCTCCAATGATGTCTTTCTTGGAATGATTTATAGAAGAAAACTTTGGAACTTTAGGTGATGTTGACTTATCAGCCTTAGGAGTTTCTTCTTCACTTGTCTCAGGGTCATTTAATAAAACATCAATACTGTCAAACATTTCTTCAATAACTATCTCACTAGTGGAGGGTCTAGGTTCTTCTTCAATCATGGGTGAGTAATCATGATACCTTTCTTGAATCATAAAATTTTCATCAATCTTTAAATGAGCACTTTCTATGGTCTTTTTCAATCTTAAATTGAAACAACTATAAGCTTTACTTTTAGTAGATTAACCAAGAAAAATACCTTCATCACTTCTTGCATCAAACTTGCTTACTGCTTCATCCCTCTTGATGTAGCACTTGCTTCCAAAGATTTTGAAGTATTTTACTGTGGGAACATTACCAAACCATATCTCATATGGTGTTTTGTCAGTGTCGGGCCTTAATTGAATTCTATTGATGGTATAGACTGTTGTATTGACCGCATCTCTCTAATAGGTGTGTACAACTTTTCCTTCAATCATGATGGTGCGTGCTGTATCAAGGATGATCCTATTCCTTCTCTCTACAATTCCATTCTACTAAGGGGTTCTAGGTGCACTTAACTATCTCTTTATTCCATGTTCTTCGTAGTACTCATAGAATCTGTCAGAGGTGAATTCTCCTCCTCTATCCGATCTCAAACATTTTATCTTTAGTCTAGATTCATTCTCAACCTTAGCTTTGAATATTTTGAACTTCTCAAATGCTTCTGACTTATCTTTCAAGAATGCAACCCACATCATTCTAGTATAATCATCAACAAAAAAAATGAAATACCTTTCACCATAGTATGATCTTGTTTGAGTTGGACCACATAGGTCTATGTGAATCAGATCCAACTTGTTCTTTATTGAATTCTGCTTGCTTCTGAATGAATTTCTCACATGCCTTCCCATTACACATTCCCTGCATATAGTATCAACTAACTTTGCTATGCTAGGTAGATCTCTTACTGCCTTTACATTACTTATTTTTACTATGTTATCAAAATTGATATGACATAGTCTTTTATACCACAACCAACTGTCATCAACTTTAGCAACAAAACAACTTGCTTCTTAATTGAGTTGAAAAACATTACCTCTTGTCTTTAAGCCCGATGCAATCATACCACCATCTTTTTTGTTAATGATGTATTTTTCATCTTTGAACTCCAACTGATAGCCTTTTCCAAGTAATTGTCCAACATTGAGAAGGTTATGTTTCAAACCATTAACATAGAGAACATCATCAGTACTATTTTTTCCATCCAAGGTGATGGCTCCTCTACCAACTATTGGTTTGGGAGTGTTGTCCCTGAATCTGACCATACTGTGATTGTATTTGTCCAAATGAACAAACCTTCCTTATCACTTGTCATGTGATGTGAACAACCACTATCTATGATCCAATCTATCCTTATGTCAGCTTGTGAAATCAATGGAATCTATTGTTCCTTCTTATCATCTTTATGATTTGTCTTATTATTCATTTTGTCTATAATAGAAATGAATCCAATTTCTTCTTCACTAGATTCCTCATCTGAAACTCCATCTCCAGCATAGTAGCATTCCTTAGAATACTTAGGCTTGTAATCCTTTTTGAACTTTCTAGCTCTAGTAGGACACTTAGATGCAAAGTGACCGATCTTATTACATGAAAAGCACTTAAATGGTAATTTACCTTCATATTTTCCTTTTCCTTTCTTTTCTCTTTTGGAAATCATAGCAATGAAATCATCTAGTGTTTTCTCTTCATCATCATCATCAAAATTACCAGAAGTGTTTGCAGATTTCTTACCATGAACTGTTGCTTTGAAGGCTATTTCACTTTTTGGTTCTATCTTCAATCTTGAAATCTCAAAAGCTGAGAGTTTTTTGTTCAAAGTCTCTCTCTTGAAATTAGATGTAAGCTGCATGGTCTCATCAAGGATGTTAATCTTGCTTTCATATTTAGGAGTGAGGGTAGTCATTAACTTATCCATAATGTCCTTTGAAATCTCTCCACCATTGTTTCTGATTCCAGCAATTGCTTCATTTATCCTTTGATTGTAAGCTCTGATATTTTCTTCAGGCAGAATCTCTAATGCATTGTATCTTTTCTTCCATGTCTTTTTGGATGCATCCTTTTCTTGTTTGTCTCCTTCAAATATGTCTTCTAGGTGCTTCCATATTTTGTGGGTTGTATCTACCTTTTTTATTTTTAAAAATTCACCATCAGATAGGGTGTTGATAAGGGCTTCTTTAGCAATAGCATTCTGATGAAATAATTCCTTTTGTCTATTAGTAGCATCCTCTTGTGCAAGGTCTTCTAGGGTAGGTATCTTGGCTACTTTGATAGTCACATCAAAAACTTCAAAACCGATGCACTACAAATGGGTCACCATCTTGTTCTTCCAATAAAGATAATTCTCTCCATTGAACTTAGGACTTTCTATCCTGAAGTACACCATCTGATCAACCTCAAGCTGTTAAACTTTCTCTCACCTTGTTAGGAGTATCTTTACAATATATTTAGTACAATAGACCTGGTCAAGGGTCAGACCCTGTTAGGATTCTTTTACAATCGTCCCTATTAGGGGAGAGGACGCACTGTCCAAGAGCTCATTGCTCAAAGGGGTGAAGGCTACAACCTTCTGAATAATAGATACACACTATATCTAGATCTTGGTGAATTGCACTTAGACCTATTGTCTGGATCAGTTCCAATGAATAGCACAAGTACTTTACTTGGTCACATAGACCTTCTTCTGATGGTTCAACACTTTGCACACTCTGCTCTGCTCTACTTAATCAACCATGAACCACACTTCAACAATCACAAATGACTGCCTATAAATATCTTTCCTCCAAATGATATAATCAAGTTGGCCTGTTAGAACCACCTTAAAATCATAATAGAGAAACCATAACAAACTTTAATAAACATTCTATTAGCTCTACCTGTAATACCCCAAAAATGGGCTATAGGTTCATTAACCTCCTATATCATCAAATCGAACGAAATCGACATCAAAGTCCTAACCAAAGGCACATTGAAACATCATCGAATCCTAATTGATTATCATAAATTTTTCATCAGAGAATATTCCTAATTATCATAATTATCTTTAATTTAATGATTATTTGGCGATAAATCCAATTTATCCTAAAGTTTGATTAATTGAATATTCTCAATATTTAATTAATTAGATTTAATTCTGCCACTTAATTATTTAATTGAAGTTAATTATATTTATTCATAAATTATATTATTTAATTTTGACAATAAATCTAAAATCCTATGAATAATTGATTAAATTCTTATTTAATTAATTAAAGCAAGTTGTCATATTTAATGATATTATTTTTGAATAAAAGTTTGATTTTAATAATTGATTAACCCATAAATCAATTGTTTTAATTTTAAAATCAGTTAAGTTGAGAATAAATCACTTTATTTTTTAAATTAATTTATAATTAAATCATGCACAATCAGAAAAGCAGGCAACTAGAAATTAACAATCAATTTTAAAATTTAAACTCAATATCTAATGATGAGTTGGAATTTGATCTAAACTCTATTTTGAGTTAAAGCCTTGCTTTTGCATGATTTTATAAATTAAATATCCTTTATTTAAAAATAACTCAAAAATCAACTTGAGTTATTTGAGTCATTTATGGCTTTTTTTTCATGCACCTCCAAAGCCCTGGATTTCTATAAAATCAAGGCTCAACTCTTCATAATTCATCTCATAATTTGCAAACTTATGCGGGTGAATTGCTATCTGGAGAATTAGAGCTTCTTTGCGAATCAACCACGTTTTGTGAGATCACTTTTGTTTTCATATTATTGTTAGATCAATTTTCATATAGATTTCAAGTTTCATATTCAGATTTTTCATCATATTATTGCATCTAAAAGTAAAAAAAAAAAAGATTAATTGCATTCATATTTTATATCAATTTTGCATTCAAATCCTTCATTTAGGTGTCGTCAAGGTCACTGATCTCGATAACAATATGAGAACATCATACTTGCACCTATTAGAAGACAGTAAATCGTCTGGTTAGTTTAGCTTTCAATTCATTGCACAATTTCATTTTTGCTAACTTCTAATGTTTTACTGAAGTGTTGTGTCTATAGATTAGATACAATTTTCACACACACATTTTTGGTGCCCACCGTGGGGCAACCCACCTTTACATGCTAGTTTTGATTTTTTTGGGGAGCTAAAACCCTAAAGTTTCAAAGATTTAATTTTATCTCCCAAAAAGCTTATATTTTTCCTCTAAAATTTTTTTTACAAGTTTGACACATATCAAGGAAGCTACAGTTAAAAATTTAGAATTTTCTGAGATGTTTTTAATTTTTAATAATTTTTTCTTGAAATTATGAAAAAAATCAATATCTGACACAAATGAGCATATTTTTTAGAAATTTTTATATTTTCAGAAATATCTTTAAATTATATAGGGGATAAATTCTTTGTATTTTAAATTTGGATGCAATATAATAGCTCAAATAGTCAATTTACAAAAACTAGTCTGTTTTGGTAAAATGGGTCTCTAGGGCACAAATGAAGAGATTTTTCTAAAAAATTTACATTTTTGGAAAGCTCTCTATTTTTTAGTAGGGGTCTTTGTTCTGAATTTCTATTTTTGTGGCCAAAATCATATAAAAAAAATCAAATCCTGTTGACTAGGTCAAATGCAGCAAAAAAATTAAAATTTTGTGATGAGTATGCACTTTTTTTTTACATGGTTCAATGAATGATATGAGTTGTCATTTGGGTTAATTGCTGGTTATTATTGCTGATAATAATTTATTTTTAGAGCTAACCCTAGGGTTTTCATAAGTTGAAGATACGTTGCATATCTTGTTTGCTTATTTTCTTATCGGAGAGTTTGTTGCTTGCTTGCGCGGGATTGCTTAACAAAGATAAAAATCAAGTAAATATCTACTAAGCACATTAGGAGGATCTCAAGTATTCTACTTTTTATGATAATATTTTGATTTGGACTTAAAATAAATCTCTCGTGTGTCTAGCTTGAGTGCTTCTTTTCATGCTTTTGTTTTACACACTTGCATAATTGATACTAGGTTGTGACACCTTAGGTATTCATTTAAGCAGTCTTAGATACTTGTGATTGATCTAGATTGCTATCTTGGGTTATTGGAATCACTAATCCACTGGCCCCTCATTCCACCCCGTGGTTACAATCTCAGCGCCATAAAGGGGAGGGGTCTAGAGGATAGAATCATTAATTGTTCCACCAGGCAACCCTTTTGTGCTTTTTAGAACTCACTTGTTTTCTAAGTTGTGGACTCATTTTTAGCTTGTGTGAGGGGTTATTTGTTCCACCTTATAGACTCACCTCATATTGTCTTTAAGTGTTAAGTGTTCCTCTTTCTTCTTTTGGGTACTTTCGATAGATTTACTTTCGAAAATATATCTGTGCTCACATAGTAATTAGGCCCTATGAACACTATTTGTGATTCTTGAGAGATTGGATTCCTAGTGAAATCCTTCTTGATGATGGAATCCTTGTAGGTAGCGAGGATACTTAGTGCATTTCATGTTCTACTTGATTAGTGCATCTTCTCTTATTGATCGATACATTCTCTCTCCGGAGAGGTTGATAGATCACGTGGGGTTGACATCACAGACCTTGGTGAAAAAAACTTTGTCTTAGCGTGTCGGATTAATCTACTTGCTTTGTTTGGGTTAAAAGTGAAGAGGCATCAAAACCTTGGATCTAGAGCCAAGTCCCCTTGTGGTATCATATTGTGAGTCACCTTTAGAGAGGGTTAACCGTAGTGGATGATCCCTACATAGGGAAAACTATGTTGACAGAACCTCAAGCGGTAATAGTCATTTCCGATGTGGTAGTAACAACCGCTATATAAATGTCCTTGTGGAAGAAATCTTCATAGGTGTGGTTCATTGTTGGGTTGTTAGATCTCCCTAGCAGCTCTTGATTGATTAAATTCTCAGACTGTGTCAAAACCCTGGTGTGCCGGGATTGGAGTTCACCCCTTTGGATCATAAAAGTTGCAGAGTCAAACCATTACTAAAAACCCTAGCGAGGCCAAATTTTTATTTTCTAGGGTATATGTGCATCATTGCAAAACATTTTGGAACATACACAATTAGCGCTTCTGAGGATTAGAATGAATAAGTCACTTGATTGTTCATGTGCAAGGTTGCTTTTGCCCTTGTTCATTGTTTTCAGACATGCTTGAAATCACTTGCTTGCTATTTTGCATGCTTGTTTATCTATCTGGTTACTAAAAATGAACAAATCTGTTACAATCCTCAAATTTGGATAGTACAATTTGCAAACAATCCAAATCTAAAAACTCAAAATTTGCAAAATCTGAAGTAAAATTCTTTTCTGGAGTCAAAAGTCATTTCAGGAGGTCAAAAAGTCATACGAGTTTCTATCAAGTGTCATTTCATTACTGCCCATCTGTCATTTCATAGCATACCCACTGTCGTGCGAGTTTTTTTCAACTATCGTATGAGTTTTTCAACTGTCATTTCATAGTATACCCACTATCGTATGAGTCTGCAGAGTGTCGTTTGGGAAATTTTTGAAAGTTGTCAAATTTTTTTTAGAATTGCCAGATATTTAACTTTTTCAGCCTATTTCCAGAATCTATCGAACAAATCACTGTGTCAAGAATAGAGTAGTAGCTATTGAGAATCCTATCATTTTCCAAAAGTGGTCTTTTGAATCCGATTCAGCCTTCTGTTTAATCGATTTGAGTCTTTATCATCTTGTGTCAAAACCTTGTCATAACTATCAATCTTCTATCAAATCTTCAAAAACAAACTGTGTTGTGAACTCTTGTCCGCTATCTTTTGGACAATCTACCCCCACATCCAGGGCACAGTATCCTTCACCCATGTCTAATCGAATCTTAATTCAAATCAATCAAACCTTGACAAGATTGCATCATCTGATCATCTTGATTCAATTCATTCTTCAGTCATCTGGATCTTATTCTTTGTTTCACTCAAAGTTGATGGTGGAAACTAGAGCTTCCTCACACAATAAATCTAGAGAAGCATCCCAGACCTTACCTATAACTGCTACCAGGGGTCCAACTCTTGAGCAACTCATCAATTCTGGTCTTTACGAGGACGACGGTCTTGGCAACTATCGATTAAAAACTGGTTACATTCCTCCTCCATCAACTCATGGAGGTACCCAACAAACCCCACATCAATCTATTCTAGAGAGTCCATAAACTCTTACCATGTCTCAAGCAGGGACAAACTTTGGCTCTCAAAGAACTCAATCTCAACATGGTGCAGATCAGGAACCCACACCTGAAGAAATTGCTCAATATCAAAATGATGATAACTTCAAATGAATGATGAAGCATTTTTTGAAAGAAGATAGAGAGGCATACATTTTACAATTAGCTCATCAAGGAGCTAAACTTCCTCCCAAATTTAATGTTGAAGATATCATTACGCATGAGGAAGAAACTCCACTCATAGCTATGATTAAATAGATGCATGCTATGCAAGTTGAACTTAACAATCTTAAGAAAGAGAAGGAACCCAAGGAATTCTCCATGGAGGCCCTTTGTCCTTTCCATTTTGACAAAGAATTGTACATACCCCCATTCCCAAAAAGAGTGGAGATACCAAAGTATGATAAATATGATGGACACTCTGATCCTCAAGATCATGTCAGAGAGTTCTATACACAATCCATTGAGTTCATGCATGAACCAACCTATCTCATGCACCTCTTTCCTAGATCTTTGGGAGGAGCATCCATTCATTGGTTTTCTAAGTTTCCATCTACTATCAAAACTTTTGAGGAGTTGATCAAATTGTTTTAACAAAAATACTCCTACAGTATTCAACATCCAGTCACCATGATTGATATCTGTAATCTCAAGTAATATCCAGGGGAACCATTCCTAACATTTCTCAAGAGATGGAGGAAGAAGTTCTCTCTATATGCTAGACCTATTCCAGAAATAGAAAAATTGGAAATCTTCATCAATAACCTTGTTCCAAAAATCAATTATCCTCTACAAATGCAAGATCATACTTCTTTTGATAAGATGGTGGATAATGCTATCAAAATAAAAAAATTTCTTGTGGAAAAAGGAGAAATCACACTTCAAAAAGACAAGTACGAATCAGGATCCAGTTCTAAAGACAAGAACAAAAATTGGAACAAGAACAAAGGCATCATCACAAATGGCATTGTTGATACTATCCCTACCCCATCAAAGGCACCAGCCTACAATCTGACTCTTGGTTCCCAAGTCATAAAAGCTTCAGAACAAAAGTCATTTGAACCATTCCAAAAGAAGCCAGAATACAAATCTTGGGATAAACATCGAAAGTTCACTCCTCTTGGAGAATCTTTAGAATCAGCTATGAAAACCCTACTGGTTGATAACATCATCTCTTTGCTAGCAATCCGACTACCTGATTCTGAGCATAAGCCAAAATGGTGGAGAGAAAATGAATTCTGTGATTTCCATTGAGGTAAAGGTCACAAAATGAATAACTGCTTCCGGTTGAAACACACCATTCAAGATCTGATCAATAATGGAGACATCATAGTTGTCAATCCTAAGAGCAATAATGATCATATGACATTTATAGAACCATTTCCACAACATTTTCAAGGAGTTCCAACTTCTCAGCCTAATATGGGGGCAAAAGTCAACTATGCCTACCCTAGAAATAATGTTGTCATCAATATGGTTGAACCCTGTCTCTCAGAGCATTGCAATGTCATCACAATTGTAAGAAGAGATAGACAAAATCAATCCACCAACATAGTTACTTGATCACAAGCCCAAGCACATCTAAAAGGATAAATCCCTGATTCATCAAATGTCCCTAAGGTGCCCTTAGATCTTTCATCTACTTCTAAACAGAAGGCTGCTTCCAAATCTTCCAATCCAAAGGATACAAGGCCAACATCTTATAGCATTGTTCAACAACTCTAGCACACTAATGCCAAAATCTCCATGTTTGAGTTGCTTCGAATATCTCTAGCTCACATAACCATACTAGACAAAGCTTTTCTCAGTTCCAATGTTCCTGATGACCTTGATTTAGATAGGTTCCAGACTATGGTTGGACATCTTACATCTCTGCAATATATCTCCTTTTCAGAGGAAGATGACAACTCCTTGAGTCACCCACATAATCAACCTTTGAATATAGAAGTCTTGATCCATAACCATAGAGTCAAACATGTGTTGATAGATGGGGGCGCTGGCCTAAACATTTGTTCTTATAGCTTGATCACACAATTAGGATTTTCAGAATTGGCTATTGATCCTCGAAAGAAGATAACTATAAAAGCCTATGATGAACAAGAAAGATCTTCTAAAGGCACCATTGTCTTACCCATCAGAGTGGGTCTAGTTATTAAAGATACCATCTGTCAAGTGCTTGATCTACCTTTGGCCTACAAAATCCTCCTAGGGAGACCATGGATACATGAAATGCAAGCTATTCCTTCTACATACCATCAATGTTTGAAGTTTCCTTATGAAGGAGTAGAGGTTACTATCCCTGCAGATCTGAATACAACTTGCAACACCTTGAAGGAAAGTGTAGATAAGTTTGTGCCTAATAATAGAGAATCTTCCATAGAACCAACTAAAGAAGCATCCACATCTAAAATGGAAGATCTTGCAAAAGAGGTTCATATCAAAGAAAATAGTATGGGAGAATATACTATCGAGCCAGTCTTATCTTTGACATCTCTCCCTATCTCGCCTAAGTCTTATGGGAAATCTTTGAAACAATCCAAATCAGACTCTAAAGAACCCCTTGAGGTATATAAAATTTTTTTTGTAGCAGAACAAGTCTCCAAGCAAGAATTTGAAGAAGATGAAGCTGTTCTTGCATGGCTATACAAAGATGAACCTGAATCCCACAATGTTCAAACTAGCAACTCTACAACACCATAGATCCCTTCTAAGTCATACGGTTGAGGAAATAAATTGATAGCTAAGATGGGATATCCAAGTCAAGGACCTCTAGGATTCAGAGGAAAAGGTCTTGTGGCACCTCTCCCACATACTGGTGGAGAAAATAAAGACAAAGTTGGCTTAGGCTTTAAAAAGAAACCCTATCACCTCAAAGGTAATTGTTCTCATGTCATAGAGCAGATCTCACCAAGAGAACCTCTTCTTAAGAAAGAAGAGATAGAACCATCAAATAGTGATTCAGATAGCTCAGAACTCATCCCCTATGAAAAATTTCCTAAGGAGATCAAAGACCTTCTTGATGATAAAGATGATCCAATCAAAAGAATTAATGTAGTAGAAACACAAGAACCTACTATCAATCAAGAGATAGTTGCAACACAAGAACTAGCTAATCTCAAAAACCATCAAGAAGAAGAAGGTGGTAGTTATTCTGAGATAGATTCCCATGAGTATGAATACAAATCTAAATCTGAGGGTAACCCTTCTTGGGGTATTCACCCTGACTTTACTCATGTTCTAAGATTTCCTAGAGATCCTGAATTAGAAGATGAATCTAATGACTATGAAGGGGGAGTCATTCCAAAACTAGATGAGCTAATCATGGAGAAACATGTTGATGTTATTCACCAATATGAACCTCAACCCAACGTAAGTCTAGAATGAAATGATGAACCTATCGAGTCTGATCCACCTCTGGCTAAATTGGACTCCCATAATGACATTAAGCCTATTCACAAATTGAATGTCTTAAGTTGTAATATCACCTTTGAACTTGAGCATCGGGTTAGGACCAATGATGACATATCCGTATCCATAAACACTATCTCCCAATCTTTCCCTACTTTGATTATCCAATATCCAGACCTTATTGATCAAACCTCCACAAATCTGAGCCATGGTATTTATACCTTCCCGAACGACTATGCCCTTGCTTGCTACCTAAATGCAGTTGAGCCTATGAGGACTTCCATCAGTGAACCTAGTGTCAGCATGATCAAGTCGGACATCAAATATCTTAGTTAGAAAAACAAGAATAATAAAAAGAAAAGGAGTTCTAAGGGTGAAAACCACTTTGTGGCAGTCTCAAAACCTACAAAAGTAAAAATAAAAGATGTATCCGAAGGTAAAAACCTCTTTGAAGCACCTAAGGATGAGATATTTGATGTCCTTCCGAGTCATTTACAAGACAGATCTCTAGTTCTAATTGAGTCCACTCAATCCATCAATTTGGGTACAACAGAGGAACCACAATTGGTACATGTAGCACAATCATTATTAGAAGAAGAGAAGCAAAAAATTACAACATTCCTAATAGAGAAGAAGATCAACTTTGCATGGAAATATTCAGATATGCCAGGATTGGATCCTAATCTTATAATGCATCATTTATCTATAGCTCCAAATGTCAAACCTATTAAACAAAAGTTGAGAAAGATGCATCCTCATGTTGCACTATTGGTAAAAGCTGAATTAGAGAAGCTCCTGAAAGCTAGATTCATCTGAGTTATTGACTATGTAGAGTGGATCTCTAATATTGTACCTATTTCTAAACCAGATGGTTCAATCAGAGTATGCACAAACTTTAGAGATGTGAATAAAGCATGCCCTAAGGATGATTTTCCACTACCTAACATTGATATGATAGTGGACATGACTGTGGGTTTCGAGATGTATTCCTTAATGGATGTTTTCTCTGGATATAATCAAATAAAAATTGCTCCAGAAGATCAAGAGAAAACTGCTTTCACATGTGCATGGGGTACCTTCTATTGGAATGTCATGCCATTTGGGCTTAAAAATGCTGGTGCTACATATCAAAGAGCAATGACATCTATTTTCCATGACATGATGCATCGAACCATGGAAGATTATGTTGATGACACATTAGCAAAATCTATGATCAAAACTAAACATCTAAAGGACTTGAGCATGATCCTAGACAGAATGGAAAAGTTTAGTCTCTGACTAAATCCTAAGAAGTGTGCTTTTGGTGTCACTTCTGGAAAGCTCTTAGGATACATAGTCTCAAAGAAGGGTATTGAAGTTGATCTAGCTAAATTAAAGGCTATAATGGAAATGCAACCTCTAAAGAATATTAGTCAAATGAGGAACTTGCAAGGAAGAGTTCAATCTATCAAAAGATTTATATCATAGCTTGCTGATATATCACAACCTTTTACAAAAACATTACATAAAGGTGTGACCTTTGCATGGAATGAAGAATGTGAAAAGAACTTTGACCATATCAAGAAATATCTATCAAATCCTCCTATCTTGATGCCTCCTATTCATGGGAAGTCATTGATCTTATATGTCTCCACAACAGATACATCACTGGGGGCATTGCTAGCACAACATGATGAGAACAAAAAGGAAAGAGCTATATACTATATCAGTAGGACATTGGTTGCATATGAAAAGAACTATTCAATGATTGAGAAAGCTTGTCTAGCTATGATCTTCACATCACAAAAACTGAGACATTACATGTTAGCTCATACCACACATTTGGTGGCTAAGATTGATCCACTCAAGTACCTTCTAAGAAAAGTTGCCCTCACAGGTAGATTAGGTAAATGGGTCATGCTCTTAAGTGAATTTGACATTGAATATGTGGACTGAAAATCTATCAAAGGATAGGTTATTGCTAATCAATTAGCAGATGCACCTATGATTGATGACACACCACTACAAATGGAATTTCTAGATTCCTCTATCATGCATCTTTCTTCTAGAGAATGACAATTATTCTTTGATGGCTCCTATACATAGAATGGATCTGAAGCAGGCATATTGTTCATAACTCCTCAAGGATACTCAATCCCAAAAGCATTCAGATTAAAGTTTCCTTTCACAAACAATATTGTAGAATATGAAGCCCTTTTGAATGGTATGAAACTAGCAATTGAGTGGAGAGTGACAGAGCTACACATTCATGGAGACTCTCAACTTGTTATTCATCAAGTCAATGATGTGTACCAAACTAAAGATGAAAAGATCATTCCTTACAAGAGAATGGTAGATGATTTAAAGAAGTATTTCATATCTATCACATTTGAGAAAATTCCTAGAATGGAGAACAAGGCTGCCAATGCAATGGCAACGCTATCTACTTTATTACAGCAGCCTGAACATGAGCTACGCTACGAGTTCCTAGTGGAAGCACTATCTTATCCTGCATATGAATCCCCCAAATCCTACATGATCTGCACTATTGTTGGTCATGATTCATCTAGATACAAAAACCTATTTTCCTATCTCCAAGACCAAATTATCCCTGATACTTTCAACCGCCATGAAAAGAGATACCTTATCTGTAATGCCTCCCTATATGTCATCATTGGTCATGATCTATACAAATGAGGTCTAGATGGTACACTACTTAGATGTTTAGAATGGAAAGAGTCTCAATGTGCGTTAGAGGAAGTCCATGATGGTATTTGTGGGTCACACTTGAATGGTTTAACACTAGCTCAAAAACTTATTAGGGCTGGGTACTATTGGCCTGAAATGGAGAAAGAGTCTATCAAATTTGCTAAGAATTGTCAAAAGTGCCAAGTGCATGGAAACTTAATTCATGCTCCAAGGAGAGATCTAATCCCCTTTACAATGCAATGGCCTTTCCATCAATGGGCATTTGATCTTATCGGGATGATTCATCCTCATTCTTCTAATGGACATACCCATATAATCATAGCTACAAATTATTTTACAAAATGGGTAGAAGTAGTCCCTTTGACACAAGCAACAGGAAAGCAAATATCTATGTTCATATTGAACTATATCATATGCCGATATGGGATACCTCATTCCATAATCACAGATAATGGTGGAAAATTCAAGAACAAAGACCTAGATGATCTATGTGCCAAATTCAAGATCACACAACATTGGTCTTCTATCTACTATCCTCAAGGGAATGACCAAGCTGAGGCCTCTAACAAAAATCTATTGAAAATCTTGCACTGAACAGTTAATAAAATAGGAAGAGACTGGCATCTCATGATCAATCCAGCTCTTTGGGCCTATAGAACAAGTATCAAAACACCTCCAGGGGTTACACCTTTCACTTTAGTTTATGGGTTTGAAGCGGTACTACCTATTGAGGTTGAAATCCCATCACTAAGAATCAGAATGCATGGTCTAGTAACTGATGATGACTACAGAGTGTCTTGGTTGCAAGAACTTGAACTACTAGATGAGCACAGACAAGCAGCGTATGATCATCTCAAAGTATATCAGAAGAGAATGTCTAGAGGCTATAACAAGAAAGTCAGACACATAGAATTTTAGGTTGGTGATCTCGTCTTGAGAGAAAATCCTAAAAATCAATCACATCAAGAACACAAGGGGAAGTTTGAACCCAAATGGCTGGGTCCCTTTGTAATCACTACTACTTTTGGCTCTGGTGCCTATCAACTCTCAATGACTGAAGGAGAACAGCTCTGAGAACCAATCAATGTTCTCCATCTAAAGAAATTCTATGCCTAAGGCATTCAGTCTATGGTAAAATGTCTTGAAAAAATCTTAAAAATTGGAAAAAGTCCTGAAAAAATGAACATCTTGGTGAAAACCTAGCAATAGGCACCTTGATGATTCACAAAAAAAGTAAAAAATATCAAAAGTACAAAAAAATTGAAAAAAAAAAAATGAAAAATACAAAAAAATGAGAAAAAGAAAAAGTGACTTGGTGAAAACCTGGAAACAGGCGCCTTGGTAGCAAAAATAAAATCTCTGCCAAGATGGTCAAAACCTGGCAAACGGGTGCCACTTGTTTCAAAATGCTCCATCTATCAATACAATCTTGGTCTTTCCTAGCTTTTAGTCTTGCTTTAGTTTGTACATATCTCCCGATTTGTTTCTGCATTCTTGTTCTCAATAAGTCAGTTTGTACACTAATCAGCTCAAGCATATGTATCCTATCAATGTTTAACACTTGGGGGCAATCACAGTCATATCCTATGGTCTCTAGTATATCTTAGATGTATCATATCCAGTTAGAGTCCTTTGAAGCTTCATGTGAGTCAGTCAGTCAGTCTTGTCTCCAGAAAAGATTTTGCATCAATAACACAATCAAACATCAAAACTCAACTAAAAACAATCTATTCTTTTTACATGCTTTTATCTCCTTGTATGCTTACTGATTCACATTGAGATTTTTTCATAATATGTCCTTTCAAGCTCTTTGATGATGTCCTTTGCAGGATTTAGAGAGTGATGACTGGGGGCATAATATTTTCTTTGTCTTCTACTTGTATGTGAAAATCTAACAACTTTGGAAATTCTGGATTGAAATGGTGTCTGATTGTAAGAGCCTCTATCTCGAATTGGATGGCCATGCGTACCTCGACCATTGATACTCAGAAAATTCAAGAAAGTTTGATCTAACTATTGTCTTTTTGAGTGATTTCTTTCTCCTATTGTGAAATGCAATCTTACCTAAGGATGTGAACGATAAAGGGTCACTATGGGTAATTCACATTGGATTTAGAATGATCTCTTGACTGTTTGATGTGTTTGTAACCACAAGGTGTATTCTGGTCATCACGACATTTATGTTTTGATGCTTATACAAATTTCTATATGAAAATGGACATGATATTCAGGTCATCCTGGCATTTATGCCTTGGTGCTTATATCTAATCCGACATTTTGAAAATAAAATCAATATTCATATATCCATGGTTGTTGACTAGTGGGTGTTGTATTGATTCTTGCGCATACAAATCAATATTCATATGTCTATGGTTTCATAGCTAGTGGGCATTGTATTGATTTATCTGATTACCTAAAAGTTCAATGATGATAACAAATCGACATATGATCAGTGAGTAGGTCCTAGGTCTTAAGTTGCATTTCATACTACATGTCTCTTTGCATTTTTGCATGTTTGCATGATCTCACAATGGTTGATTAAATGAACTTCAATGCTTAAACAATTCTCCACTCGCATCTTCAAATCTAACAAGAGTTGAATCTCACATGTAGGTTCCTCCGATGAAACAACAAGTAGAATCTTTTTTTTTGGGATCAAAATTGAAATCTGAGATTGTTCATATTATTCACTACTTGCATAATCGACCTTCCATCATCACAGAAATCTAGTATTCAACTTAACTGATTATCTTCCATCAAACTCTCAAAATTTCAACTTGGTCAACCATGGTCAACTCATGGTCAAACCTAGTCAAACTTGGTCTTTGGGACCTTCAAACGATGCAGAATGCATTCTCAAACGTATTTAACCACTTCTCACATTAATTAACATGCTTCCGAACTATCAACGCTGACTTTTCTTGTCAAATTTTAATTTTAATCCTGAAGGGGGCATGGTATTAGATATCATTCAAAGTCTGTAATCTAAATTTTGGGATCATATCTTTCATCAATAATCCAGACAACAACCACATCTAGTTGTTGATTCATCAAAAGTCCTCATCACTTGGGGCAAATCAATCATCACTCGGGGCATATCAAATTCATCGAGATCCATATCAATCTGGTATTCTCCTAATCTTGTAAACTGTATCAGCTTTTCACAACCATCGGTTCATCAGAGTTCTTTCCTTGGTTCTTTGGTAACTGAAGGGTTTAGATGTGATACCTACGTGATTCTTCTAAGGACAATCGAGTCTAGAATCGGTCACTCACTTCTTCACAATCATAAGGTTCAGAATCAGGCATTTTGACGCTTTTGTTTCATCGGTTCAGTTGCTGTTATAGTTAACATTATCTTTAGTCATTCAGGACCTGTTATCTTCATATCAAATCTTTCAATCAGTTTCTATCTCATATCAATATCAATATCAAACATCAGTTTCAAACATCATACACAGACTGGCTTTGAACCACTGTGCTTCGCACAGTAATTCAAAGAGGGGCAAAATGTAGTACCCAAAAAATGGGCTATAGGTTCATTAACCTCCTATATCATCAAATCGAACGAAATCGACATCAAAGTCCTAACCAAAGGCACATCGAAACATCATTGAATCCTAATTGATTATCATAAATTCTGCATCGGGGAATATTCCTAGTAATATTCCTAACTATCATAATTATCTTTAATTTAATGATTATTTGGCGATAAATCCAATTTATCCTAAAGTTTGATTAATTGAATATTCTCAATATTTAATTAATTAGATTTAATTCTGCCACTTAATTATTTAATTGAAGTTAATTATATTTATTCATAAATTGTATTATTTAATTTTGACAATAAATCTAAAATCCTATGAATAATTGATCAAATTCTTATTTAATTAATTAAAGCAAGTTGTCATATTTAATGATATTATTTTTGAATAAAAGTTTTATTTTAATAATTGATTAACCCATAAATCAATTGTTTTAATTTTAAAATCAGTTAAGTTGAGAATAAATCACTTTATTTTTTAAATTAATTTATAATTAAATCATGCACAATCAGAAAAGCAGGCAACTAGAAATTAACATTCAATTTTAAAATTTAAACTCAACATCTAATGATGAGTTGGAATTTGATCTAAACTCTATTTTGAGTTAAAGCCTTGCTTTTGCATGATTTTATAAATTAAATATCCTTTATTTAAAAATAACTCAAAAATCAACTTGAGTTATTTGAGTGATTTATGGATTTTTTTCATGCACCTCCAAAGCCCTGGATTTTTATAAAATTAAGGCTCAGCTCTTCATAATTCATCTCATAATTTGAAAACTTATGCAGGTGAATTGCTATCTGGAGAATCAGAGCTTCTTTGCAAAACAACCACGTTTTGTGAGATCACTTTTGTTTTCATATTATTGTTAGATCAATTTTCATATAGATTTCAAGTTTCATATTCAGATTTTTCATCATATTATTGCATCTAAAATTTAAAAAAAAAATAGATTAATTGCATTCATATTTTATATCAGTTTTGCATTCAAATCCTTCATTTAGGTGTCGTCAAGGTCACTGATCTTGATAACAATCTGAGAACATCATACTCACACCTATTAGAAGGTAGTAAATCACCTGGTTAGTTTAGCTTTCAATTCATTGCACGATTTCATTTTTGCTAACCTCTAATGTTTTACTGAAGTGTTGTGTCTACAGATCAGGTACAATTTTCACACACACACTACCATCATAATAGTCAAGCTAAAAAAACTTATCTTTATCACTAGTCATGTGATGTGAGCATCCACTATTAATGATCCATTCATTTATTTTATCAACATGCAAAATCAAAGATTTCTCTACTTTAAGATCATCTTCTTTAATAGGAATAAACATAATCGCTTATTCATCACCAGATTCATCATCAGTCACACCTTCCTTAGGATAAAAACTTTTATGACCCTTAGGGTGAAATTTCTTAGATATGATTTTATATTTATTAAAAGCTTTATTAGGACATCTAGATGCAATATGACCAATCTTATTATAATTAAATTATTTCAAAGGAAACTTTCCTTCATACTTATCACAACCCTTAGGTAGTCTTTTTTCAATCAAGGCTTCACTTTCATTAATCTTCCTTTCCTCTTCCATGATCTCTTCCCATTGCTTAACATAATGTTTGAAGTTGTCTTTAGAAGAACTCTCTCCCTTATTATGCTTATTCACAGTAGCTTTGAATTCAATTTCAACCTTTGGAAGAGTTTAGGGAGAAAATGGGTGTTAATAAATTTAACAATATAAACTATGTGAAATGAATTCATTAACTAACCACTTCCACACTAACATTCAAAATACAAGAGAAAGAGGGGATTCCAAACATAACTCTCAATATAACCCAACTTAGATTAGAAAATCCCAAGGAGATAAAGGGATGCCAATGGTAAATTGAAATTATATTAAGGAAGTACATAAGCAATTCCTCTTTCATGCAATTTAGGATTTGATTAAGGATGTGTAAATGTAAAAGTATAATTGAACCAATTGATTTAATGAGGAAACTAAGATAGATCTAGATGGTAAATGTAAAAGTATAATTGAACCAATTGATTTAATGAGGAAACTAAGATAGATCTAGATGGTAAATGTAAGAAATCAACCCAATTAAGATGTGAAAATAGGTCTAGATTAAGAAAAAAAATGAATGATAAAGTAATCACCTTGATATGTGTAGCAGAATGTGCCTTTTTTCTCTTAAAACTATGGATTTGAACTTGTGACAGAACTTTTGACTACAGATTCATGATCACGACAGAAAACCTAAAAAATGGCATTTTTCCTAGACCTCCAAGAGAAAATTGACCAGGTCGCCATGTTCCTAGAATACCATAGAAAATTCGACCCAACTTCTTCAAAACCAACCTTGAAATTGAAATGTAAATATGTAAAGGAAATAAGAAAAATATAAGTATTCACCTTTCTTGTAGAAACCCTTTCCAGTAAGGAATTTGTGATGCTTGTATGTTGTAGATGTTGAATTTGCAATAACAGATGTAGGAAATCTCCACAAATGAAATAGATCTACCAAAACCACATCATGGAGCCATGGATGTAAATGTGTACCAATGAAGAAGATGATGAATTCATCAATGTAAATCTCCTCCCTTGATGGCCAAAAAAGTGTTAGATCTTGAAGAGGAAATGCTCACAAAGGATCC
This sequence comes from Chamaecyparis obtusa, assembly GCA_027943335.1. Classification (NCBI taxonomy): domain Eukaryota; kingdom Viridiplantae; phylum Streptophyta; class Pinopsida; order Cupressales; family Cupressaceae; genus Chamaecyparis; species Chamaecyparis obtusa. The sequence continues at coordinate 636,732 of BSBK01004796.1, read as the reverse complement.
TCAAATTTTTGAATGCCTCGAATGCTTAATAAAAATATGCTTTCTTGAATGCTTGGATGTTTGAGCTTACATGTGTGATTTATGTAGTGAAAAGTCACCCTCCAAAATGAGGTTCCTAGGCTCTCTTTTATAATAGTTTATGGGTGAGAAAATAAAGCAAGATGACAAGGGCACCCTATTTGGCAATTTAATTCCTTGAGACAACACTAACCCCATGATTAAAATTTATGGGGAACATGTCAACTTGGTTGACCTATTCCAGAATAGATAAACCTGGTCGACCTCTTCCCTGGGAACAAGTCAACTTGGTCGACCTGTTCCAGGGTTGGCCCACAGGGAGCCAACCCTGAGGTCTCAAAGACTACATAGCTAAAAAGGGAGAATATGGGACAAAACAAGAGAAGAAGGGGTTCATGCACGAATCCATCCATGGTCCATAAATTTGGTAAAGGGACAAGAGAAAAATGGTCTTAAATAAAAAGTGCATCCATTTTAAGATAGTATAGGAAGTTCCTTTCTAAGAGTCGTCATATCATAGGCACATAGTCTACTAGCCAGAGCTTCTCTTGAAATGTCTCTAATAGTTCTAAATTCCTCAATAACTACAAACTTCTCACTTTAATATGTAGTAACAATCTCATAATTTTGTTTGCAACTTTATCGTCAATCAAGATTCAAGGTACCACCAACACATTTGATTCCATAAACTAGATCATTTACTCTATGCATATAGGCTAAGATAGATTCTCTTTCACTCATCTTCATATATTAAAATTTTCAATGAAGACCCTGCAACTTATCTTTCTTAACATAATTGTCACCTTCATAGATAGTTTCTAATTTAGTCCATACCTCATGCATTGTCCTCAATCCATAGATGTGTGAATATTGAGTGTTTGATAAGGCATCGATCAAAGCATCCCTTGCTAATATGTTCTCCTTCAATTTCTTCTTTTATTTCGCAATAGCCTAAGACAAGTCTTTAGGAATGGTGTAAGGATTCTTTGTGATATCCCAATAATCATCTCCCATGAATATCAGATAATTAGCCAATTGATCCTTCCATATCAGATAATTAATTCCATCAAACTTAGGGATTTCCTTCTTTATGCTTTCCATGCCAGATCTCCTTCAAGCGAGTAAGCTTCTTTTAAAGGACTTATCTCTAATACCAATTGTTAGGTGAAAAAGGAGGCAAGCCCAAATGAGAAGAGGGGAGGTGAATCAATTGTATACTAATAATTAAAACTTTAAACCAGTTAAATAGTTAAAGATGTGAATGATAAATAGTAATACATGATCCAATACATATTACACATAACACCAAATTTGTTCTCGAGGAAACCTAGTTAAGGGAAAACTCTGGTGGGAGTCAAAACCAATCTAGATAGATGTAATCAATCAAACATACTACTTAGTTAAGATAAAATGAAAATAAAAGGGAATGCACATGCATTCAAAGACACACTACCTAGATCTCACTCCTCACAATACAATTATCTAGCCCCTAGTCGAGTTTACTGATCAATCTCTAATTATAATTCACAAGGGTGGAAAAACTATCTAGAACAAGAAAAATGACTTATAGAATCTGTTATGCCAATGCAGTTCCAATAAAGTACAATTTTTTCCTCAGTCACAAAATACAAACATCCTCTTCTTTTCTCAATTACACACACATATCCCATAATCAAAAAATGATTACCCATTTACACATATTACAATGAATAACTAACAAAAAGGTTGACTAAGACCTATAAGAATAAATGTGATGCAGGAGCATCCTGGGTGTAAGAGCAATCTTGCATCACCGAAAAATATTTCTGGTTTCTTTTCAATAAGGGCTATCTTGTGTAGAGCTGCTATTTATGGAAACTTGCTATTTTTAGGTACAGAAACTTTGAACTCAATTTTGAAGGCTTTAGAGGCCCCGAATGAGGTCAAATTTTTGGCTGAATGAAGCTTGCTTAATTCAAGCATTGTAGAGCTCCTCGTGCCCTTTCTGAATTGGGGTCATAATAGTCAATCAAAGCAACTGGTGATGACTTATGGTCTCTGGAAGTTGGGCCACCTGAAATGGCAGAAAATAATTTTTCTTCAAAATTTTTGTTCGGGTTTCAAAAGTTATTTTGAGCCGACTATGATGTAATAAAATGAAAAATAAAATAACTCTAAGTTTGGTCAGCCCTTAGGGCTAAATTTCTGGAACCTTCTCAAGTGGTGGAAATTGCCTATATAAAGAAGGCCTGTAGTGTTGTCTTAGGCAGTTTGGGACATTTCTGGGTAGCAGATCTGGGTATTGATTCGAGGCTTTATCCTACAGAATATTGTAAGGGAATGCCCATGTGGCTTTGCATATTTTATTTCTAAAAATTTGTAATTCTGCATTCGTGGAGATAATAAGAAGCCAATTTTCTATTCTTGCATATTGTTGTGGTTTCTCTATTTCTATTATGTGTTTGTGGTGTTAAGGGGAGCGCCCTTCATCATAATGATACACACATTATACTCAAACTACAATGAAAAATCCAAATCTAGTTAGCCAAGACTTAGATAGGACCCAAAGCATCACCTTGAACATGTGATAGCTTTTCCATATACACACCAAGAATCACAACACATTACATCACCAATTTGACTAGGACCTAAATGAAGAAACCCCAACATGCTAGCCAATCAAAAAATGTGATCATCTTGATCAATGTGAACCATCCAAAATAGTCATAACATGATCCAGGAGTACCACTGAAACTTCACATCAACTGAATAAACCATACCAATCCTCACCGAAGCAATAACTCAACCTCTGACACATGAATACTAAAATACTAGCACTTGATAAATAAATCATAACTTACTCATATCATAACATTAACTTTTGTGATCAGACATGCATCAACTAGAAAATTATTTCAAACACCATCTAGGATCACAACATAAGATCTTCACCATAGCACCCGAATAATTGAAATCTTCTTTACTAAACATATTGAACAAACTATTTGCAAAAAAAATAGTATATTGACATCAATGAAAAAACATTAATGTCAACATACATAAACAAGGTCTAATGAATAATCTTTGACATGCTCAACATTATTCTAACAGTTTTATGGTGCAAGGTTTAGTGTTTAGGGCTTAGGGCTTAGAGATTTGGATTTAAGGTTTAGGGCATATGGTTCAAGATAACTTAAGGCTTAGAAATAGATAAAATAAGAGAAGAAGAGAGGGGAAAGGGAGACTTGAAGGGAGGGAGAGATTCCCACCTATCTCTTTCCCCCCTCTCACTCTCTCCCTCTTCCCCACATATATTATCTCTTCTCTCTTTCCCCACACCTCTATCCCCCATCTCCACACTTTATTTATCCCCTAACCTAGGTTCATATGTATTTTCTTTTCCTCCTTCCCCCTCTCTCTTCCTCCTTTTTCCATCTTCACATGTCTCTTTTTTACTCTTTCAATATTTTCCTCTTCCACTATCTCTCTATATCTTACTCCCTCTCTCTTCTCGCCTCTCTCACTCCATCCCTCTTTCCCTTCTCTCCCTCTCACCCAAATCTATCCCTTAGGGTGTAGTATAGGGCTTATGGATTTGAGTTTAGAGATTAGGGCTTAATATTGATGGTCTAGGGAGTACTATAGGGGTTAGGGAAAATAATTTATGGATTAGGGATTAGATTTTAGGGCTTAGTATTTAGGGTTTAGGGTCTAGTATAGGGTTTATGGTGCAAGGCATACAATTTAGTACTTAGGGCTTGGGATTTAGGTTTTAGGGCATAGGATAAAATTAAATGGAGAGAAAAAGAGTGGGAAGAGAGAGGGAGGAAGGTAGAGGTTACCCACCTCTCTCTTTCTCACCTCTTACACTCCCTTGATTTTCCTTCTCTCTCTCTCTTACCCACATGTATCCCTTGGGGATTAGGATAGGGTTAAGGGTACAAGGTTTAGGGTATAGGGCTATATATATTGAGTAGTCAAAGGTCCTCCAAAAGGAGGACAAAAACCAATTTGAATTACCTATGAAATACCATGCTGCAAGGTTTCTAGATGTGCTTCTATGTTTTCCTTCCAGTAAGGAAAATTAGTGCCATCATATACTAAAGCCTAAAAATGTAAGTTTTGTGCCATCTCAGATCCACCTCAAGCGATTAAGCTTCTTTTAGAGGAACTAGGCTCTGATACTAATTGTTGAATGTACTTAATATGTTGAGAGGGGGGATGAATAAGAATAA
>BSBK01004796.1:592500-627500 GCA_027943335.1 Chamaecyparis obtusa | reverse complement strand
GTGCGGGTGCACACACACACTCATGCATGCATAGATATGCATGTGTGCGCACACGCACATGCACACGCACGCACACCACACACACACCACACACACACATATATATAGACATACATATGCATACATATGTACATACATACATATGAATAGTCATATTTTGGACATATCAAATTGCAAGCATGATATATCAAACTACAAGTAGGAATGAGTAGATGTAAGATTTACAAAAAAGTGGACATCTAAGTATATATGAATACATATCTATAAATATGTATATGCATTGGAGGAGATAAAGATGTATTAGTGATATGCTTAAAGAAATGACAATGAAAATGTTTCTAAAATTGGACTACTATGATGATTACTAACATGTGATTGAAACTCTATAATTTGTATGCCTATAACTAATGCATACATTGAATATAAAAATATGAGTAGTAATTTGATTTAGAAAAATAAAAACTCATTTTGCGCCATTATCCATTCATGAAATAACGAAAAAAAATATATAAATCCCCTAAATACCATAGAAGCAGCATTATCATCTTCTTTTTATCATATCATAGTTATACATCAAAATATTTAATTATAAAAAGAATCAATTTTTGGCCTTCTATTATTTACCACTTTAGCATTACAAAGGGGATTTTATTAAATCATCCAACACCTTCCAAAAATACTCAATACACTAGTTTCTTGATGAATACATTCTTCCATAACATAGTTTCATGTTACAATGCCCTTAAAAAAATATTTGATAGTATTTTCCGTGTTCTCTTCAATTAGTAAGTAAAAGTAAGAGACAACTATGGCTTAAAAGGTAACCAAAAGTAGATAAATATTGTAGTTCTAAATTATTTTCAAGATATGGAGGGATATAGTAGATTTTTATTAGATTAAAATCTACAAATAATTTCTCTTTCAAGGTCTACACATCAGTCTTTCTATCTCAAATTTTTAGATTATGAGTAATTTGCATTTAAAGAGTTTGTGGTGTAATTTTTTTATGGCAGATTATTTTATATCATCTTTGTAAGAATTGTGATGGTATTAAAAATGATGAGAACAAAAATGATGAGTGGGGATAACCTTCCTAGTAAGAAATAAAGGGGTAATCATATGCATGACTAATGTGATAAACTGCAACTAATTGAATATCTTGAAGGAAAGTTTGAAAATGGAGTGGCTAACTGAAAGACAATGATTGATGATCACTGAGCTAATAAAGCATATGTAAGACAATTAATTAGTTAATGTATTTTCATTAATGTCACTACCTTTTACTGTACTTATCATGATGGTTACAAACATCTTAGGAAGGAAAATGGTAAAGGAATGAGATATCTACATGAAGATGAGATGGATAAGAAAGATATGGATATGGTATACATTGGGTAAATTATTGATGAGTCTATGACATTATGTTGATGACTTGACTATATTACATGATTCTATTATGTATTGAAGATCATGACTGAACAAGTTTATGTGGTCGGTAAATGAAGATTTCTGTATACACAAAGCAAGTGTAGTGTATACCGAGTATAGTATTAACCGAGATAGTAATCAACAACGCATTCTAGTATTGATTGAGTGAAAGAAATAAATGGAGTTTATAACAACTAACTAAAAATGATGATATGGACAATTGTTTATGATTCCAAGGTAGAAGATAATGTGTGTTATAATGATCAAACAATTGACAAAATTCAAGGATGATCAAATGAAGTAGAATGAAATGTGTTATTGAGACAATTTTTGAGGATGGTTAAAGCGACAAATCAATGGTGAAGATTAAGAGGAAAAATCTATTGATGGAAAGAAAACGGTTTATGATGTATATATAAAGAGACACAAGATTCATTATTGAGTCTGGGATTCTTGATGCTACAAAAGAATTTGTGTGAAATGATTTTTTTCATGCAACACTGATCAAACTAGTTGAAGACAGAACTGAGCAAAACTGTAGACAACACCGAGCATCTGAGAAAGCAATTACTGAGAAAATAGAGTTGGAGGAAATGATTATGTTGAATTTATTATTGATTAGATGTATTTTTGAGCTTAGCATAGATCTAAAAATTAGAAAATCAAGTTGTATTTGAATAAGATCATTATTGTATCATTTTAACCATTGCTATAGATAAATTTTATAGCCGAGTGGGACTTAATAGTCTTTATATTTCAATATGATATTTAATGAATGTTGATTGTTTTCTTGTTGACCCCATAGTGAATGTTTGGTCAAAGGAGAACTGTTAGTTATAAATCCTCTAACCAGAGCACACCTCACAGTGTGTTTTATAACCTTTAACAGGGTTGGCTCCTAACCGAGCTCACTTCATAAGAGTGAATTATTTTGGGTTATTGGTCCTAGGTGGTTTTTCCCCTAACAAGGTTTCCACATTAAAAATTTATGTGTTATATGTATATGGATGTGTTGAATTGTTAGTTTACTTTACACATTTCTATAACTGGATAGATCGGTAAAAAATATTTAATTTACTGGTAATCGATAGATGAAGAAAAGGCACAGTTGATATCTTAGTGAGTTGATTATTTGATTTGAAAGTATTGTTATATACATCTGGGAGTATTTCAGATTGTAGGATAACTGGACTTAACTGATTCACCCCTACTCTCAATTATCTAACATAATGTACGATGACTAATCCTAAAACTAGTTAAAAAAATCTAGCACATTATTGTATACCAATTACATTTCATGAATAAAAAACTAGACATTTCAAATAATAATGTACACCCATTACATTTCATGAAAGAAAAACTAAGCATTCCCAATTATAATGTATACCCAGTACATTTCAAGATTAAAAAACTAGATATTCCAAATTATACCATAGTCCCATAAATTTGGTTGCATAACAAACCAAATAAACTAAATAATAATAAATAACCTTTAAATTTTATAATAAAAAGACTAGAGATTTTGAATGATAATGTCAAACCACTAAATTTCATGAATAAAAAACCACAAATACCTAAAAATAATGCATATCCATTACTTTTCATGATTGAATAAACATATATTTCAAATGATAATGTACACTCTTTAAAATTCATGAAAAAAAACCCAAAGTTTCCAAATGATGATCTCATTCTAGTAAATTAAATGAATAAAAACCCATAGACACCTAATAATTATGCACACCAATCACATTTCATGTATGAAATAACAAAGATTCAAAATTATAATATATACCCTTTACATTTAATCATAAAAATACTAGATATTCGAGATGATAATGTCAACCCACTAAATTTCATGAATAGAAAGTCACAGATACCCAATTATAATGCATACCCATCACATTTCATTTTTGAAAAAATAAAATTTCCAAATCACAATGTAAAGACATTAACTTTCACAAACAAAAGAGCAGAGATAACGAATAATAATGTAGATCCAATTCATTCCATGAGTAAAAAATTGGAAACTCATAATTGAATGACTTAAACCCTCGTTGACATACAAAAAATGATTATAAGTGCATCAAACTACAACTAGGGATGAGTAAAATTAATGTTTACAAGAAAATGGAAGGGTTAAATTAGAGAAAAGGTGCTACATGAAAACTATACACCCAAACCCGTAGTAGCATACATAGAAATGATGATAAAATATATCAAACTTAAATTCTTGACGATATATAGAAAAATGATGAAAAAGTACATCAAATAATAATGCAAACATGTTACATTTCATATTATATAGTCAAAGGAATAAAATGTCTCAAACCCTTGATGACATATAGAGAAATGATGAAAAATACATCAAACACAAACCCTTGACGACATACAGATAAATGATGAAAAAAAATCAAATAATAAAGCAAACACATTACATTTTATATTATATAGAGAAAGAAATCAAATGACCCAAACCCTCGATGATATGTAGAAAAATGATGAAAACATATATCAAACACAAACCCTTGACAACATACAAATAAATAATGAAAAACATAAAACTCAAACCATTGACAACATATAGATAAATGACATCAAATTGCAACTGCAAATGAGTAGAAATAATGTTTACAACAACATTGAAAGGCTAGATTCAAGTAGAGGCACTACCTGAAAATGTAGTCAACTTGTTGATGACTTCAGAGAAATGATGTTTGTAGGAATCATTTGTAGGAAAAAAAAAGGGATGTCATGGGAAAAACATGTCCCAAAAATACAAAAAAATAAACATTTTAGAGCTTCGGGGTTAGCAGGTGTAATCACCTAAAATTTGTCTAGTAGAACCTAAGCCCCCAATTTTGATTAAATTGCCTTAAACCTAATTCTAAACCTCAAAGGCATAATTACTACACATAATTATGTAAGAAACTTGAATAATCCCCCTTGCATAATTAAATTATTTCTAAAAAATCAAGCTTAAATCATTTCTAAACTTAAAAATAATTTAATTGTCAAAACTTACTTTTAATATAAAGTCCTAGCACTTTTATTAAAAAGAGCACTTTATGCAATTTAATCTTTATTAATTGACAATTAAAAGGGGATTTTCTATTTTGTCTTATTCTCCCATCAAGCTTGACCAATCAAATTTTTTGAATCCTTTCACATGGATTGATCTCTCTCACCACTCCTCTCTACCTAACATCTTTTTTCTCTTAATCTCCACCCTCCATTCTTGAGGCATTTCCTTTAAAAGGAAGCATTTCCTTGGCTCAAGGGTTCCATCTTGATAATTTTTGAAGTCCACTGTCTTGTATTCTAAGGTTGAATCTTGCATCTAGGTAACCTAGATAATATTGATCATTTGCATCTTAGTAATTTGTATCCTTGTTCTTGCATTCTAGAGTAATCTTGCTATTTTGAATTCATAGTTCTTAGTTTGATTTCATCATATGCTCAGTAGCTCTCTTGTATTGTTAGCTTAATTCATTTTCTAGAAGTAATCTTGCATTGATAATCTAGTTTTGTTTCATAGTGCCATCATTTTTTTTAGATTAGTCTTGCATTCTAGTTCAGTTCTAGAGTTCCATTGCATTTTAATCTTCCATTTTGGAGTAGTCAAGTCACTAATCCTTCATGCCAAACTGATGAGCATTACAAAAGGATTAAACTTGATTCAACTAGGAAGTAATAAGCGGCTTTTGAGGGTTTAGTTGGTTCATTTGATATGGATTCCCATAGATAAATTCTTGAGTTAATGGTTTATTGAGTGTGTTACATTCCAATTGAGTACCAATATTTAACCACACATTTTTTGTGCCCATTGTGGGGCCCAAATCAGTTTTTGGTCCCATTTCTTGCAGGATATTTTTATTCATTTTCCAAAACTGTGATGAATATTGTGCCCAATAGTACAAATTATTGTATGGCATAGTTTTTTATCATGCGTAGTAATGAGTTTTATCATATGATAATATGGCTTAAGGTGATTTATTGCATGCAGTTCTAGGTTTCATCATACGATATAAGAAATCTGGTTGATCGCATGGCTTTATGAGTTTCATCATATGATAATATGGTGTTGACTATGTTTTATTGTATAAAAAACATAGAGAATTTTTAGGGGTCTAGTTGCTTGAATTTTTTTATTTTAGTGCTTGATTCAGATTCATCTTGGCTTTAACATTCTATTTTATAGAGAACAACGGGTTTTTGCAGGGTATTTGAGAAGGAATTCACTTGTATAAGTTGTCAACATGGTCTTATTTTGAGACTACTAATGCTTTTTGGTTATAGGACACTTTCCAAAGACATATTTGGAGACTACTAAAGCTATTTGTGTTGTAGGTTTCCTTGGAATACAAATCACATTGCGCTTTCATAAATTTGATTTTCTAGGCAAGCTTAATTAGGAGGCTTCTTTTCTTGTGACTAGTTGAGTAGTAGGAGAGTATGCTCTTCACCTCCTAGAGGTTGACTCATAAATCCTAACCTACTTGGTTTTTTTACTTGGAAAGAGTCTTTGGTAAATGAATATGTGTTTGATGTTATTGAGAGAAGCTATGAAGTAGGGGATTATGCTCTTTTCTTTGTGGAAATTAGAAATATAGACGTTCATTAGCCTATCTACTTCTCTTTTCATTTTACCTTTATAGGGCCTATCATTGAGGTAAAAATCTCATGGGAATGACCCAAGTGGGACAAAGAAAAGCTATCTCATCCGACCCACTATAAATTGTATGCCTTGTTGGCCAAAAACCATAAGGACATAGCTATTAACTATGATGGGTCACTTGTTTAACTGGGAGAACACACACAAGAGTGATGTGTAGGGCCACAAGGTCTCAATCTTTCTTTCAAGACTACCTTTACTTGAATCACTTGTAGTGATATAGCCTTCAATTCCGCTAAGTGTAACATAAGGGATAGCTATGAACAGATGCCTTTACTAGACACCATTGGTTAGAAGCTACTCGACTTACTCCTAAAAGTATCATAATCTTTGTGCAAGGGTTGATCCAAGTGGACTTTACCTAGATCACCTCAAGACTACTCACCATATGTATCCCCTTGGATGCTATCCTTAAAAAGGATAACATCACTTTGTGTGAGGCAAATGAATACCGAGTTGTGGGCAAAGATTTTGATACTAGCCTTGACCTTAGGTAGTCTTTTCTTGATATGTTTTCAAATGTGTTGAGACCCATGAAAATCATTGTAGAACATACAATTGGTGCTCTTGACATATTGCAACACCCCCCTTTTTAGACCTCACATGTGCTTGTGTCCCCAAAGTTTCTTTGTCCTTTGGTGGATTGTTTGGAGATTCTTGTTTAATCAAACTATTTCTTTCTTGAAAACATCAGACCCAATTTAGGGACAGTTAGACTTATCACAGATTTGAAACTAAACTAGTCAAGATTAGTCAAAACTCTGAAAAGCAATGGTAAATTATCCATTTTGTTGCATGCTATCATTTTCTCCATCATTTTACCGTATGATATGAGTGTTTCATCACACCCAATTCTATGTTCCATCATACAATAGGATTGATATTCATCATATTATTGTACCTAATGTTGGGTTTCATTACATATAGTGTTGAGTTTCATTGTATGATCCTCTTCTTGTCTGGTCATCAAAACTACATTGAGTTCTTAAGTTTTTTTTGTCCTAATTAGTAGTCACTCATTTAAAAACTTGTATCCTCAATAGATTGAGTCCTTTCGAGTGATTTGATCTCTCTTCACTCTTATTTTAAGATCTTAGAAAGTGCTCTAGTTTTTGTCTCAAAATACCTCATTTGAAACTAAGATCTTGCTCAAACTTTGTCACAAGTGCCACTTAGAAGGCATTTGATCCTCATTCTTGGTACATTGTACTTAGTTTTCTTGGCTACATCAACTTGGTCACAAGTATCACCTAATAGGCATTCATGCCTCATTCTTGATACCTTCCACCTCATTTCATTTACCACTTTAATATGTTTACTAAACCCTTGAGACAAGTGATATCATTATCTTGATCTTCCTACATTAGATTAGTAATATTATTAGTATCAGTTTCTCAATTTCATCTTCCATGTCAGTTAGAACTCATAGTCACTCCTACAAAGCTGCAACTGATCCTCAAGGAAAATCTATTTACGATACTGCTAGACCTTCCTTCCATGAAGAACCTTTGTATCAAGCTTGTGATTTTTAGTCAGTACCCTTTCTCACGTTGAGAACTTTGATCAAATTGACATGTCAAACTTTGATCAGGGTTTCCACCGAATGCATGATTCTGACTCCTCTGAGGATGAGGAACCCATGCAAGAGGAAATTCAAAAATTCAAGGAAGACAAACATTTCCACAAGGTGATGCAAGCCATCATGTGTCAAGATAAAGATCACTATTTCATGCATCTCTCTTTTATTGGTGTGAAGCTTCCATCTGACTTTGATGTGGATGGTTTACTTCAAAAAGAGGAAGATTCTCCTCTCACTTCTCTTACTAAAAAACTATTGGCAAGTTGAGTATACTATTGTATATGACTAGATATAGTGTTTTCATTATGGCAACAAAGTCATATATAGTTTTGAAGTTAGCGCACATTATCATAAGGTCAGAATATGGCTAAGTATAGAAGACTAGACATTTAGTAGAGCACTAGAAGATCAGAGCATCAACGCATGTGTGAATGACCAAGTTATGGTATGCGCCCTTGAAGTTAAGATGGTAAGTGTGTATTCATGCTAAGTCTAAGAGTGCGTGATCATATGAGACAATATGATGAAGATACAGATAGTTGAAGTGGTACAGACAGTGAACACCAGAACAAAATAGAGTATGCAGCCGACTGTTAGTATTTTGATTAGCGGTTATAATAATGTTTTTTAAAGGCCATGCACCTATTGTAATTAGGTTTTATACATGTAATCATCTTTGTTTGTAAACATGCTTGAGCTAATTCACTTGGAAGCATTTTATGTAATCAGTTATAGACCAACCTAGTTAATTATTTTGTTAGCACATATAAATATAAGATGCACCTTTGTAATAATATATATAAGGAAGATATAGAGATGAGATAAGTAGAGTAGAGACATGTGAATTGAAGATAGAATAAGTTAGATCTTTACAAGGGGCTAAAGCATCAATGCACAAAAGGAATTGATCAGACAAGCAATGTCACAACACCAGTTTATCTAGTAGATATAGTGTGTATCTGAGATCAAAAGGTTGTAGCCTTCACCACTTGAGTAGTGAGCTCTAGGATAGTGTGTCCCCACCCCTAATAGGGTTATTGTAAAAGAATCCTAATAGGGTCCAATCTTTGACTAGGTCACTGTACTAAAAGCATTGTAAAGAACAACTCCTAATAGGGTTGCAGATCTTCTAACAAGGATCATAAAACACTAGTGCAATTCTTAGTGGGTGTCAATTCCCACTGGGGTTTTTACCTATTTGGGTTTCCCCATAACCATATTGGTGTTATGTGTTGTGATTTTGTATCTTATTTACATTGATGTTCATATCAATACTTAAGCAATCAAGTTAAGATTCAAGACTTAAGAAAATCTAAAGATATAGTGAATACTGATTCACGCCCCGCTCTCAGTGTTCCCATTCCTAACAACAACTTCAAGACCTACAATGTGAGATTTCATAAATGAAAAATGATAAGGACTAACCATCTAAAATATATTTTCTTGAATCAATTTGTCCTTTCCCATTTGACAGAGATCTTTATATGCCACCGTTCCCATCCAAGGTGTCCTAAATACTACAAGTATGGTGGAAAAATTATCCCAAAGATCACATGAGTGAATTTTGTGTCCTAATCATGCAATTTATGCATAAATAGAGCTATTTGATGAGACTCTTCCCTTGAAGTCTCAGTGGTCAGGCTATGATCTGGTTTACCTTGCTTGCCCCTGACATTAAAACTTTTGATGAGATGGTTCATAATTTTATCCAGCAATACTATTACAACATCTCTCATGTTACCATGCTTGACTTGTGAAATATGAAGAAATGTGTGGGAGAACCTTTTGTTCCTTTCCTTCAATGATGGTGAAGAATAGTTTCTAGATACCCATGACAAATTCCTCAGACTGGAAAGATTAATATATTTATAGACACCTTGGTTCCTAAAATGAAATATGCCTTGCAAATTCAATCACATGCCTCATTTGACAAATTGGTTGAACCATCCATTCGCATAGAGGATGTCCTTGTTTGGAAAGGAGAGATTACCCTACAACATAAAGAACATAGGTCCTTTTATAATAGCCAACATAATAAGGAAAAGCATAAGTTCTTGACCAAAACCAAGGATATTTTTAATGATGGAATTGTAGGAACAACCTCAACATCTACATCTAGAAAACCAAAGGTGATACCTTTCAACTTATCCACTAGCATTCAAGAAATGAAAGCCAACAAAAACCCTCAACCAGGATCTAAAATTGAGACTAATAGAGATAGACCATGAATCCCAAGGCCTAACAGAGACTTTAGTCCTCTTGGAGAATCCCTTGAGAATTCCCTAAAGATGCTTTTGATGAACATGATCATCACTTTTCATGACAATTCTAAACCATAGGATCTTGAGATAAAGCCTAAGTGGTGGAAGGATAACCTCTATTATAATTACCATCATAATAAAAGCCACAAATGTTAGATACCTGAGAGAGGGGGTGAATTAATTAATTCAAGTTATCCTACAGTCCCAAACTCCCAGATGTATGTGATCACACTTTTTCAAACAAATAATCAGCTTGGTAAGCTATCAACAATAACTTTCTGTTCATTTACCGAATACCAATAAATTCTATACTATGATTACCGACTACTCCAAATATGAAATGTGTAAAGTAAAACAACAATCCAATCCCATCAAATACACATAAGACATATATTTTAATGTGGAAATCATGCTAAGGGAAAAACCACCTGGGACTGGTAACCCAAAATATTCACTCTTCTAAAGTGAGATCAGTTAGGAGCCAACCCTATTAAAGGTTACAATGCACACTATGAGGTATGTCCTGGTTAAAGGATTTATCACTAACATTTAACTCTTGACCAACATTCACTATGGGGTCAACAAGAAAACCAACAACATTCATTGAATGTCATATTGAAATATAAATAAAACTATTAAGTCCACTCAATTAAGAGATTTAGTTGTAACAATGGTTAAAATGATATAGTAGTGATCTAATTCAAGTACAACTAATATTTGTATATTTCTAGATCTATGCTAAGCTCAAAATACATCCTTTGATAAATAATCACTTCAATCCTTCATATCCTTCAATATATTCAGCTCAGTGAATAATACCCTGACGCTCGGTAATGCCTGCAGTTCTGCTCAGTTTTGTCTGTAACTGGTTTGATCAGTAGTGCATGAAAATAGTCATTCCACATGATTTCTCCTATAGTGTCAATAAGCTCCAGACTCAATAATGAATCTCATGTCACTTTAAATAGTCATCATAAACCATTTTCTTCTCATCCATTAGATTTTTCCTCTTAATCTCCATTGTCCATTTTGCCGCTTCAAGATTCCTTGATAGATGTGGCTATAACACATGTCATCCTTCTCCATTCAATCAATATTGAATTTTGTCAGCCATTATATCATCATAACAATCTTTATCTTTTATGTTAGAGTCATAAGCAACTTGCTAGCTCATCAATTTAGTTGGATGCTATAAACTTTAATTATTTCTTTCAATCGGTCAATACAGAATGTGTCAGTGAATACTAACTTGGTTATTACTTTTACTCGGTATACACTATAATAGCTCAGTGTATACATAAATGTTCAATTACCGACCACATAAACGTGTTCAGTTCTGATCTTCAATACATAACAAATTCATATAATACAATCAAGTCAACAAAATGATGCCATAGACTCATCAATAAGTTATCCAATGTATACCTTAGCCATATCTCCACATCCATCTCATCTTCAAGTAGATATCTCATTCCTTTATCATTTTTCTTCTTCAGATGTTTGCAACCATCATGATAAGTATAGTCAAAACTAGTTAACATCAATGATAATACATATTGACTAATTTAATTGCCTTACATACCACTTTAGTAGCTCAGTGATCTCTAATCACTGTCTTTCACTTGTCCATTCAGTTCATCAAGTTATTCAATAAATTGTAGATTATTAATCTCTCTCTTTGGCATTAATGAAAACACAATATGAAATATGCCATAGAATACCAAACATTTGTACTACAACTATTATCAGTAAATGTTGTAGCTTAGTAAGCTCTCCCTAGCTTGATCATTTAATATGTTTAATCACTATATAACATTTCAGCATTTCAGATAGGCTCTCCCTATGAATTTGATCTTCTCTCTTCCTTTTTGATACTTCTCTCATTGGATAGATATTTCAATGATTCTCTCTCCCTTTGAATGATATTTCATATAAAATATTTCTCTACCTTTTACAACAATACTAAAATCAATAAATAACTCTGCAAGAGAAAAAACTATCTCTATTGTTTGGTTAAGATCATGTACCTTCATGTACTAATATACATTGTTCTTGTTCTAGATTTCACAACCTTAGGAAACCTATAGTGTGAACAATATGCATCAACATCATTTGATTTTATGATAAAGTATAGGTTGATGCAACCTCCTAATTAGCTTAGTGACTTACAGATAGGGGATGGACCCCTAGTCTATTCCTCAAGTACTCAAATGTATCCTTCGGTAAGGGTTTAGTAAATATGTCTACAAGTTGTCCTTTAGATTTCACAAACTCTAGTTTCACTTTCTTTTCTTGTACTTGTTCCCTCAAATAGTGATACTTAATAGATATATGCTTTGTCTTAGCATGCATCACCGATTCTTGGAAATTTTTATAGCACTTGTGTTGTCACAATATATAATCACTGGATCAGTGATCTCTTCATTCATCCCTTTCGAAAGTTATTTTATCCATGCAATGTTTGAACAATTAGCAATAGTAACAACATACTCTACTTCAACAGTAGACTTAGAAATATATTTTTATTTCTTACGTATCCAATTAACTAACCTTTCTCCCAAAAAGAATGCTCCATCGATTGTGCTCTTCCGGTCATCAATATTTCCAGCCCAATTTACGTCGATATAATTTTGTAGTTCAAAATTTCCTTTTTTCTTGTACCATAAACCATAATTCTATGTATTCTTCAAGTATCTTAGAATCCTCTTAACATCAGTTATATGTGATTCCTTAGGATTAGTAGAAAATCTTTCTACAATCCTAACAAAATGTGCAATATGAGGTCTACTATGCACAACATACATCTATTTAACAATCATTGATCTATATAATGTCTGATTTACCTTGGTTGATTGATCATCCTTTTCCAATTTACATCCTATGACCATTAGTGTACCTACGGGTTTTGAATCTTCCATTCCAAAAGTGTTGAACACTTCTTTGATATACTTTGATTGTGTTATGAATATCCCTTCATCTTTTTTGTAGAATTTGCAAACCTAGAAAGAATTTAATTTTTCCAAACATTGACATTTCAAATTCCTTTCCGATTTTAACAAAAAAAGTTTTGCAAAGATTATCATGTCCTCCAAATATAATATCATCAACAAAGATTTTAGTAATAGGAATCTTGTCATCAGTTTCTCCTTTCAAATACAAATTTATATTGTCACTTGTCCTCATAAATCCAATAATAATAAGATATGCATGCAGTCTTTCATACCATGCTCTCGGTGCTTGTTTCAATCCATACAGTTCTTTGTATAATTTACATACCATGTTCTCCTTATTTGGATCAAAAAAACCTTTAGGTTGTTTAATATAAACCTCTTCCTCAAGTATCCCATTCAAAAATGAATATTTAACATCCATTTGATATACTTTAAATCCTTTGTGTGTAGCATATGCAAGTAGTATTCTAACTCCTTCAAGTCTAGAAACTAGTGCAAATGTCTCACCATAATCAATACCTTCTTCTTGTGCATACCCTTTACAAACAAGTCTTACTTTGTTTCTAGTGACTTCACCATTCTTGTTCAACTTGTTTCTTAATATCCATTTAATTCCAATAACATTTTAATCACTCGGTCTTAGTACCAATGTCCATGTTTTTTTTTTCTCTATCTGCTCAATTTCTTCATTCATGGCTTTAATCCATTCCTCATTTTCAAGTGCATCTCTAACATTTTTAGGTTCAAATTCACAAACTAAACATGTGCTCTATCTCAACTTACTTCATGTCATCATGCCACCTTGCTTGTCTCCAATAATTTGGTTCTGCGGATGGTGTCTTCTTACATATTTTGCTAACACTTGTTCTCTTCTTTGTTCATCATTCGGTGTAGGATCAATTTCTTCCTCGGTAGCAATTTCTTGATTCTTGGTGTCTATGGGATGATGCTCGGTGTCTTTTTTTTGTTTCTTAGTAGCTTCTACCTATTGCTCAAGTAGAGGGTTAGGTATCTCAATGAATGTATATATACCATAGTCTTATGGTTCCTTTGTGCTTTCTTCATCATTTTTCTCAGCAAACTCATCAAATCTCACATTAGCACTTTCAATCATTTTGTTAGAAATCTTATTCGAACATTTGTAAGTTTTTCTCTCAGTAGAATATCCTAAGAATATTCCTTCATCACATTTAGAATCAATTTTTCCATTTCTATCATCTTTCTGAATGTAACATCTACTTTCAAAAATTCTAAAATAACTTAGATTAGGTGTGTACCCAAACCATAACTCATAAGGTGTCTTTCTTGAATCTTTCTTCAGTTGTACTTAGTTCAATGTGTACAAAATAGCGCTAACAACTTCTCTCTAGTATATTTGTGCAACATATTTCTCAATCATCAGTGTTCTAGCACAATCAACTATGGATCTATTCTTTCTTTTAGCAATTACATTCTTCTATGGGTTCTTAGTGTAGAAACCTATCTTTTAATTCCATTCTCATTACAAAAGTTAGCGAATTCATCAAAAATAAACTCTTCTCCTTTATCAAATCTTAAGCGTTTTAGCTCTTTTCCACTTTCCATTTCTACTTTACCTTTATACCATTTAAACATTTTGAAAGCTTCAGATTTCTCTTTCAAAAACATAACTGTCATCATCCTAGAGTAGTCATAAAAAAAAGAAGAAAAAGTATCTATCACCATAATAACTCTGAGTTCTCATAGGACCACAAAAGTCGGTATGAATCAACTCCAAAATATCTTTAGATGAATAGGTCTTGCTCATGAAACTAAATTTTGACATTTTTCCCATTTGACATTATTTGCACATGACATGGTCAGGTTTAGATAAGCTCGGTAAACCTCTAACTTTTCTTTTCTTACTGATCTTAACCATCATGTCAAAATTCACATGACATAACCTTTTTTGTCACAACCACACATCTTCAGTTCTAGCCATTAAACAAGAAGTTTTAGCATTATCAAGATAGAATAGATTACCTTTAGATTGTTCACCAGTACTAACCAACTTTCCTATTTCATCATAGATCTTCACCTTCCTGCTTTCAAATGCAACTCGGTGACCTGAGTTATTCAACTGTGCTATAATTAACAAGTTATAGTTAAGTGCCTTCACCCAATATGCATTTTCACATTTTATCTTATTGTTCAACATGATAGATCCTTTTCCTTTTACTTGACAAGGTGTATCATTACCTATTTTAATAGATCCTCCAATATAGTGTTCAAGGTATTCAAATTTGTCCTCATCACTAGTCATATGATGTCAATAATCCATGTATCATTCTTTCTAACTTTAGAAAATAGTGTTGTTTCTACATACCTTTCTTCTTCTTTTGAATCTTCTTTCAAAGCTACGAATACCACCTCAATGTCTTCATTAGCGTCAGTCTCGATGTCATCATCATAATCTCCAACAAGGTAACATTCCTTCTTGCCTTTATCTTTGTAATATCGATTGTGTTGTGGTTCCACAACACACTCCCCATTTTGGCCACTTGGCCAAATGGGGACCCCCTTTTTTTTTGCTTTTAGTTTCTTTGAGTTGGTTTTTTCCTTTCTTGTAGACTTAGTTGCTCTAGTTCAATTTAGTATTTTCAATAAAGACTAATGAAAAGGCATCCTTTGTGGTTGCAGAACTGAGAATCTCAATGTGGCATGTTAGGAACTGACGAGTTAAGAGGAATTCTTCGATGGGATTGAATTGCAGTTGTATGAAGATGTTATGAAATGACAACTAAAAATGTTGGATGCTATGAAGTTGCCCAAGGTTCAAAAGTTCAGGATTCAGAGGTTTAGAGTTTGGAATTCAAAAGTTCAAAGATCAGAGGTTCGAAGTGCGAAGGTTCACAGTTCAAAGTTCAAAAGTTTAGAGTTCAGAGGTTTTTTCAGAGTTTCAGAGGTTGAAAAGGCCGAAATGCCAAAATTCCTCACAACCCTGAAAGGCCAAAAAAATGTTGTGGACTTAGCCATTTTCTAAAAAATCCAAGAAAAATTTGTGGACTTAGAAAATTTTGTCTTCCTATTTTTTCAGTCTTCCTAAAATTTTGGGCTTCCTAAATTTTTGGCCTTCCTATTTTTTTCGGCCTCCAAAAAGTCTAAAAGTGAGAAATTTGGAGGAGAGTTTTTTTCGGCCTTCTAAATTTTTGGACTTCCTAAAATTTCAGCCTTCCTAAAATTTCAGCTTTTCAGCCTTCCTATTTTTTTTGCCTCCGAAAAGTCCAAAAGTGTGAAAGTTGGAGGAGAGTTTTTTTTGGCCTTCCTATTTTTTCGGCCTCTGAAAAGTCTGAAAGTCTGAGAGGTGGAGGAGAAGCAATTTTGTACTTAGCCATTTTTGAAGACCTTATTTTTTAGTATTTCAGCCCTAGAAGAACTTTCGGCCTCCGAAAGTTTGAAGTCTAAAACTTGGGAAAAGGGACTTGACACTTAGTCATTTTTGGGGCTTGGTTTTTTGATGCAGGAGCATCCTAGGTGTAAGAGAAATCTTGCATCACCCAAAAATATTTTTGGTTTTCCTTTCAATAAGGGCTATCTTGTGCAAAGCTGCTATTTATGGAAACTTGCTATTTTTAGTAAGTTGGTCATACAATCTTGGAATGTTCTGGTTCCACAGTTGGAGATTCATCTTAGTCATATCAGCCTACCTGTAAAGTTTCATTTCTGGATGAAGTCTAGTCTTGAAGATATTGAAAAATTTTGGTATTGGAAATAGGGTACGAAAACTTTGAACTCAGTTTTGAAGGCTTTAGAGGCCCCGGATGAGGTTGAAACTTTGGCTGACTGGAGCTTGCACGAGTCAAGCACTATAGAGCTCCTCACGCCCTTTTCAAATTGGGGTCATAATAGTCAATCGGGGCATCAACTGATGACTTATGGTCTTCAGAAGCTGGGCCACCTGAAATGGTGAAAAATAAATTTACTTCAAAATTTTTGTTTGGGTTTCAAAAGTTATTTTGAGCTGACTTTGATGTAATAAATTGAAAAATAAAATAATTCTAGGTTTGGTCGACCCTAAAGGCTAAATTTTTGGAACCTTCTCGGGTGGTAGAAATTGCCTATATAAAGAAGGCATGTAGTGTTGTCTAGGCAGTTTGGGGTAGTTGATCATGGTAATAATTCAAGGCTTTGTCCTACAAAATATTGTAAGGGGAATGCTCATGTGGCTTTTCATATTGTTATTCTAAAATTTTTTAATTCCAAATTTGTGCAGATAATAAGAAGCCCATTTTCTGTTCTTGCATATTATTGTTGTTTCTTTGTTTCTTGCCCTTCATCAAGTGGTATCAGAGTGGGAGTTCCTGAGTGTGTAAATAGATCACTGACTGTGAGGCAGTTTACACCAGGACTGTGGTTAGGATTTCAGTGAGCAACATGAAAATACCTCCATGAAGGGAATGTGGTGGAAGAGCTGGTGTTGTAACACCTAAGGTTAGGGAACTGCAGAGACAAGTGCAAGCATTGCAAGAGGAGATTCACAGAAGAATGAATCTCAATGTCAGAGATGAAAGCAAGGATGAAGCCAAGGGAGAAGGAAATTTTGATCAAGAAGGAGAAGTTGAAGTTTTGAATCAATAAGAAGAAAGATGTTTCTGAGCCATCTCAAAGGTCGGGAAGAGACCTAAGATTGAGATTCTGACATTTTCTGAAAATCTTAACCTAGAGGAATTGATCGACTAAATCAATGAATGTGAAGAATATTTTGAGTATGAAGATATCAAGGATCCTGATTGGGTCAAGTTTGTGAAGGCCAGACTGAAAGGTCATGCGAAGATTTGGTGGCAAGAGATTCAATTGGAGCAAAATAGTAGAGGAAAAGATAAAATCACAAGATGGGAGTGGATGGTGGATAAATTGAAGTGACAGTTCATCCCTGTTGATTATGAGCTTGACCTACTTAATAAAATGCAAAGTTTGAAGCAAGCAGGAAGATCTATTTAGGAGTATACAAAGGAGTTCTATCGAACCCTCATCAGAATAGGTCATGTAGAAGCTGACAAGGAGAAAGTTTCCCATTACCTTAATGCGTTAAGGCTAAGCATTTAGGAAGAATTGAATCTGGTTCGAATGAATAGTATTGAAGAGGCATATAAATTTTCCCTAAAAGTAGAGGAAAAGCTGAATAAGAATTTTGAGAGCAGACAAAATGGAAGAGGTCACGGTGGATGATCTGGTGGATGGTCATATGGAGGCCAAAATGAAGATCTAAAAAAGAAGGATGAAGCCAATAGTAGTCAAAATTAGAGAGGAAACAATTACAATCATTTCCAAGATCAGAACAATATAGATCAGAGAGGAAGAGGAAGTGGACAAGGTTCAGGAAGAGGAGGCTTCCGTGGAACATATTTTCATTGTGGAGTAGAAGGTCATAGGGCATTTGAATTTCCTCAACTCCAAGGAAGGATAGATAGGAGGAATGAAGTCCAGGCTAGAGTGGCACATGTAGATGAAGATGCCATATCCTCAAATTTTGAAGAAGCTAAAAGATGAGAAACGTTGATTAATAGAAGAGTCCTACTGAGTGGTGAGAATGAACCTGAACAAAGGAGGAGCCTGTTTCGCACTAGATGCAAGTGTGAGGGTAAATGTTGTGATGTGATTATTGATAGTGGAAGCACTAAGAATTTGGTGTCATAAGAGATGGTGACAAAGTTGAAGCTCAAGAGATAGAAACACCCACATCCATATCGGATTGCCTGGGTGCAGGATAACCACAAGGTCATGGTTAGTGAACAATGCTTAGTAAAGTTCAAGATTGGTGGGCACCATGATGAGGTGCTATGTGATATCATACATATGGATGCATGTCACATGTTGTTGGGTAGGCCATGGCAGTTTGAAAGATGTGTTGTACATGATGGTCATGTGAATACCTATTACCTAACAAAGGATGGAGTGCGACATAAGGTAAATCCATTGAAGGAGACCAAAGAAAAGGTATGTGGTAATGCAAGAATAACTTTTGTTGATGGAAAAAAATTCCTAGATGGTATGAGGCATGAGCATGTGTGTTTTGCTTTAATTCCAAAAGCTGGTAAAGAGGAAGTAGAGGATGTACTTGTAGAGGTTGCAGATTTGTTGAATGAGTTTCAAGATATTGTATCTGATAATATACCTAATGGATTACCATCAGTAAGGAAGATCAGTCATTAGATGGATTTGATTCCATGAGCCAGTTTTCCAAACAAGGAAGCACACAGAATGATACCAGCAGAAAGTGAAGAGTTCAATAGACAAGTACATGAGTTATTATAGAAGGGGTTGATTCGAGAGAGTCTTAGTCCCTGTGCTGTACTAGTGATATTAGCACCAAAGAAGAATGGAGAATGGAGGATGTGTATAGACTCCAGAGTAATAAACAAGATCACAATCAAGTACTGATTTCCATTGCCACAAATGGATGATATTATGGATTGTTTGAGTGGAGCTGTGTATTTTTCAAAGATAGATCTAAAGAGTGGATATCACTAGATTCAGATTGGAGAAGGAGATGAATGGAAGACTACCTTCAAGACAAAGGAAGGACTGTATGAGTGGTTAGTCATTCCTTTTGGGCTAACCAATGCACCAAGCACTTTCATGCGGCTCATGAACAAGGTTCTGAAAGAATTTTTGGGTAAGTTTGTCATTTTTTACCTAGATGATATTTTGATCTTTAGCAAGACATTGGAGGAACATATGATGCATATTCGTATGATTTTTGAGAAGTTAAGAGATGATACATTGTTGATTAATTTGAAGAAGTGCAATTTTGTGAAGGAGTTAGTGTATTTGGGATTTGTAGTTTCAGAAGAAGGTTTGAAAATGGACCCAAAGAAAGTACAGGCTATCCTTGAATGGCCTAATCCAAGGAGTACTACTGAGGTAAGGTCTTTTCATGGTTTGGCTAGCTTTTACAGAAAATTTATCATAAATTTTAGCAGTATTTGTGGACCCTTGACTAAAATAATGAGAGGGGATAGAAAAGAGTTCTAGTGGATTAATGGGGCAGATAAGAGTTTTAAACTGTTGAAACAAAAGGTTATAGAACAACCTATTTTAGCACTTCCTGATTTTAATAAGGTGTTTCAAGTAGATTTTGATGCTAGTGGTACTGTAATAGGAGCTGTTATGAGCCAAGAAGGTAAACCTATTACTTAATTTAGTGAGAAGTTAAATGATGCCAAGAGGAAAATATTATGTTTATGATCAAGAATTTTATGCTATAGTTCAGGCATTGAAAAAGTAGAGAAACTATCTACTTCCTAAGGAGTTTGTTTTGTATAATGATCATCAAGCTTTGCAATATTTGAATAGTCAAGGAAAGTTGAATCAAAGGCATTTGAAATGGGTTGAGTTTTTGCAGAGTTATACATTTGTTTTGAAACATAGAAGTGGAAAGTCTAGCAGGGTTGCAGATGCACTTGGTAGAAGGCAACTATTGCTGATAGAGATGCAGATTGAGGTGGTTGGGTTCAAGGAACTCAAGAATTTGTATCTAGAGGATCCTGATTTTGGTGAAGCTTGGAAAGCTTGTAAAGAACCTGTTACTCTAGAAAGAATGAAGTGGTTGGATTTCATCATTCAAGATGATATTCTATTTAGAGGGAGTTAGTCGTGCATTCAAAGAAGTTCTATGAGGGAGAATCTCATTAAGGAGAAGCATAGTAGAGGATTGGCTGGACATTTTGATCGAGATAAAACCCTTTCTTTGGTTAGTGAGAATTATTATTGGTCATAGTTGTAGCAAGATGTCAAGAAGTTTGTACAAAGTTGTAGAGTATGTCAGATGGAAAAAGGAGTGAAGCAGAATATAAGGTTGTATCAGCCATTACCTGTATCAGAGAAGCCTTGGGAGGATATGAGTATGGACTTTGTTCTCGGTTTACCAAGGACATAGTGGGGACATGATTGAATTTTTGTGGTGGTTGATAGATTTTCAAAGATGACACATTTTATTCCCTATAAGAAGACTAATTATGTTGTTCATGTAGCAAAATTATTTTTTAGAGAAGTGGTGAGACTACATGGTTTGCTAAAGAGTATAGTTTCAAATAGGGACACTAAGTTTGTTGGATATTTCTAGCGCACATTGTGGAAGAAGTTGAAGAAAAAATTGAAGTTCAATTCATCACATCATCCACAAACTGATGGACAAATAGAGGTGGTGAATAGGAGTTTGGGGAATTTGCTGAGATATTTGTTTGGAGATAAGCCAACAGGATGGGATTTGATTTTACCACAGGGAGAATTTGCATACAATAACTCTATCAACAGGAGCACTGGTAAATCACCATTCTAGATTGTATATGGGAGTAGTCCAAGAAATGCATTCAAGTTGAGAAAGATAGATAAAGGATAAATAAGTAGTGTTGAAGCTAAGGATTTTGTAGAACATTTGAAGAACATCCACGAGGAGGTGAGGAAGCACATTACCAAGATGAATGTGCAGTATAAGGCTAAGGAAAATGAGAAAAGGAGGCATAAGGAATTTTAGGTTGGAGATGAAGTCATGGTTCATTTGCGGAAGGAGAGATTTCCAGTTGGTACATATAACAAGCTAAAAATGAAGAAGTTTGGGCCATGTAAGATACTGAAGAAGCATGATTTAGGAAATGCATATGAGGTTGAGTTGCCTACTAAGTTGAATATTTCACCAGCATTTAATGTTTCAAATTTGATAGAGTATCATGAAGGAGGTATTGAAGATGAGGTTACAATAGCACAATGGAGTATTCCAGCAACCCGTTTAGATATCAAGGAGATTGAAGACATACTGGATAGTTGTGTTGGTAAAAGCACAAGGAACAAGACATATGAAGAGTATTTGGTGAAATGGAAAGGATGACCTATTGAAGATTCATCATGGCTAACGGAGGAGGAGGTTAACCATCTTGGTTTTCCTTTGCACACTTGAGTTGTGATAGGGTCACTTCTCAAATTACCTTAGGTGTCTGATGCAAGAGCATCCTGGGTGTAAGAGCAATATTGCATCACCCAAAAATATTTCTGGTTTTCTTTTCAATAAGGGTTATCTTGTGTAAAGCTATTATTTATGGAAACTTGCTATTTTTAGTAAGTTGGTCATACAATCTCAGAATGTTCTGGTCCCACAGTTGGAGGTTCATCTTAGTCATATCAGCTTGCCTGTAAAGTTTCATTGCCGAATCAAGTGTAGTCTTGAAGATATTGAAAATTTTCAGTATTGGAAATAGGGTACAAAAACTTTGAACTCAGTTTTGAAGGCTTTAGAGGCCCCAGATGAGGTCAAAACTTCCACTAATTGGAGCTTGTGCAAGTCAGGCACTATAGAGCTCCTCGCGCCCTTTCCAAATTGGGGTCATAATAGTCAATTGGGGCATCAGGTGATGAATTATGATCTTCAAAAGTTGGGCCACCTGAAATGGAAAAAAATAAATTTCCTTCAAAATTTCTATTTGGATTTCAAAAGTTATTTTGAGCCGACTTTGATGTAATAAATTGAAAAATAAAATAATTCTAAGTTTGGTCAGCCCTAAAGGCTAAATTTCTGGAACCTTCTCGGGTGGTGGAAATTGCCTATATAAAGAAGGCCCGTAGTGTTGTCTAGGTAGTTCGGGGTAGTTGATCTAGGTAATAATTCGAGGCTTTGTCCTACAGAATATTGTAAGGGGATTGCTCATGTGGCTTTGCATATTGTAATTCTAAAAGTTTGTAATTCCACATTTGTGGAGATAATAGGAAGCCCATTTTCTGTTCTTGCATATTGTTGTTGTTTCTCTATTTCATGCCCTTCATCATTTTTTCAGACCAACTGTCAAGATTTGGGCATTTTTTGGCACGTCTGAAGTTTAACTCCAGTTATCTCAGAGTTCATTTTCCAATCAACTAGCTTCTTTTTGGGGGTCATTTCTACATGATTTTGGGATCTCTTCTAGTTGAGTCCACGTGGAGAAGGCACAACCAAAGATCAAGGGAAAAATCATGAATATTATCAAGAGCATGCACGAGTTCCAGCTCCATTTTCAAGATGTTTAATGCATGATTTTCTTAAAGCTTTGTAATGCATGAGGTTTAATTCTGTGCTAGGGTAGTTTAGCTAAGTTCTAGAGGTAGTTTCATTAATGCAATCTCTAGTTTAGGTTTGCTTTCAAGTTTTAGTTGCAGCCAAACCCTAGCTACGAAAATAAGAGCATGGCTCTATAAATTGTAATAAAATGATGTAATGAGGGTTGATTTGATCATTAATGCAATATATACAGTTGGTGCTTCATTCATGGTGTGATTTATCTGCTATCTATGAAAATTTTGTGAATGTGTGAATTGCTCATTCTTTATTTCAAGGAGCCAATTGGTTGTTTAATGATTTTAAGTCTGCAATCTTTTAGTTCGGTGTTTGCTGGTATTGCATTGCTGTGTTGTGACAAATTTTTTAGAAGACTATTCTTTGGTGCTTGAAGATTAACTTGTCTCATGTGTGCACACATCTGGAGTGGCTTCGTGATCCGATGAGTTTTGACTTATCATACATTTGCATTTGTTTGATTCTATTGATGATTACATCCATTTAGCTGAAGATTGTGACATGATCTGATCTCTATTTTTTGGGTTTCTTCATCTTCTTGGTTATTTAATTTTCATGGTGGTGTGATGCTAGCATATGTCCATTAGGTTTCTTTTCAAAAATTTCATTCAAAATATCTTGTTACCTTACATCCTCTTTCTTACCCTCTTTGCAAATCATTTATTAGTAGATTAATTAGATTAACGTTGTTTTATCATAAATCTAAAAATCCAAAAAGAGATATTGTGGTTTCCTAAAGTTTGTTTTACATTTTTCCTTGAGAGAAGAACTAGCAAAGGCTTCCTTGTTAACAAATTCACATTTTTCTTTCATTGAGCTATCCAAGCAGTTGAGACCTAGCCATAAGGAACCTTGAGATTGATTCCATCAATCTTCCAAGAGGGGAATTTTCTCCTTGTAAATTCCTAGTCGTTGTCTTCATGTAAAAATGATGCTCAACATATTGTCTCTTCTATCATGGTGTTAGTTGCTTTTGCAATCTCGGTTATCTCTTCTATCATAATTTCTTTCACCAGATCGGTCATTGTCTTTGTCATCATCTTTTTTATTAGGACATCTAGCTACAATATGACCAATTTATTTATAATTAAAACATACCAAAGGTAATTTCCCTTTATACCTTCCTTTACCTTTCTGCAATCTTCTAGCCATAAGTGCTTCAAGTTCATCAAGTTCATCTTCATCACTATCACTGTCACTTTTATTTCTTATCATATGTTTACTGCTTGATTTTCCAAATTTCAAATATGACATAAATGCAGACTCAACACTCAGTACAATACTATTATCATAGTTATTTAACTCAAAAGTAGTCAATTTACCAATTAGGCTATCAGGTGTAAGAACATTACCCGATGCGGATCTCATTTTATGAATTGTAGAGATTCTAATAGCATAGATAGGTAGCAAAATTCTAAGAATTTTACTCACAATAGTGTCTTCATCAATAACACTTCCTGCTCCTCAGATAGCATTGAAAACCTCCTTGATTTAGTTGTTGTACTATGAAATTTTTTCTCCTTCTTTAATCTTCATATCATCAAATCTTCCTCTTAGGCTTTCATCTCTTTCTCTCATCACATTCACATCTCCTCCATAGAATAGTGTAAGTTTGTCCCCATTCCTTTTGTTGAAGAACATACTTTGATATCTTCAAATTCATGATTGAATGTAAGTATTGTCTAGGTAAAATACTTTAGATTCTCTAATTCCAGATATATGAAACCTCATTCTACTTTGCCATGTTGAGAAGTTGTCTTTGTTCAGCTTTGACACCTCTCTCTTATACATCTTGTCATCTTTAGCTTAAGTCCTTTAAACTTTCCTTCCAAGAAACCAATATGCTATGATACCAATAGTTAGATAACTGAGAGGAGGGATGAATCAGTTAATTCCAGTTATCCTACAGTCCCAAACTCCCAGATGTATATGATCACACTTTTTCAAATAGATAATCAACTCAGTAAGCTATCAATAATAACTTTCTATTCATTTAAAAAATACTAGTAAATTATATACTGTGATTACCGACTAATCAAAATATGAAATGTGTAAAGTAAAAAAACAATCCAATCCCATCAAATACACATAACACAGATTTTAACATGGAAACCCTGCTAAGGGAAAAACCACCTGGGACCGGTAACCCAAAATATTTCACTCTTCTAAAGTGAGCTTAGTTAGGAGCCAACACTATTAAAGGTTACAATGCACATTGTGAGGTGTGACCTGGTTAGAGGATTTATCACTAACAATTAACTCTTGACTAGCATTCACTATGGGGTCAATAAGAAAACCAACAACATTCATTGAATGTCATATTGAAATATAAATAAGACTATTAAGTCCACTTGGTTAAGAGATTTAGTTGTAAAAATGGTTAACATGATACAGTAGTGATTTGATTCAAATAAAACTAATATTTATAGATTTTTAGATCTATGCTAAGCTTAAAATACCTCCTCTAATCAATAATCACTTCAATCCTTCATATCCTTCAACATATTCAGCTCAGTGAATAATACCCCAATGCTCAATAATGCCTGTAGTTATGCTCGGTTCTGTCTATAACCAAATTTTTTAGTAGTGCATGAAAATAGTCCTTGCACACAGTTTCTCCTACAGTGGCAATAGGCTCTAGACTCAATAATGAATCTCATGTCACTTTAAATAGTCGTCATAAACCATTTTCTTCTCATCCATTAGATTTTGCCTCTTAATCTCCATCGTCCATTTTTTCGCTTCAACATTCCTCGACAGATGTGTCTATAACACATTTCATCCTTCTCCATTCGATCAATCTTGAATTTTGTCAGCCATTAGATCATCATAACAAACTTTATCTTTTACCTCGGAATCATAAGCAACTTACTAGCTCATCAATTTAGTCGGCTATTATATTTACTTTAATTGTTTTTTTCACTCGTTCAATATAGAATGTGTCAGTAAATACTAACTTGGTTATTATTGTTACTCGGTATACACTGCACTGGCTCAGTGTATACAAAAATCTTCAATTACCGACCGCATAAACTTGTTCAATTTTTTATATTCAATACATAACAAATTCATGTAATACAATCAAGTCAACAAAATGATACCATAGACTCATCAATAAGTTGCCCAATGCATACCTTAGCCATATCTTCACATCCATCTCATCTTCATATAGATATCTCATTCCTTTACTATTTTCTTCTTCAGATGTTTGCAACCATCATGATAAGTATAGTCAAAAGTAGTTGACATCAATGACAATACATATTGACTGATTTAATTGCTTTACATACCACTTTAGTAGCTCGGTGATCTCTAATCACTGTCTTTCACTTTTCCATTCAGTTCATCAAGTTATTCAATTAGTTGTAGATTATCAAAAAGACCAATGATTGGATGAAGCTTAAACATTTCATCCAAGATCTGATTGATAATGAGACAATTGTGATTGATCCCCCATAAACAAATATTGATCATAAGGATTTCAAAGAGCTTTTTCCTAAATATGAAAAAGAGGAGTCATATAAGTCAAAGGATAACAAAGTGGGTTACATGTACTCTGATAGTGAAAATGTGATCCACATGCTTGATTCCTCTAATCATATTGTCAATGTCATCAAGATCAAAGGCAAGAATGAGGTTGAATCATCCAATGTAGTAACTTTCTCTCAAGGAAAAGTTTCTCTACGAGGGCCAAGTCAGTCCTCCTCATCATCTTCAAAACAAACAACAACTTGGGCATCCAAACCTACAAAATGTGTTTATAATCTAGTTGATCAACTTTAGTACACGTCAACTCAAATATCTATACTTGAACTACTTAAAATCTCTCTTGCGCATAGGGAGATTCTAGATCAAACCCTCGTAGTGATGAATGTGCCTAAGGACCTAGACATAGATAAGTTCCAATCCATGGTCATTCATATTTCTTCCTCTCATTACTTGAATTTTTCAGAAGAAGATGACAAGTCTATCAGTCACCCACATAGCTAGCCTCTCCATATCGAATTCCTCATACATAAGCATAGGGTGAAACATATTTTGATACATGGAGGTGTAGGTTTGAACATTTTCACATTTAACTTGATTAAAGATCTTGGTTTATCATAGCATGCTATTGATCCTTAACAAAAAATAATAATCGAGGAATATGATGAAGAGGAATGCTCATCTAAAGGCATGGTGGTTTTTCCCATCTAGGTAGGTCTGGTTCAAAGAGACATCATCTGTAATATCTTGGACCTTCCTCTAGCATACAACATACTTCTAGGCTGACCATGGATCTATGAAATGTAAGAAGTACAATCAAAATATCACTAATGCATCAAATTCCCACACAAAAAATTGAGGTTACTATTCTTATGGACTTAGCATACACTTGTAACAATCTTAAATGGGCTGAAAGCATAGTTCCACACAATAAGGAGGCCCTAAGGAACTAATAAACTGAGAGTTCTAGATAAGCAATGCTAGACACCTTTTACAAGAAGCTGCATATAAAAGAAAGTAGAATGGAGGAATGCAAATTGGATGCTTCATAATCAATGGTTAACTTTCCCATCTCACCTAGGTCATATGGAAAACCATCTTCATCCTTTTGACCTACTAGTACTTTTCCCCTAACAATTCATGAAGGAATTGACATGGTTAAAGAGAAAGCCCCTCTTGAACAATAAAATGAGGAGAAAGTTGTTGTACATGTTGGAAGTCTTATTGGGAAAGAAAGATACTGAGAGGGTGGGTGAATCAAAATCTATAAACTTTTACACTTTGAAACCAATTCAACATGTATATCATAAACATAAAATTCAATGTTGAAATAAATTTTAACTGCTAATAACATCCATGAAAATGAAAGACATAACACAAATATTTTGGTAACATAAAAACCCTTGAAAGGTAAAACTGGGGTGGGAATGACACCCAAAAATCTTCACTACTACAACAATAAAGTGTGTTTGTTAGGGCTACAAAGTTTTGATCACTTTTGGTGATCTACCCTATGAGGGGTCTACCCTGCTAAGAGCTTATAGACTTATACAATCTACCTTGATTAAAAGATTTAAAACTTACAACTAAGTAAGAACTCTATTAAGACATTTAACCTAATTCCCTTATTAGAATGTATTAGTACCTGATCCTTTGGTTTGAACTTCAAATGCTAATAACGGATCTCATGTTTCTAATTATTATCCAATCTCAAAATCAAATATAACTCTGTTATGTCCTTCACTTCTTTGCTAGGTCACTTTGTCTGATCTATGCTTCTAATATCCAAAACACTTCTTCTGCATACATGTGAGATCTCCTAACTGTTACAATATTAGAGTTTTGATGTCACCTTAAATAAATAACTAATCAAGCTTCTAGATCAAGATCAACAATCTAGATTCATCACTTTTTCTACTTATAATTTCCCTTTTTCTGATTGGTTGTATTGTTTGCATAGGGATTAATGATTGAAATCATAATGCATAATCAACTCCTTAATTATACCAACAATCATTAAATCATGCATAAAAGTTGGCCAAAATGGTTTACCTAGGTGTCTATGCCATTACAAACACATATACCAAAATCGGTTCACTCAACATATGAAGTCCCTGGTGCTCAGTCAAAACTATTGTCAATATACTGGCACTCGACACTAACTATTCTATACAACTCGACATTCATACTACTCGGTAACTACTCGGGTACTAGGTGACCTCTGACTTGCTCGACAATTAGTACTACTTGATACATATACAAAATACAAGTCCATACATTACATAGCCTTAGTAGGATGGCTTGGTCATAGTGATGACCAACCAACTCTACCTTGATAATGACTAAGTATTTGACACTAATAGACAACGACTTGGATATCAACAATCTCCCCCTTTGACATTAGTGGAAAAATCACTTTGTCAATAGTACTTAGTACTTTAGTACTCCCACTAATATTGTGACTTGGTCTTCATAAAAGACTTCATTATGTGTACATGATATATACATGACTCTAACATATAATGAGTATACATTACATTCAAAATAGTATGTCATACATTATACATTTACATCTATTATCGCCATCTATTTTACCCTTTTTGTCCTCATCTATTTCTCCCTTTTTTTGTCACTTTGAGTTTTCTGGGGTGTTGGGGTTAGTTAATACTTGTCGAAAAATGGTTTGTGGGGTTGCAGAATCATTTCCAATACATTGTCCCAACTAGATTTGAGAGACTCCAAAACCTATAGTTTAATTTTTAGCTGAGCAACTAGATCAACAAAACTTTCTACAATAGAGAGATGAGGATCTCTCTGTACTAACTCTTTTGTTTTTTCCAATTCTCTTTGCATGACCTCCAAATGAGGTATCACCATTTTCTGTATAGATATTAATTTGGCTATTATCTTCCCATCATTATCCATTAGCTTGGCTAATATTCCTTGTTCACGAGTCAACCTAGTGAAATGAATAGAGATGGAACTTGCATCCATGTTCAGTGAGTGTCCTATTGACTTCAAATCTAATTGTAGCTTCTCAATAAGCTATTGATTCTCCTTTGTAAATGTTTCTACACTACAAAGCTTTTTGTACAAAGAATGAACATTTTGTACAACTTCCTCCAAATTACTTACAAGGTGAGAAAGTTCAACCCATTTGACTGTAATCTCTATTGAGACTTTCTCAAGTACTTTGGTCTCAAACTTTCTCTCAGACCAATACCATTGCATTAACTTATCATTTGCTTCACTATCATCACTATTCACCTTTTTAACAATATGTACCAATTGCTCTAATATTGGTGAATTCTCATTTAAATCTTCTAGTTCAAAAGCATCTACAAATATATCCTTGATTTCATGTAGTGCCTACTTTTGATGATGTTCCCTTCTTAGTTCCTCTTGTTTGATTTTCTTCTTTAGTAGATCTTGCAAATTTGTATCTATTCATATGTTAAGTTATTAGTGTACAATTTTGGAATAACTATAACTTCCTCTAGTGTTACTTGTGTGCCAGGAGAGTTGTCCTTTCTCTTATGTGACTTATTCTTCTTGGTCTCTGGTGTGCTACTACTCAAAAACTATATTCAGGCTTCAATAACCTCTTTCTCCTTAGGCTCCTACCTCTACTTGGTTCCTTTATGCACTGTCTCCTTTGATTCCTCAATGTGATGTCCCAAGACTTCTGTTGTAGACTTATTTTCTTGTTCTTTTATGCTCTCCTCTCCTTCACCTATATTGATCTCAAATTTTTCCTCGGTAGGTGTCTGGAGTTTTGTTGTTGCTATCTTACCCTATTCCTCATCACTTGTACCTTGTGTATCTTTTACTTCAATTGTGACTATGTTAGAGATAACAAGCATTGATTCCATAGTTGACTCACCCTCAATCTTTAGATAATCATGTACTTGGATTAGAACTAGATTGGTGCTTGGTAGAAATGTATCTGAAGCTACCTCAACATGAATTTGAATCTCGATTTCTTCCTCTGTCAATGCATTGATATTCACTTGTGTTTCCTCAGGTACATCCTCAATAGTGATTACATGTTGTTGTTCACTCTCCTCTACCTTATTCCTTATTTCATCCTCAATAGTTTCTTGGTCATCTATATCCTCAGTATTATGAAGCTCAACTTGTATAGATGTGCCTTCATCTTTATGTGCACTCTTGTCAACTATCAATCCAAAAAATTTCTTCCATATCAATGTACTCTGTTTAACAACTTCTTCCACATTCTTCTTCAATATGGAGTATGCTCTCAATTTTGGTATAAACTTGTTTCTATATTGCTCCATGAATTTTTCTATTTTCTTTGTTGTTAACTCAGACATTATTTGTGCTAAGGTGCCTTCTCTGATCTATCTTTCTGTCATGATGGCATGATACAATATCTCATCAATTTTACTAAACAATTCATAAGAGATAAGATTCCCAATCTCCAATGGTGTCATTTTGAATGTTCCCAACATTTCTATCATTGCTTCTTCTATCTTTAGTTTATTAATTTTACTCAACTTTTCAAATTTAATGAATTTAAATCCTTCCAAACCTATGAGACTTTTCATATTTTGGAAAATATCATCCACATTGGTTGGATTCTTATGTGTAGCCACATTGAATTTACCGATATCCTCCATGCCTATCATCTCCTCCTCATCATCATCCTTTTGTAGTACCAATTTACCTCTCAACTTATTCTTAGGATTGCTCAAGATTGATCAACCAAATAAATACTTTAGATACTTAGAGCATAAAAATCATTCATTCAAGATTGGACATCTTAAACATCAACTAATTAACTCATCTAACTTATTTATAGTATCAACTAGGGATGTAGACTTGAAATAGTGTCTGCAAAGTATATGCTCCAAATCATTTTAATTGCCACTCATCTAGACTATTGAATTGAAAATAATTAATATCTTGAAATTCTAAGATAGGAGAAAGTAATAATTTTAATCTATTGAAAATAGTAATCACATATAGGTACTTCTCTATCTTCTTTTGCTGCAAGAACAGTTTGTTAGTTCTATTACCAACGGCTGTAGGAACAACATAGTTCTCTCTAAATTTAGAAAAACATAAAATAGATCCTAACTAACAATAGAATTCACTCACCAAGTGGGCCCCTTTGGATGAGTGAATAGGACATGATCAAGATAAAAAGATAGAAATTGAAAAGTATATTCTATTCATTCATTGAAGGTACACTTGAAATAAAACATAATTGAATTCTAGTTGTTATTTATAGAATTACAGTAACTTTCCTAACTTTCTCTAATCTCTCAAAAGTTTAGTCAATAGATTATTTATAAGAAAATACTAAGAAACTAACTCCTAAAACTATGATCATTCCAACAATGAGGATCAATTAAGATTCATAATGCTATACAACAAAATCAATAACTTTGGGGAATAAGTCTTACAGGAATATATCAGGTCGTGCTTCTAGATTTGTGCCCAGGTATACTGAGAAACTAGTTGAATGCTGCAAAGGAGAACAATGCATAGTCAAAGGAATCTAAATTGACTATAAGAGGTGTAGATATCTCAGCCTGAGGTAAATCAGGGGAAAACAAAACACTTTGTCGGACATGAGTTCCAAACAAGTGTTTAGGGTTTTTCTGCCTCCTTTTACTAGAAGAGGCTCCTTTAGCAAAAGCTGAAGGAGGTTCCTTTGGTGCTCTACTATTTTTTGGAAAAGGAGTTTCAACAGTCCTTTCATTACTTTCCTCTGTGTCAAGTCATAATTCTGGGGTTAACTCCTCAGTTCTAGGGGCTTCTCCTTTTCTTTTTCTGCTAGCACACCTAGTTTTTATGGAAGACTGGGGGTTTTGTGAAGCAACAAACTCTTTATCTTTATCTTTCTAGGAAGTAGTGGAAGTAGGTTCAATAGTGTTCTTTCTGGTAGGCTTAGGGGTTGAGGTAGAAACTTCAGTAGTGGTTTCCAACCTTTCAACAATTTTAGCAATGCCCTCAGATGTTTTCTCTCATCTGCCAAACCCTTGACCTCTAAGGCTGACTATTCTAGCCATTATTTGATCAATATCTAAAAATTCTTGCCATGTTCCTAATGTATGCTTGTTTAATTCTCTTTCTATCAGTAATTTGATTAAACAATGATAAGATACAGATTGAGGCTTACCCATTTGTACATTTTCAGCTTTCTTTTTCAAAATATTGAACAGAAAGTTGGGAAGATTGACCGGTCTATTTGCATGACATAGGATGCTGATAATTTTGAAATGTATCCCATGCATCCAGGTATGTCAACCCTCATAGGTGAAATACCTCATCATGTACAATGTTGGCTACATATATTCATGTGGTAAAGAAAGCCTTGATTTTCCTTGCTTCTTATCAACAATCAACCTGGGAGCACCAGGCAATGTGAACTGCACCCTATCTGAGCGAGGATCTAAGTCATTCTTGTAATTTTCTCATTCTTGAGGAAAAATAGATACTTCAACAATAATTTCTTCACTGCACTCTAGACAAAGACCTTTAACTACTATGACTTCATCTCTCAGAGTATTAAAAAATTTAAAGGCCACCTCATCATCAAAGGTATTCAGCTTTAAACAATAATACAGCTAGCCTTTTATTATGAATTTCGACAGAAGTTTCTGACGGGTAAGTTTTTGTTACGAATTTGGTGTTTTTTTTTTGTAATAGGCCCCAATGATGTTAGTATTCTGATGGGTGTTTAATTGACCATCGGAATTACAACAAATTCGGGGTATAGATTAAAAAAAAAAGTGAAACGACCTTCATTTTTATTTTGATTGGATAGAGGGAACTAGAGAAAAGGAGTGAAAGCTGAGCGTGAGAGAAGGTATGTGATTTCTTCATCTTTTGAGCCTCTAGCATCATATTCAAATGCATTTCATTTTATTTGATCATGTATGCTCTCTAAAATGACTGCATTCTACTGGTTTCGTGTCATAGGCAGTGCTTTATCTCTATTATTTGATGTTATTAGTGCTTGTGCTCAAGGATATTGATTCACTGTATTCAAATGTTTGGATTCACGTTTGTTGATATTACTGGCATATATGTTTAATGACGCCATTGTAAATTTATGTCACTAAAATGACACATTCTACTGGTTTCATGCCCTAGCCCATGCTTTAACTCCATTATTTGATGTTATTGGTGCTTGTGCTCAAGGATATCCATTTTTTTGAAATGTTGACTGTGGTTATCAAATGGACAGCCTGTGAGCTTCTAGCTAGGTGCCATTTGTATTGATAGCTTAGGGCATCAAATGTATTGTATCATTGATAGTTGATACTTTGTTAAAAGGAAATAGGACAAAGAATGATTTTTATTTAGTTTCTCTATTTTGATCCCTAAGTGGCTTACAACCCAAGAGAAGTATATCCAGATTTACGAATGTAGTTACAGGATACATAGCAATCGATAATTCACAATAAATCCATGCATCCAATTTGAATAGAAATTAATACAAAGAACTAGGGTCCTCCAATGGCCCAATCATCTAGACCTTGACTGTCCCCTCAACCAGTGACCCTTCAAAACTGGGTTATCATGCAATCAATGAGTGATCCTTCATTCTCCTGGTGAGCTTCTAGGTAGGTGCCATTTGTATATTTGATAGCTTAGGGCATCAAATTTATATTGTATCATTGATAGTTGAGACTTTGTTAAAAGGAAATAGGACAAAGAACGATTTTGATTTAGTCTCTGTATTTTGATCCCTAAGTGGCTTACAACCCTAGAGAAGTATATGGAGATTTACGGATGAAGTTGCAGGATACATAGCAGCTGATAATTTACAAGAAATCCATGCATCCAATTTGAATAGAAATTACTACAAAGAAATAGGGTCCTCCAATGGTGCAATCATCCGAACCTTGACTGTCCCCTTAACCAATGACCCTTCAAAGCTGGGTTATCATGCAATCAGTGAGTGATCCTTCATTCTCTTGGTCTTCCATGCATCCAAACATATTGGAAATACACAATACAATGATAACAAGTCTTTCACAATCCCCCTTCCCTCAAGGAACACTATCAACCATCCCTTCCATAGCATTTCACTGTTTTATGAGTGGATTGTGTAGGAACAATTAACATTAAACAAGGAGAAAACTCCTCAACACATCTTGGAAACCATTGAATTGAATAATAAATGAAACCTAACACCAACACTATTTCTTCCATAGTTGCAGGATACAGAGCAGTCGATAATTCACAAGAAATCCATGCATCCAATTTTTATAAGGATATCCTACTAATCAATAGGAATTTTCTTGAGATGACCAATGATTATGCATTTTGATGGCAGTGTGCTAGTTCAAAAGGATAATATAAATCTGAAACAATTTTTTCTGATTTTCTCAAACTATAAATGTGGTTATAGGGAAAATATTATGTGGAAAACCCACAAACCAAATCTAGCAAATGATTTTACATCAAATTATTCCTATATTCATTCAAGTATTTCTATGCTTCAGCTACCTGACCTTTGAGCTTCATCTAGAGGAATGTGTAGCTTTAAGATAGAGTTACTTCTTGGGGCTTACAATAGGGT